>JBBPCY010000001.1:43060841-43083754 GCA_037974405.1 Brachyalestes nurse
ATTCAAAAAGTTGATGTGACTGAAAAAAACTGAAGGCAGATCTGAAATCAGCATGAAAAACTGGTTTAGAAAAGTGTTTCTGATGATGACAAAAAAAAAGAAAAATTGTGTTGACCTGTGTAATTATTACAAAACCAGAAAGGCCAGTGAACCAGGATTCCAAAAAGCTTGATTCTGTGATTTGTTTTTGATCATTTTCCTGCTTGACAATCCAACCGTGACTCAGTTTTTACTTTTTGGCAAGGGCCAGATTTTCATTTCAAATCTGCTGGTACTTCATGAACTCCATGATGCTGTGAGTCCTAAAAAGGCTTGCAGGGCCTTCGGAGAAAAATAAACAGCCTTAAAACAACACAGATCCACCACCATACTTAACTTTATGCATGAGGTTGTTTTCTGTTTAAACATCCGTCTGTTTATGCCAAACGGACCTTGAGTGTTTGCTACCAAAAAACTTTATTTTTGCCTCATCTGATCATAGATGCACTCAAGGTTCAGTTCTTTATCAGAAACCACCTGGGAAACTACTATAAATGTTCAGAAATGTGTAGATGAAGCCAACAGAATTTTACTGCAATTCTGAATAATATAATGCACTTTGCGCACCAGACAAAGACAAGGTTGCACAACAGGGGGTTGTCTCAAGACTGAAAGTTGTGCTCATTGTAAAACTGTTGCATGGACCATTGCTTCAGGGGAGGCTTCTAAATATTGAAGAAATATTTTCCAAATTATATAAGTGTTCTCAAGCTTATACACAAGGCTATAGCAAATGAGAGCACTGGGTTGCATAATGATGTAATGGTATAGTTTAAAGTTGCATATGAAATTCCTGCTGTGCAGAGACAAGCTCACAATCCAGTGTGAGAATGAGGGCGCAGAGCAGGGCAGGGTGTGAAGACACAGACATGCAGGAGAGGTGAGCTGGTAAACAGGGTGGTGTGTGTATATGCATGCATGCTTGTTGTGTGTGTGTGTGTGTGTGTGTGTGTACAGTGTTGAGATGCTTGAGATGCTCATTCCAGCTCTGCCTAGGCAGATGGATGGCAACCCTGGCACTCAACTCACTCACACACTTACAGCCCTCCACACACACACACACACAAAACTCACACCCCCACACACACACACTCACTCACACACACATACAGGCAGAGCATCTGCTCCACCTCCACAACTCACAGCAGCTGCTGTCCATTCGCTGTTACCCACAGAGAGAGAGAGAGAGAGAGAGAGAGAGAGTGAAATAGAGAGAGAGAGAGAGAGAGAGATAGAGAGAGATAGAGAGTGAAATAGAGAGAGAGAGAGAGAGTAATAGAGTTAGAGCGAGAGAGTGCAAGAGAGAGAGAGAAATAGTTAGAGTTAGAGAGAGAGTGATAGAGTTGGAGAGAGAGAGAGCGAGAGAGAGATCTAATTCATAAGGGAGGGATTCAGGAGTTTATCGTCTCAAGATGGGACCGCAAGCCCAAATATGTGTAGCTGGGATAAGTTTGCTTTCCCAGTGCATGATTTTCAGTCTACTCTAGTGTGGGAGTGCAAAGCAGAATCACATATGCACTCAGGTGTATATCAGCCTCATCCACACGTGTACAGATCCTTTCAGTACAGATACTGAAAACATTCTTTTTTTCCCTGCACTTTGGCCTCCTGTCCACATGAAAACTTTGGACTTTGGTTTAGGTCACTGGAAACCAAGCTTCCTGAACACTTACTGGAATTCCCCAAACTGTTTTCTTCAGTTACCAAAAGGATTTTTTTTTTTGCCAAACGGCAATAATCTCTTAAAGCACACAGACTGCAGCTCTCCTAAACTCTTCACATAACAGTGAACACGAGTTTGGTTTAAACACAGACAACACACAGTCATTGTGATTTAAGCATTTACAAGCTTTTTGTTTTTGTTAACACACATGAAGATGCAGTCGATCAACAAGAAACATAAATAGAGACACTGTTATCTATTATTTATGTTTTTCTTTTCTGGCATCTCTGTGTCTGTGCTGGTAGGACCAGCTTGCAGTACCATGCGCTAATGTTTACAGTGTATAGCAATGGCTCATAGACTAACAGCAGCACGGTTATCCAAATAAAGAAGTGCAACACCCAAGTTAATGTGTGTATTGACACACACTCACACACATACCTGATGCCATCTACCTTCACATTTGCGACAGTAGCCTGTTAACTGGGCTGTTAGCTGTTAGCTGCAGAGCTATTGTTACAGCCACATTCTAAGAGTAAAAAACTAGGTATCCATGTAAAGCAAAGCAACAAAATGATAGTGTTAAGTTGACTTACTTGTCCGAGGTTTGTAGCTGAGCCAAGGAGAGTTGGAACTGATCCAGGCTTAATTTTCAGCCGTTCAGCAAGACCAGCTCTGTATTGTGCCGGCGCATTTCCAGAAAAAATTAAATTAACCCACTGGTTTTTCAGAGGCTTTCATGAAGGAACTAAAAAATACATTTGTGCTCATTTGTATATCTAAGCACTGAGTCACTGCAGGAAGGCACTTCATTAGGTACACCTGCCTTGTATCTACACTTATTAGCCATTTTTAGTCTATTGCACTTTGTGGTTTACAATCATAGCTTGTAATACATCTGTTTCTCTATATCAGTTTAACCTGATTTACCCTGTCCATGATCGGGACCCCCACAGGACCACCCCTGAGCAAACAATATATGAGTGGTGGATTCTAAGCACAGCAGTGACTCTGAACATTAAACTGGTGGAGGCATGTTACTGTGTGCTAGATTTTTTGTAATTACTTGAAACACATCTAACCTGTTGCTCCACCTTGCAGGTGGACATATCATTAAAAGTTTATCTGATTCTACACAGTTTGTGTTAGTTATCCTCCATTCCTTCACACAAAAATCATTTGATAGTTGTAGTTGACATTTATCAGTCATTTATAAAAAAAAAACTCAGGAACACAGAGACAGACGGACAGACAGACACACACACACACACACACACACACACACACACACACACAGGCAAACAATGATGTAGATGGACTGAGATACAAGGTAGATGATAAAATGGTTCGCTGTTGAATATCATCCCTTGTCTTTATCCCCTTTTGACATAGCAAGTATGCATATGGCACATTGCACGAACAGCAATACAAAGGCTGTGTTTTTCTCAAAGCATCGAACATTACATTTTAATATATATTATCACATTCTTCTGGGCTTGCATGCCCATGTGAGCATTTTAGATTATTCTGTAGTGTGGAAGGAGAGCTTTTCGAAACTGCTGTTGGTCATGGATAGGGTTTGAAAAAGAGGAAAAATGTGTTATTCAGAAATATCTGGACAAGGCCTCAGATGGCCATAAATATCTATTTAATTTCTGGGTGTGAAACATGAATATATGAATATAAGATTTTAAAATCAGAGCTGCTGAAAGAGGTGTATAAATTGAAGGCCATTAGTGAGTTATCACCAAGACAGAGGCAGAAAGGGTGAAAAACACACTGAACATGTCCAATTAAGAGAATAATTAGTCAATTAGCAGAGGGGAGCCTGTAGGCTTTACTTAACAGTGCGGCAGACCTGTCCTGTAAGGCAGCCAGCCTTGAAGCATGAACTGTCACAGAATCTCTATGACTACACACACACACACACACAAACACACAGCAATTTGCTGGCTATTACACACAAATATGCATACATGTGGCCATGCAGACACACACATGAACACATTAGGTCCATGAAGAATTACAGTGTGTGTGTGTGTGTGTGTGTGTATGTGTGTGTGTGTGAAGCCTCAGGGCCTGTTCCTGGTATTATATTGTGCTTCAGGCCATTAGCACTAAGTGTGAGCTCAGGGATCCTTCTGCACAACACACTCCAGCTTCACTGAGCCTGGTGTTTCTGTGAAGGACACACACACACATGTGAACACACTCACAAGTGCCCATGGAGCCACATGGGCCTGCCTCAAGCTCAGGGGAGAAAGGGTTGCAAGACCAGCAGCAGTGACAAACAAGGGTACCAGCCACACTACAGCATTAGATCACTCTGTGTCTGGAAATAACACAATCACTCGCACACCTGCTGTTTCATGTTCTGCCCCACATTGTCCAAAAATATTGATTTTTAAACGTATGTATCCATTCCAGGGCTACTCTAGTTTTCTCCATTGTGTAAGAATGGCAAAATAGCTAAAGTCATATACACCTTAAAGGCCATTACTAAATTAGTATAGTGCACCTGCCTACAGGAGAGAGAGAGAGAGAGAGAGAGAGAGAGAGAGGTAAAGAGGAAGAGCAAGAGAGGAAGAGAGGAAAATAAAAATAATGAGAGAGAGAGGGGCAAGAGAAAGAGAAAAAGTGAATAAGGGAGCGTGAGAGAGAAGGAAGGAGAACTGAAGAGAAGGGAGAGAGAGAGAATAGGAAGGTGAGAGAAAGAGAGAAGAGAATGAGGGGAGAGAGGTAAAGAAGAGGAGCAAGAGAGTAAAAATGGGAAAATGTGGAAGAGAGAGGGAAAGAAAAAGAATGTGTGTGAGAGAGAGAATGGGCAAAAGAAAGAAAAAAGTGAATAAGGGAGTATGTGAGAGAGCACTGTTACTTCTCCGCACTGATGAAGGAGCGTGTCACTTCTTGTCCTCTCAGAGCTCCAAGCACCACTTGCCTTGAACCTCCGTTGCTCAAAAGAAGAGGAAGACATGCATCAAGATTCTTTTCAGTCTTGGCCCCCCAGTGGTGGAACAATCTCCCTCTTGCAATCAGTCCTGCCCTTCTGCCTTCAAGCATCGTCTGAAGACTCACCTTTTCAAGGAGCACCTTGGTGTCTAACCAGTCCTCTCGCTTATCTCATTTTCTTTATATTTAAAAAAACCTCAGGCCCTTACCCTCTTAAACTGTTTGTCCTTATCCTCTGACTCTGACCTCTGACTGACGTTTGTTAAGGTGTGTATATTAGCTAGCAGTAACTTGGTAAAAAGCAGGTGATTTAAGTTTAGCTTTACAGGTGTGAAGAACACATAGTGGACTACTTTAGCACTGATGTACGTCGCTCTGGATAAGAGCGTCTGCTAAATGCCATAAACGTAAAAACTGAGAACTGAGAGAAAAGTACACAGAGAGAGAGAGAGAGATTTACTAGACATGTGCTGTATGACTATGACTGACTATACCACAAAAATGCTTACATCATCAGTTAAAAAGACCTTTCTTGCAGATGACAGTGCTAATGCCGAGAGAGAGAGAGAGAGAGAGAGAGAAAGAGAGGGAGAGAGGCAAACAACAGCCACTCCCACAGAAGTTGGAGTCCTGGCATACTTGGCAGCCTTTTGCAGAGGTCATTCCTGAAAAATTCAGGCACTGCTAAAAGAACTCCCAGTTTTTTTTCCCCCTCTGCTCCACCCAAGGGGGCATTAATTCATCATTAAGTCATGGCTGCTTATGGGTGGAATTATTCTGCTGCTGCAAATTACACCAGCTTGATCCCTGGAGAAAGTGGCTCTAACTTTGGCCAAGGTGTTTCACTCACACTCTCAGCCTGTGGCGTCTCTTACGCCACTGTGGAAAATAGAGGCTTGTTTATTCGTACAAGCCCTGTCATGTTTATCAGACTTGTAATTCATTTCAAAGCATTCTGCTGAGTGAGTTCCTGATGTGCTGTGATTGCTGAGCCTTTGATTTGAAAAATATCTGGATTTTGGCGATTAAGGTCCTTGATAAAGTGAGTAGACGCAAGCTGGGGTCAACTGCTGCATTTTAAATCCCATTTTATTTTATTTTGGATACACACACACACACACACACACACACACATCCTGTTCCAGATTCTTATTGAGCCATGCTTCCCGTTACAACATGCAGGCATAGCTTGCATATCACAACCTCTTCTTATTTCAGCGTATCGGTTTTATCTTATACTCTCTTGCATTTCTTGGGGAAGCAGAGCAGACGGCATCACACGCAAGCCACAGTGGGGTCAAATACCCAGAGCACCTGAATATGTGTATGCTAGTTTAAGCAGAAACAGCATATTGTTTTGTGTAGGACTAGTGAAGGCTGAAGGGCAGCTGCTGTGATGCTGATCAGAAAAGAGTGTCAAATGCATGGGAAAATCACACTGTCATCATTGGAGCAACACCTGCTGTTTATCAACCTTATAGAACCTTATCAAGATTCTGCCCCATTTTCAGAGACATCACTATTTGCAATTGTATTTGCTTGACAGGTAATTCATGTTTTTAGTGGGATACAATCCAGTAGGAAGTGTGGCTTAAACCAATATCTCCAAAATGTTCTAATCCTTTACTGTAAGTACATGCAAAGATATTTTGTTCCAGGTAATACAGGAGCATTTACGGAGGTCTGTCAAGTGTGAAATGTTCACACAATATAAAGGCCACAAGTGAACATAAGTGAAATACAAAAAAGGAGATAAATGTCACCAACAATCTAGTAATAGGTATAATGTGCTGTGACCAGCATTACACCAGTAGTAACAACTGGGCCAATTCCAGAAATGCACAGAGTGATGCTAAACATGTGAAACAAGTATGACGACGATGCGCTGCATGCTACACATGCACAGCTGCAAGGGAACTACAGAAATTGTTAACCAATGTTAACCAATATACACCAGATGAACTATATGATCACAAAAAGTCTACAAGTGCTTGTAAACAACTGTCACTCTGTCTGTCTCGCTCTCCATCTCTGAAATCACTTGCCCCAACGCTCTTATATTTCTTGTGCTGTAGCTTTAACCTTCTGTCCAAACCAATTCCTGCTCTGTGCTGTACTGAAGTGAGAGGAGAAGCAACGTGAGAATTTTTAATAAATAAAAAACAACATTGGAACACAAATAGAGGAGGAAACATTTGTAGGCAACATTTAGGGTGAACCAATAATTTTTGCCTTTTCATTAGATTGAGTTCAGGAAGATCCCTCGTTCCTGATCAGGCTCTCGTGTGGGAGTATGCATGTGTTTGTATGAGTAATGTGTGAGAAATGGTATGTTTGGTTGGCGTGGAGAGAAGGCATGTACCCCCCATTGCCCCACACCCTGCTCCAGCGAGTCTGTTTGGACACGCTGCTGTCAGCTGTCTCCTAGGCTGGCTGCAAGAGAAAGCCCCTCGTTCACTGTCTCTTTATTTATCTAAACTCCCCACAGCTGAGAACGCTGGAAGGGGAATGCCGCTGCTGCTGTTGCTTCTGTGGACGAGTGCTTTCAGACTTCCAGAACTGGCCTCGGAGAGCCATTTGGAAAAGCCCCTCCTCCCTCCAAAAAAAAGAAGGCAAAAAAGGCCTGAATGGGGGGGGAGATGGAGAGAAAGAGTTGGGCTTGTGGAGGAAGACAAGGCTAACCTCTTTAATCAGCCGTTTCCGACCGCAGGAAGCACCTGCAATCCATCTCCTCTGGCTCGGCCTGGGACTGCTACGGGCTTGAGAGAGAGAGACAGTCTGTTTTCAGGGAAGAAGACCTAATTAATTGATCCACTGAGTGATAGCAGCAGGTCGTACTTATCACAAGCGAACTCGCTTTAGTATGCCTGCAAATGCTGGTGGCAAAGTCAAAGTTAAGCCACAACACCTCTGCAAGGGCTCCAGGCAGTTCCTGAGCACGGTCAAAGTAAAAGTCCACTTTGAAAAATGGAGAGAGCAACAAGCAAGGTAAAAAAGTTAAGACTGAACTGACTTGTCTCTACTATCCTCTGATGGGCCTTACGGAGGATGAAGATGCCTGTGGAGGACACCGTTCAAAACGAGTGATTCTCGGCACCATCAGAAAGAAAGGTAGACTAATGTAGTCTGGCTCAAGTGTCTAAAGCCAGACATTTTGAGCCAGCATGTCTAGGGAAAAAAAAAACTCATAATGTACACAAAGGATTAAGGAAACATAACATTCCACTGAGATAAGTTGGGCTTTATCCTACTATAACCACCATGGCCTTCTGCCCATCCATTTTGCCCCTTTCTATATGTACCACTTTGAGGGAAAGCAGGAAAAGCAGCTTCTCGAAATCCTCTCTGACATAAGTATTTACATATATCCCTCCCCAGACAAAAACACAGGCCTCCTATTCGTCAGGAGATGAAAGGCATGCTGGACACAAAGGGATCCCTGACACTGCAAGCTCTGACAGCCCTCGGTATCCATAACCTCCCAGCTATGAACCCAGTGTGGCTGTTCAAGAAGGGTGTTCACTCTGCAAGGACCGAGAGGGCATGGAGGGCAATTCCTGGGGGAGGGTTGGGGAGAAGGTCCGTGACCCAAAATGGAAGAGAATTCCAACTCAATACAAAGCATTTTAACAGAGTTTGCCTTGACCCTATCTTACTATTCTAATTCTCCCAGTGCATTCTCACCAGTGTGAAGTTAATGCGGAGCTCAAGCTCTTTGAAGCACTGCCAATGCAAGTAAGCTAGACCAGCAAGCAGAAGACCAACTGCAGAGCTTCATGTGGAGAGTACAGCCCCAGAATCCCGCAGCTCCAGCCTGAACGTGAATGTGAGCTCGGCTTCGCCATGTGTTTTTATCGTCAAAGCCATTAAAGTCCCATCGTCCCCCGTAATAACACCTCTGTTTTCTGAGACGTGGGCGGACCATCTATCTTCTAAATTCACCATGAATGATACGTTGAGAAAGGACCCAGACGAAGTGCAAATGGTTCGCTCGCAGGTCGCCGGGGGGGTGGGCCACTGCACAGTTGGACCGAAGACGAAAGTGAATGGTGGCATCCAGAAATTTCAAATGAAACTGAGAGAATTGAAACAGTGGATCCTCCAAATGAAAGGTTGATTCGCACTGGTCGGATTAATTACCTGATTTGTAGCAGTTCCTCATGTGGGAGGGGGGGTTAATGAATTCATGCCCAGTAGAAGAGGGATGCGAACACCGGCCCCATCTGCAAAACCACAGGTCAAGGGTTACCCTCTCTCTGGGCTCTGTCAGGTAGAGGTAGGAAGTTTCCAAACCTAAAGAGTTCTTTTTCCAAACAGTTCTTTAACTTATCTAATTTGAGCAGCACTGATTTCCTGCAGTCTGCAATCTCACATTTTTAGATTCAGAACTACATTTGTAGGTGCTTTCAAAGTGTCATCGAATCGGATTCCTGGGCATGACCAGAGTTCGACCAGTCAGAATAGATTTCATGTGGGGTTTTTTTTGGTCATTTGGGAATGTTAGAATGTACGACAAGATGCTTAGAGCTGCACATCACATGTTATAGCTCAAGCCTAGACAGCTGAATGTTTTAACAGATGCTGCATGTTTTATTTTGTATGCTGTATTTTAACAGTAACATTCAGGAAAGATTTGAACTTAAAGCCTGTCTCTTAATATTAATAGTGGGGCCTAGCTAAAAATATCTCCTGACCGGGAAACCCTACTCCAATGTCATGTTTTGTTAATGTTCTAGTTAACTGTAATAAGGCTGTGAAATACAGCACAGTCATTCTGCTAGTTATAGTCATTAAAGAACAGTAAACATGAAAATCTGAGCTCATCAATGTGACAAGGTTTGCTGACATTATGGATAATTTGGGGACTTGTAACTTCAAATCTGTGAACAATTTGTGAACAAAGAAATTAGATGAATAATTTGGTGAAAAATCACATTTACACACTTTCCCACTTACCCCTGTGGAAATCAGCAAAGACAGTTTTAGTGTCCAAATGTTGCTTCTTTAGTTTAAAACTGCAGCTGTGAGGTTAATGCTGCTAAGAAACACTAGAACATAAATAAGCTCTCCAAATGGCCCACACTGTTTCCATAAAAACACTTCACCAAAACTGCTCTCAACTTGCTCAGATCACATCCAGCTCTTCGTTAAGATTGTAAATGTATACAGCCATGGAAAAAATAAGAGACCACTTATCCCTTTTTTCTGTTCACTGTTTGTACATTTTGCAGCAGTATGTGTGTGTAAAAAGCACAGGTTGGCATTCTTTTCTGCAGTGTGAGCTGTGTAAAAAATAAGAAATGCCTCCATATGTGTTGTGAGTGCAGCAGTGTTTGTAGAGCAGCTTTTCTATGTGCTGTATTCCAACAGCTTCACTTCTGATTCGGGTTTCTGATGGGATGAAACAGAGTCACACATGCACACACTCTGCTCTTAACTTTAAAATTTTAATTGTGACAATTATAAAATACCATAAGAGAGTTGTGTAGTTTAACATTTCCATGGTATAATAAATTATTTATATGTATTTATTTATTTTGGAAATTTGAATCGAGAGTGGTCAGTAGTGTATAAAACAATAGTGGCATAAACATTTTACACAGAAAAGATGTAGTCTCTTATTTTTTCCATGACTGTGCACACACACACATATATATATATATATATATGTGTGTATGTGTGTGTGTACTTCACATATACAGTCTTGATGAGGCTGGATGTGGTCTGAGAAAGTTGAGAGCAGTTTTGGTGATATATATATATAAAACCAAAACAGACTCTTTCCTTGGAGAAACTGAGTGTACAGCTATTTGTTTTACAGAGCGTAGTCAAGCCCTACATCTCTCCTAAACAGCTAAAAGCGTCATTACACACCTACCCACACACACACAGCCTCAAACCGCTGGCAGCAACTGCGTCTCTCTTGGGTTGAAAGTGGTCTGATTTGTCTGATGACTGAAATGTGTTTTTCAAAAATGGAACTGCCAGACTTCCTGTAAATACACCGAGTCTCATAGCGAGAAAGACAATGATGTCTGAGGGAAAGTGACTGTAAATGAATGATATGAGCTCATCAGGAAACCACCAAAGACAGCACTGTAACACTATATAATACTGTTCCAGAGTTAAGAGGTAACTATGCAGGAGCTAAGCAGAATAGAAAGAACTGTGCTGCATTAACACCTAAATCGGTAAAAACCTAAGACTTAACTTAAGACTTAATAGTGATCTAATGATTATTAACTAAACAGGAACTACTTAGTCTTACAGATCTCCTACAGAAATATTTACTATGGATTCTTCATGGAGCAGCTGGTGGCCGAGAGGTTAGGGAGGTCGTCCTGAGATCAGAAGGTAGTTGGTTTGAATCCCTGGACTGCTAGTGTCATCACTGAGGTTCCCTTGAACAAGCTACCGCCCTCACACACTGCTCCCTGGGCGCCCCTCATCGATGGCTGGCCGCTGCTTCACTTGGTGAATGGCTTAAATGCAGAGAAAGAATTTCACGCTGTTCACACTGTGTAGTGCCGTGCGTGACTACTTTTACTAACTACTGATTTGGTACTGATCACAATAACTTTGTAAACTGTGTAAAAATGAGAAAGTAACTGTGAAAACATGACAGTACATGGGCGACTGATATTGTTGAGGAATACTGAGGAAAAGAAAAGTTTCATTTTTTGTTGTTTTTTTTTCTCCAGGCATGTCAGAAGCTAACATAGCGTGATTCAAACTCTGAAGAAAAAAAGTGACGTAGAGAATAAATGGAATACATGTTTTAAAATAAAAACATATTAAAATACACTGCTATGTTTTTTTAAAGCATTTATCTGTTTATTTCTCCTGTTTATTCAAGTTCTCCTGTCAGTTCTGATATTGATCCTACATTGATGAACTTGAGAATAAACCACCACTTTACAATTCTGTTCTTGTTCATTATTAACTCCTCAGGAAGACCCCCGTCTTTAGTAAAGAGTTACTGTGTGTTTCTTTTTAAATCGTTTTAAATCCTCCAGTCACACCCGATTCAGTATCTTATAAATTACTTTATAAGTAATTGATTCGTACTTTATCCGGTATCATTTACTTATATATGGGGTTATATAAGAGATTAAATAATAAATATGGGGTTACAACACAGCATAAAGTGAACCATGCATTTCTGAGATCCTTCTTTGATTCATCATGTCTTCATCAAGTGAAGTAACTGTGAAGGAAACAGCAGTGGCACACATGTAAAGGAATAGTGAGGTAATTGAATTTTTTTTTAATTATAATTAAGCCGTATTTGTGTGCTGACGTCTGGTCCATGCCACCAAATGTGAAGAAACTTAAGGTTGTTATTCAAAAACAACAGAAAGGAGACCACTGAATAGAGCATGATGCAGTGCCTATACTCTCTAAGTAGAAACCTTTTTGGTTACAATTAATAAAGATAATAACATGATTTTAGATACTGTTGAGATACGTTTTGGAATAAGTTATCAGCTTGTAAGAATCATCACATGAGCAGTTAATCAGTAACAAAGCAGTAGTCATCATTAAGAATCCACAGTTAGTAAGTAGAAGGTTTATGAGTCTTATTAAGTTAATAGTTAACTAGTCTAATCATTAGTCCACTAATAAGTATTGAGTAAGTAACCAGAACCTCTTGGTAGTTAATAATATTGATTTTAGTTGTTAATGTAGCGCTACTCATTTCATTTCTTCTTGGTTATTGCTATGTTACATATTCATAAGTTTCATATCAACTATGAAAAAGTACTATAAATTGTTACCAAAATCTCAAGTTTAATTGCGTCACTCTTGATTTATAACTAAGCCCACTCCGATTCCATTCCAAGAAGCCTTATTCTTACTGCATATATTACCATTGTGCACTCTCCCAAGCCCTTCTGCAAACAGACTAGTCTCCCTCTCTCTTTCTCTACGCCTCCCTGGAGGTTAATAGGTAATCCTCTTTTAAATGAGATGCACTAGGCCTTTGCACTTCGGTGCTTAGTCTCCACTTTCTGAGGGACGAACCACAGGGGCCCACGGATAAGGGGCTAGAAGGGGGTCTCGCTACATGAGGGTTCATCCTTTAGAAAAGAAAAAAAAAGGTAGCAAGAATCTCCAGCCACTTCTAACAGCTGCATCTTGCAGAGTTCCCCAGGTTCAGGGCAGTGAGGATACCTTGGAGATTCAACCTAGGCTGATCAAAAGTAATGCACTTTTTTCTGGCTGCCCCCCCCCTCTCTCTCTCTCTCTGTCTCTCTCTCTCTGTCTCTCTCCCTTTCTAACCCCTCTCTTGTCTTCTACTCAAGCTTCTTGTACTTCAGAGAGAGGTAGCTCTGTTTTAGAGTGCCGTGTCTGGGCCCCATGCTGTTTTACGGGTGCTATTGTGCTCATGTGGAAAGGCCCAATGAAGCCGGTGATGTTATCTTCCGCTGAGCTCACAGCCTCTCTTCTGTGCATTTTTTATCAAACTCCCTGGCCCTGTCTCGACGGGGGTTCGTCAGCTCTCTGCTCTCGTCTCTTCCTCTTTTTTTTTTTCTTTTTTTTTTTGAAAGAGACATCACCCGAGAGTGAGGGGGCCTAAGAAACCTTGACTGAAGGGCTGTTGATTAGAAAGTTTCAACAAAAATAAAAAAAAGTCAACCTTCAGATCCGCTAAGTTCGCTGAACTTAGCACATCAACCAGTAGTTGTAAATGTGTCCCTTGACTGCTACTGAGCGTGAGATCATAAGAAAACCATCAAAACTAGATGAAAAATAAAAGGATTCCTGCTCTGAGCACCATGAAAGGATCACGAAGATCGCATCCTGTGGAGCGCCTCTCATTTTGCCATCGAGATCTCGACTTGTCTGCGCTTTGTTTTTGCCGTACCCCCAGTGAATAAGGCCTTAATGCAACAGTTATTGTAACCAGATAGGACAAGCTTTCGTTCCAAATCCCTTCGGCACGCCACGCGTTTACCAGTAAACCGGCGCACAAAGCTTATAATCTCCTCCTCATTATGCTCGATTCTCCTACACACACTAATGTGATGACAGCTTGCACTCTAATTACGCAGGTAGGAGCCAGAATGTGTGTGCGGGTGTGTATGTGACACCGGCCAGAACTCTGTTAAATCTGACCACAGGCTTTCATTCAGAGAGAGCAGAGGTTAGAGCTTAGACAGTTATAGGTGCTGCTACGTGGAGGAATATCTCAACGGCACAACTCATTATTGGAGGCAGAAATCAGTGAGAAAGAAACAGAAACACCATTAAAATGCTGGCAGTGGCGCATCGTCCCCTACAAGTAGCCTATTACACATACCATAGCAATGACATTCTCCTCCTTGCTTGTCAGGGCTCATGTAATTATTGCCTTCCCATCCGGCGATGTGGCTTTATCTGTTTGTTTATGGCTGGGCTGTGCTACAAACAGGGCAGTTTAGTGAAAAGATAGCAGGAGGGGAACAGAAATCTCGCACTATGCTCAAGGAGGCTCGCCGTTGATTAGATGGTATGTGTATAATGATGTCCCACAGACAAGAAAGGGTGATTAGATGAAGCTTCTGATGAGGATGGCCAATCAGTTGTTTGGAGTAGAGGAGGCCTATAGAGTGAGGGTCATACATTAATTAGAGAGAGAGAGATACAGAGAGAGAGAGAGAGAAAATTGCTACTGTTTCATTGTTTTAAACCGAATGTTTTTTTAAAACCCCTGCACAATTCAACCACTGAGATGAAAACAAAGTGACCGGTGACCCTACACGTCTCTGAGTATGTAAAGCTAATATTGGTTAAATAATGGTAAATCTAAAAAAGGAGAGGTTTACTCTAGGAGTCCATTTTCCTTTCCACCTTGGATAAAAAATGTATGAAATAAAATATACATATCAGGCCAAAACCTTTTCTCATATTGTAAAAAAAACAAAACAGTTTCAGACCTTAGGCAGCATATTCATAACCATTTTAGGGAATAACTTCTGTGACATAGCTTTTAGATGCATTAACCGCTTCAGACATTCGGTTTGGTCACCACTGTGAACAAAGCACTCTAGTATCTTTAGTGGAGCATTTCAAGTCAAACCACTCTGAATGACTTTGTCCACATTTGAACTATTTCATTTTCAAAAATCATGATTAAAACATAATTCTGTTCTGTTTTAGGATTAGAGTCAGATTTAGGGTCAAATTCGTATTTATAGGCAGTTATATACCCACATAAGGGTGAGGGATGGCAGTCTGATGGCATGCTGTGTGTATGTGGACAGAATATAGGTTTTACTTTATTGCCTCAATTATAGTCCAGACAGATAGCCCTGTATATCTATATACATACACACACACACACACACACACACACACACACACACACACACACACACATACATACATACGCACACTGAGGCCTTCACCCTAAGGGAGGTACAATTTGCTCTGTTCACTTTGAAGATGTCTCGTTTTACGCGTTTGCTTTTGGTCTGTCAGGTTTGTGTCACCACTGTGCCTTTGGGAAGACATACACTACCACCTCTCACCCTTTGGTTTGTTTTCTTCACCTCGGCCCTGGAAATGAGCTTCTTTTGCCTGTCTTAATGTCCTTAAACAGTGCTCTTGTGCAAACAAACCAGGCAGTGTCTCCAGACGTCTCACACTAGTGTTTATGGTAGAAGGTGTGTCTTTCCCATAGGGCACTATCTCTCTTTTTTGATCTGTTCGTGTGATGTTAGCTTGAGCAACAGCACCTCATAAACACCTTGCCTTTGCTGAATGTGGCCTGTGTTCTTGAGTCCAGAATATTTTGGTAAATGTGATATGAAAGGAAAGTCCAGAGCTGTGGAGTTCAGTGTTTGGAGTAGGCTAAACGTCCTATAGCACAAAATCACACGGGCATCATTAATCAAGCAGACCGTTTCATGGTGTCTTAAAAAAATGGAGGGAAGAGAAAACAATATGCGTGCGTGTGTGCACGTGTGTGTGCGTGTGTGTGTGTGCATGTGCATGTGTGTGAGAGAGTGAGAAAAAAGAGACACGGCGCAAAAAGCCTGCGGGGCACACAATCAATATCACATTTTCCATTGCCACCTTTGGAGCTATTGTAAATGACTTGTGTCAAAAATAATAACAGGTTGAATCAGAAACCTTAGGTTTGCAATTTCGCTCCTTGGCCCCGGAGCCGCACCCCTCTCCGGTTCTCTTTCCCCTCCAGTGCAAGCCAACGTTAACGACGCTGTGCGACAAAGCGCTCCCTGAAAACAGCCCACTTCCGCTCCTGTTAGGGTTGCCAGCTCCATCAGATGCCAATCCATGAAATTCTTTTTGAGGATGGGATGTTTTACTGCTCTGCTGTGTAAACATTTTGATGCGGTGCTTTTCATAAAGCGTTGTATTAGTATTTAGCTCAGCCATCACCTTCTCCTTCACAGATCTTTGAATTAGCTAGGATGCTTTGCTAGTTTTCTTTGGCTTGCTAAACATAGAACTGCTCATAGCTCCAGACACACTCTGTGGCAGTGGAGGTGACAACAACTCATAGACTAACCAATCACACATTAACCAATGATAGGCTAACTAGTCACAGGTTAACCAGGGATAGACTAATGGCAGGTTAACCAACAACAGACTAACCAATAACAGGTTAACCAATGATAGACTAACCAGTCATGGGTTAACCAATGATCGACTAACCAATAACAGGTTAACCAATAATAGACTAACCAGTCAGGGGTTAACCAATGATAGACTAACCAATAACAGGTTAACCAATAATAGACTAACCAGTCAGGGGTTAACCAATGGTAGACTAACCAGTAAAAGGCTAACCAACGATAGACGAACCAATGGCAGGTTAACCAGTATGTCTTCTTCCAGGGAGCCCTGGACAAGGTGACAGCAAATAAATTGAAAAAATGTTTCAACATATATAGACAATATACACATAGAACATGCAATATTAACACATATAAACATACAGGCATTCCAAAAATGCAATTAAACAAACACAGACTAACAGACTAAGCACATGGGAATTCCAAAGGTCAAAAAGAGACAGAGAGAGTTAAGAAAAAGAGAAAGAAACAATGAAGAATTAAAAATATATAGGTATATGGACTAAAATTTATGAAAAACAATGGCACTGTTGTATAAGAAGACATTTTTGAAGACATTTAGAGAGGGTAGGGAGTCCAAGTTTAGGATATTTTGTAATGAGTTCCACTCATGTGGTGCATATGAACAAAAAGCAGATTTACTTAGCTCTGTCCGTGTTGTTGGAGGATGAAGAAGGAGTTTTACTGCTGAACATGTACTGTAAGTGCTAGTGCGTAGTGTCAGTAGACTGCATATGTACTGAGGTAGTTTACCCATTAAAGCCTTTGCAATAAATACAAGGCAGTGAGATTTCCTTCTAAGGTGTAATGATGTCCATTGCACCATGTCATATAGATTACAGTGATTTGTTCTTGCTGCAGTACCAGTTACATAAACAACGTCCAGCTTTTTCAGATGGGATAAAGATGCATGCATATATATTATGTCACCATAATCTAATACTGATAGGAAAGTGCTCAGTACTAATCACTTTCTGGCAGTGAAAGACTAACCAGTCACAGGTTAACCAATAACAGACCAACCTGTCTTGGGCTAACCTGTCTTGGGCTAACCAATCACAGGCTATCTATTGATAGATTAACCAGTCATAGGTTAAAAAATGATGGACTAACCAGTCACAGGTTAACCAATGATAGACCAACCAGTCACAGACCAGTCTTACACAGGCTAAACCAACCGGAACCAAGATAGTTGGGTAAAATTGAACATATGTAAGGGCATTAAGTAATAAAAATTATTCCTTTATCATTTTAGATTAGACATATAATAAAAGATAAATGATGCTGTGTTGACCAATAAATATTTCACATAGATATATTTAAAGAACATTTTGATTTTGGGAAGTAGATGGTCCTGCTGTCAGAGGGAATACTGCTTGATGGAAAAATGAAAAATGATGTTAATACAGTATACGTAAATTATCATTACCTGTAACTAAATCAGCTCCCCAGACCCCGGATCAGGAGCTTATTGTATGAGGCAATGCCCTGAAACCCAATCCTGAGGTTCCTGTGACATCAATTTGGCACCTTTATGTTTAAGAGTGACGTATAATGGCTTACAGTACAGGGCACTTTTTATTTCCACGTTCCACAGTGCCAGACCTTTCTGCGTGATGCTGATGGCCACTTTAAATTTCAAAATTACTTTGGATTCAATTAACTTGTGTTTGACTTTCTACTTTGGCAATATAGAAATTTCCATTTACAGTTTGTATTGTTTTCCATTTACTGCATGGATCTAAAATCACTACATATCTCAAGGATTGAATGTTTATAATTCTAGAGGCCTCGACCAGTTCTTTGACTCTCAAGAGCTCTTGGTAAGCAGTGGTGGAATGTAACAAAGTATTTGTACTTCGTTACTGTACTTAAGTTCATTTTTATGTATCTGTACTTTACTTAAGTAAAAATAATACTGCATACTTTTTATTTTACTCCATTACATTTTGCACCAATTATCTGTTCTTTCTACTCCACTACATTTCTACAATTTGTGCCATTAGGCGTTACATTTTATGAACACAATTTCTTCAAAAACTTGCATGAAAAAAAATAGTTAGCCTATTGAGTCAATCAGCACGAACTGGTAGACTGGCTTGATTTCAAGAAGACGAGACATTCAACATGGACCCAGGGCTAACATCGACTGAGCGTGAGCACGAGCCCTGCAGCTCTGAATCAGAAAGAAATCCTTGTCCGTATTTAAGAAAGTTATTTGAGTTCAAAGGAGCAAAGAATGAGTCCTCGCATTTTCAGTGTATCCCATGCCTGCCTCAACCCAAAGAATTGTTGGCGTTTAAAAGCTCCCCTTCAGATTTGAAGAAACATATGGAGGTAAGCTATGCTATGCTATGCTATGCTTTTGGGTATGTTATGACATGTTTTGATACATCTAGTGAAATGTATATTGACATACAGAAATAGCATCAAAATCACACCAGTGTAGCTTCATTATTTCTTTAACACGGTGGCAGGATAAAACTGGGTTATCCAGTACTTTTACTTAAAAAATACTTTAAACTAAATTTCTAAGTAAGTACTTAGTACTTTCACTTAAGTAAGATTGTTGATGTAGCACTACTACTTTTACTTGGGTATATATTTTGCAGGATATTTGTACTTTTACTTAAGTACTAAGCTTCAGTACTTCCTCCACCACTGCATATTCTACATATGAAATGAAATCCAGTCTTTTTCCTGTAGAGATTACAAACGTATGAAGAGGTGAAACTGACTTGCTTTCTTTCTTTGCATGTTAACCACACTGACTCTCCTCAACTGTAACAAACCAAGGCATTGGTAAGAAATTCTGTGTGGAACTTCAGTACCACAGAAGGATTTTTGGACGTTAAAAATAATATCAAGGAACTGATGTACTGTGAATTAATGTATACCTGACAGGACAGTAACTGAGGCCACTGGCTGTAGAGTGAGCTGACATTATTAGAACCCTGTTTAGTGCTTTCACACAGATATGGCATCAGTGTCCATCAGCGTGCAGAGCCATTCACAAGGTGCAATATAATAATGTGCTGTGTGTCTAATGATTAGATGCTGTAGAGCAGCAGGCAGGAGAAGCTCAATGACGTCTCAAGTGCGTAGTGGGACATTAACCTTTCACAGTTCATTCTTAATGGTGATAGTTTGTTTACAGAAGGAATACAGAGTTCTTACATAAGTCAACACAAACCAAGTACACAAACCGAGGAGATGACGTCAATGTGTACATAAAAAAACTTTATTTCACCAGGAACATATTATATACAGTCCAGTGCAAATGTCTGAACACCTCCAGTGCCTCCAATGCATCTTGTAGAAATATAAAAATAGGTATACACCTATTACAGGGAACACAACTTACTATGAAATTACTATTTATTTCATCAACTGAATATATTGATAATATATACAATACAGAATATGCCAAAACTTTCTTAGATTCGGCATATAAACAGTAATTGTGCATTAAGATGTGTGGAAATATGTTCTCTGTAGAGAATGTGTACTTATTTTCACTTACAGTATGTCATTTGACCGGGAATGCCTGAACTTTTGCATTTGCACGTTTAATTAAAACAAAGAAAAAACATAAGATGTATTTATGCCATTTCATTTCAGTAGGTGTCAAGTAGGTATCAGTTAGCAGTGTGTTTAACCTCATGTACTGTACCTATGATGTGATCACCACCACTCCAATCTTCACACACGATATGTAAAACTAATAATCAATAAATCTTGAAGCATTATAGTCTCCCAGCTGTCGTTTATGACTATACAGCCCCTTGCTTTGCCCATTAATACATAAACTGTAGTGTTTTATTACCATGTTTGCATAGTTTTATAACAGATGGTTTGGACACTACTCTTATGTGACATTGTTTTACAGCTGTACTCAGAAGGTTTCAGCATGAAATGTAAGTCCATTATAGACTGGAGAGGTGTGTACAAAAAAAAACAGTTCCCAAAGAAATCCTGTTTTTTTTACCACTATTTTACCATTATTAACAATACTTATAAAACTCAGAACTAATATAGGTGCATTGGTAGTTGTTGACAGTAAATAAATGGCTGTTTTTTTGCTGTAGACATGACACCTTGTTCCAATCAGCATAACTGTAAAGAAAATTGTTTCACTTCAGTTCTTCACAATCAAACACTCTAAATGACTTTGTGAAAAATCATTGAAAATCCCATTTAAGAAAGTGTCTTATTTTGTTTCAGAGATGTGAGGTTTTGCTGCACCCGTGATTATATATTCATTCAGACTATTGATCATCAACGATCAGGCAAAGATGAGACACGCTGCATTAAGTATGATTGTAATTGCGCTGGCTACATCTGATTAGACTTATAAAACAGTCTTATTAAGAGGCAAGTGCCTTGCATATAAACCACTTGTGTTAAAGCTGTGTACTGCTAGAAAGACTAATGCCTTGCATGGCACTGCTGATTGCTGCAGATTAAAGTAACTGACACATGGAGAAACAGAATGCACTCTCTGCACTCCAAATATATAGGAATATATTCTACCGAAAATCAAAGTGGCAGAAATCCAAGCCCTCTTCAATTCCATTACACAGTTAGATAAAATAAAAAACCAAATGAAGTCACAGACACAAACTAACTGATAAAAAATGTAAAACCTATTATTGTTTTACTAGACTGTATGGTTCTTCTATGCTGGATTAAAGCACAGTAGAGCAGTTCAATGAAAATCTGTCAGGAAGCTTCGGCTAGCAAGACATTTTTGGCAACGAAGAGTGTCCTGGGACATCTATAGTTTGTTTGCTCTGGTCAGACTCAGTTGATGAGTTTGTAAACTTTGAGCATTTTTCTCTTGGTCAGGTTTCTTTTCACATAGAGAAAAATCTGAGAGAACCAAAATGCATCAGCACAAACTACATGAGAACGTTCACCCCACTTATTCATCAGACATGTCTAAGATGGGGGCAAGAAAGTAAACTGGGGAAGAGAGTCCTGTGTTCTAGACTGGTGCATATTTTGTTTTTCTGTGAGAGGACCATTGCTATGCAATTTAGCATGGAGCAACTGCAGAGTTGGCATTTGTTCATTTGTTCTGAGATAATTATCTGGGCAACAGCAAAACTTTACCAGCAGAAGATATTTTGAAAATACCATACTGCATACCATACCATACTACCATCACACTCTGCAAAGACTGCTGTCCTAAAGTGAGCAGAGCTAGAGGGCTAATACTGAGCCTGTACAACAACATTTTAACCACAGATGTGTTAAACTGAAGACATGTTCAGTGAGGGTGACATGTTAAATATCTTTTCTTGTTATTTGTTTAGCTTGAACTTGCAGAAAACACCCATTAGTTAAGTTGGATTGAGGTTGGTCACAGATGATCCACTTCTGAGTTTGGTACTGCAGCTGTAAATCCAATGTTGCTAACAGACACTCAGTAGTCACACCAAAGCCTCACATAATTTCCATAAAAAGACATCACCAAAACTTCTCTCAAACCTTTTAGAGCACATCTAACTCTTTATTAAATTGGCATTGATGTTGAAGTTGTTTCAGAAAACCACATATTTACAAATCGGCTGTAAATGAGTCTTTATCTATAAGTCTGCAAAACTTTACTGACAAGCTAGATGTGGTTTGAATAGATTAAGAGAAATTTTGCTGGTGTATTTTATTATAAACTATTTAAGCTATTGGTTTTTAGTGTTGATGTCTAGTGACTATTGACTTCTAGTGGTCCTTAGCAGCATTAGCTTGTATGTAACAGTCCTTCCCTTCTAGCCTCACTCTTTACTGCCACTCCTTGTTCTGTTTTATACACCTTAGTTACATCTTGTCTTTGTTTACATTTAACATGTGGCTCTGGATTTTGACACGCTCTGCCCCATGTGCTTTCTGTTATCTTCTCAAACTCCACCCTTGTCCAGCCCTGCCTCTCAATACCTACAACTGCTCATTTATCCTCATGTGTATCAGCTGTGTTCAATTTATCAGTATGTATATATAGCCCTGTCTATGTAGATGTTGTTTTTCGGGCATTGTTAATTCTTCCTAATTTATGTATATTTGTGTTGCTATTTGCTGTCCTTCACATTTTCTTATAGTCTGTTTGATGAATAAATCCATGAGAGTTTGCAGGCATGTACCTCCTCGTCCTCCTATGCTGTTGCACTGTACCTCTAAAATAAATAAGTTCACCAACTTCCTTTAGTTGACTTCTTGTAAACTTGAAACCAATATGGACATTACACTAAAAAAAGGTAACATGAAGGATTCTTTTAGCAATGCCATAGAAAAGCAATTTTGTTCCCTAATGAACCATTTCTGTTGAAGATTCAATTAAAATAAATGTTATTTATATAGTGCTTTTTACAACCAAGTTGTCACAAAGTAGCTTTACAGAGTCCAGGTCCGAGCCCCTAGTGAGTAAGTCAAAGGAGACAGAGGCTCGGAAAAACTCCCTCAGCTGAAGGAAGAAACCTCGGGAGGAACAAAGGGGGAACCCATCCTTCCCAGGTCGACCCGTAGAAAGAAAACATTTACATTTACATTTACGGCATTTATCAGACGCTTTTATCCAAAGCGACTTTCATTTCCTAATTACATGGGACAGTCTCCCTGGAGCAATTTGGGGTTAAGGGTCTTGCTCAGGGACCCAGTGGTGGTGCTGAAGGTAGGATTCG
>JBBPCY010000001.1:43088695-43103695 GCA_037974405.1 Brachyalestes nurse
GTGATCACCTGAATCACATCTTATTTAATGAGGAAAAGTATAAAAACACTGCTGTAATCAACACTCTCCTCTTGCAACGTGACCAGTTGGATGGTGAAACACTACTAGAAGTATGTCAAGGGTAATTATTGCCATTTTTATTGCCAAATCTATTATTGGTTTGTTCTGAAAAACATTTTCATATTGGTTACACTCAGCTCCCTACAATTGACTGATGTTTCTTGCATCTGCAAAGGATAGATCATGACCAGATACTGCTTACCTGTCTGATAAGTGTTCTTATCAGGTGCTAAAACCTTGTCATTATGTGCAATACATTATTATGTGCCATAGTCTTACCATGTGAATATTGCTACTTCTTTCAACTTATCACTTCTATATGTAATAATATGCTCCTAACTACCATCTGTGTCATTAGTAATTCACTTAACTGTAACTTACTTTTCTATACTATTTATACCCAGCATTTGTGTAAATGTCAGTGGATTTCACATTGAGGTTTTTCTACCGATTATTTTATTGGATTTATTTAGACTTTATATTTTATACTGTTCTTGTCTCTGAGTCTCTGTGTATCTGTGCAAACACAGGAATTTCCTCCGGGATCCATAAAGTCTTCTGATTCTAATTCTTACACAATAGAAGAAATGTATTCTTACTCTTACTCTCAACTCTTTCTCTCCAGAGCAGGTTATAAACCATCGCTAATGATTGCCCTCATTCAACTTCAAACAGATCTCCATTTACTACTAACAGGAGAACACCTCTAATGGGGACTGCAGGAAACAAATTTGCAATCCCCAATGACACCGTGCTGCTTCCTGGTGGGCAGGAAAGTTCAAGCCTTCTGTTGCATATGCCGAAGAGCTTCAGGAGGCGATTAAATAGGCCTGACCTTCTCTGTATGAAAGCCTCTGCTATTCGTGGGACAGAGAATGGACAAGAGGACGCAGGGTGGGTGGTCCACCATTAGCCTGCACTTTTCTCCCCTCTATAAGGAAATTTACATGACTTTAACGGCCAGTCTCCTCTGTCCGCCATAAATCAAGAGCGCGGCGCTGGGTGGAAAAGGTTGAAAAAGGTGTCCGCTGCAGGACAGAGTCCAAAGGAAATGGGTTTCGGTGAAAACAGGGCAGAACTGTTCCTATAGGACATGCTCGGCTTAAAAGGCCTGCTTGCCTTGGCAGAGACGCAGTGGAAATGTGTGCGAAGCGGCAAAGCAAGGTGCATGAAAACCGCCCCTACAGTACCTGCAGTCACTCTGCAGCTTGCAGCAGACAATGAAATAGGCAATGTAACAGCAGATGTTTCAATAATACAACCCATTCGTTTTCCCACAGGCAGTCTCAGTCCACCTAGCCGCTCCTACGCTCAGCTAACTGTCTTCCTCGTTCTCCCCCATGGAGGCCCAGTGCCATGCCATGAAAATTACCTCCACTGTAATTGAGATCCAGCCTGATTAATCCGGTCTGATTGTCTAATGACCACCTGAATGGGATTCTTGCTGTAATAAGAGAGCCGCTGCAGAGTCACAGTGGCAGCCACTACATTCTCATGCGATTAGCATTCTGTGTGGGACCTTTCTTTATGAAGGCTCTCAGTTCAGTGAACTGACTGTCCTCCAAGTATAGACCCTGTTTTTCCTTTTTTTCCCCCATGGCTTCTGGACACTTTATATAAGAAGGCAAGGCATTTGCCATAAACTTCTTCTGTCAAGTGAGCAGGCTCTCTGGAACATAGAGTCACATATAATGTGTAAATATACATTTTGACAAATACATATGGCGATATTTAAGCAACAGGAAGCAGCAAGTATTCCGATTGAGAGGCTTGGGAGACTTAGATTGCCATGGTTTTCCTAACCTCCCATTACTCAAAATGGCCTCTCCTAACGTAAATGTAGAAATCGATTGGGCCAAATCGAAATTATGTGTCAGGCCCAGAGATACCAGTGGGAGATCAGTGCGTTTATGTTCAGTAAATCAGAGAAAGGGGGAACGTGACACGTTAGTGAGGGCAAAGGCTTCTGAGCACTCATGCATTTATTCAGTGTTTAATCAATGGATTCATCAAGCCATTCATTCCTTTATTGATGGTTCGTATGAAAGCGACTTGTCTCAGCCATAAACTAGGACTCTAGAGCCATTTCAATCTTCATTTCTCTCTTGGATAAATCTTCAGGTATAGAACACATGAGTAAAGAAACCTAGACCTTTGACTGTAAAATCAAGCCTTGATCAGCATTATTAAGTAGTGATTTTATAATGCACGAAATTGTATCACACAGCACTAGCTATTGACTGTAAGAATGTATCGTATAGTTTACTATGGAAGTACTATGGATGAGAATAAATGCTGTAAACTGGTTGGATTTTACTGCAGCTGTAAATAGCAGAGACAAGAAGAAACAAAGAGCAAAAGGTCATGATCAATGTGGTGTGTAAAACTGAGTATCAATTGACTACACATAAACAGATCATAGGCGCAATTATTCTTGGCAAAAACATGCTTACATGGACACTAACCCTGGATGACAAAGGACTGACAGTTTTATGTGGTTTGCACTGGTTGATTTGAGCCATATTTGTGATATTACTATTATCGTAAATGCTATTATGGTAGCACTTCATTTGGACAAAAGTATTGTTTTTCGGGATTTTGGCAAGGCCCCTCACTTCCAGTGAAGGCCAAACTTAATGCTTAAGTTACACACATAGGGAAGATCCTTTTCTATTCCAGCATGACTGTACCCCAGTGCACAAAGCAAGGACATGGTTGGATAAGTTTGGTGTGGAAGAACTTGACTGGCCCCCACAGAGCCCTGACCTCAACCCCATCCAACACCTTTGGGATAAACTGGAATGGAGATTGTGGGCCAGGCCTGTAATGGTCAGGTGCCCCAATACTTTTGTCCTTAAAGTTTAGCTGTGAAATAATGGTCCTAATACTATCATCTCCAACCCTGGTCCTATACATAGACCTGGTACTAATACTAACATTTTCCTAAAGTGTTTGAGAATCAGACTTTCACCAGACATTTTGTTAATATTTAAAACATCTGCAGATAATAAATAAAATCTTAGATAATGAGTGCTTGCTTACAAGAATAAGATTTGATCCAGAAAAGCTATTAAGAAGAAACAAACTAAATCAGATACAGCGTAAAGAAGGCAGCTTTAATTTCTTTGAAGGAGAAACTAGTTTGGTGATAACGAGAGAGTATATTTGGCACGAAATGGATCTCAGAGTAGACTGATAGTTACGATATTCCAATCCAAAAATGTATATTTCTATTCATCCCTTGTTTAAAAGTAGTCCAGATGTGTTTCCACCATTTGACACTAATGTATTTTAAGTCCACAGCCTGACAAACTGTCATCTAGCAATCTTTCCTGACTTACCATTGATGACAATTTCCTGGAGAGCTACATGGAAGGTATTTTTCTCACCTCTAAGTTATTCAAATGCTGCAACCTCTACATGGGAATAATGTACCAGTTTGTCTAGCTGCACTCTGGCTACTTCCATTCCCAAAATGTGTACCTTCATATTTAGCTTCACAAAATAAAGACTCTCTCATTAATATAGTGACTAAAGGTTCTTTGCTTGGACATACGGTTCTAAGAAGAACTTTTGAATTTACAATACATAGAAAAAAAAGAACATCCTTCAAAGTCACATGTCCACTTTACAATCTCGATTACTTAAAAAAGCATCACCCGAAAAGTTCTTTAGAGAACCAAAAGTACATAATATGGACAAAAGTATTGGGACACAGCACCTAATTACTGAATTCAGGTGGCCATTTACTTCCAGTGAAGAGCAGTCTTAATACTTCAACATACCAAGACATTTTGGATAACACCATGCTTCCAACTTTGACACAGTTTGTGGAAGAACCTTTTCTATTCCAGCATGACTGTGTCCCAGTGCACAAAGCAAGCTCCATAAAGACAGTGGAACGAGTTCAGTGCGGAAAAACTTGACTGGCCCACACAGAGCCCTGACCTCAACCCCATCCAGCACCTTTGGGATGAACTGGAACTGAGATTGCGAGTCAGATCTTCTCATCCCACACCAGTGCCTGACCTTATAAATGCTCTACAGAATGAATGGACACAAATACCCACAGAAACTCCAAAATCTAGTGGAAAGCCTTCCAAGAAGAGTGGAAGCTGTTCTAGCTGCATATTACTCCATATTAAAGTCTATGTATTGGAATGCAATGTCATTAAAGTCTCTGTTGGCATCCTAATACTTTTGTCCATATAGTTCAACTGGGGCATCGCACCAAAGAATGCTCTTTAATTTTGAGAGTGAAAGTGGCGAATCCGTAAGATGGGACTGCACATGTAGAGTATGGGAAGAGGGAACAGAGGCTGTGTAACACAAGGCTTTTAAGTGTTCAGGATATAGTATTGCCTTTCAGTGTCATTAAGTTCTGCAGGGCAGAGCAGGTTTCTGTCGCCACTGCCCAGATTGCTTTAAATGCAGAGCAATTACACGCTTGAGGCCAGCGCTTAAAGGATGAGGAAAGTATAGTTTCTGTACTAAGATCCATTGTAATGGGATTATTAGCACAAGAATCTGAGGCATGATTTCATTCCCTGCAAAAGAGTCACTATCCAAGCGCCGGCCAGACCTGACAAGCACTAATCTTAATTAAGCGATTAGCCTTCCTAATTAAGAAATGCTGAGGACTGTTTTTCTTTCATTCGCGAGAAAAGACCTCTGTGTTACTCCCTAACACTATCACTATTCCACAAGTACAGAATTTCTGTCACACGTAAAAATACGTTGGTGCTTGGCTTAGACGCAGCTTAAGTAGGTTTCGCTCCTGCTGAGAGGTGTATGTAGAAAGCTAAGCAGACACTTCCTTTTGATACAGCGTGTTTGTAGCAAAATGTATGAGTTTGAAAATCAATGAGAGGACCCCTTTTGATCATGGCTTCATCCTTTGTCTTGCTGCACAGACTAAATACAGGCCATCAGCCACTAAGATGCAAATACAAACCGAGGATCAACGAACGGGGGGCTTCGGAAAAAGCAAACTCATTAAAATCAAGTCACTTGCCTTGACCTTAAAGATAATCTCCTTCTATTGTAGTTACAAGTCTACATCAGGACTTCTGCTCTGGGATGTCCACCTCAATATCATAATACAATTTTGGGCCAAAGCACTTGGCTCGTGTCCTCCACTCTTTTCATGTCCTGCTTTGTGAGATGTTTTTTCTTTTTTGGAAGCGGCCTGGTTTCGTCCTCCCCTGTGGATCGTAGTCCATGGCTCTGGCCTGCTGTGTTCTATAGGGTATGGAATGTAAAGCTTGACCTGTGAGCCGGTGTTCACACCTGTGTAGGCCATGGCATCAGCATATTCATGTTAAAGGCATGTACGAAGAGTTAGAGAGCTTGGTCTTGTTTTACAGTTCTTGAAAACACACAAACTCTGCGTTTTAATCCGGGTATCAGCCTTGTCCCTGACAACAGCGTTTTTGGAAAACAAATCATCACTGTCATTATTTTTATACAGATTTTTTTTTTTGCACCCCATTTGAAAACGCCAGATGCCTTTTATGCTCTGTTGACATCATGACACATGGATCAATAGCACTTTTAAAAAGCAAACCTTTCAAGTGTAATTTCTCATACTAAACCTGAAAAGTCAGTGTTATCCGTGGCAATTACGAGTGTAATCTGATTTGAGTTATTTGTCACTCAGAAGTTGTTGAAACAACCACACTTCCACTTGTGCAGAATAACTTTTTTTTAAAGAAGATTCCATACTTTTACATTTTGCGCTTGATGTCCAAACCCAATCCATAAGATTACCAAATCAGTTAGAACAAAATGAAAAACTATATGCTGTTTATGAATCTGTAATCTTAGAATGGTGCTCCAAAAGAAAGACCACAGATAGCCCATAATAATTTCCTGGAGATTGTCATGACTGAAAATAAGACTTATCCAAAACATGGCTGAACAGAATAAAATGTATGTAAACTCAGTTTATCTTGGAACAACGGTTAAAAAAGCAAGAGAATCTAATGTAGATCCTTCTACACACATTTACAGCTGGCTCCTGAGATTCTACACAGCATATGTGTAAAAATAAAACAGCAGACAGACAGAATACATATACACAGTTGATTCTAAAACATTTGGGAGCAGGAGAGAAGTAAAAGGCTAGTTTAAGTTGTGGCCTACTCCGAGCCATTTCTGGGCCAGCTATTGAAAAATAGCATTACTGTATAACTGCAAATCAATGCAGGCTTAAAATAAACCCAACCAACAATACAACACCCATCTCAAGTGTCCACTCATGATGGGCAGAGCTTTTACCTCAGTGTTTCCCCCAAGTTGCAGCTTGAAAAAACTTCTCCCCATTTAATTTGGTATAAAAACTGCACACTAAAATGCTATAAGAACAAATAATGTTATGAACCAATAGCAGCAAATTATGTTATAAACCAACAGCCAACATCAAATGAAAAATTCTGTTCAGGAACAGTTTTTCAACTATTGTTCATTTCTGGGGTTTTTTTTTTGTTCTTTTGTGCAGTTTGGAGCCCTACAAGTAGAATTAGAGATGCTTACATGAAACATGTTATTAGTACAGTCATGTTTCGTGGAAAGGAAAAACAGTTTTTAATAATCCCTTTAGTGACAAATGCCTTGATATTGTTTTTTTGTCATTTATTTAAAATGTAGGTAACATCACCTTCAGTTTGACATAAACAAACCTGTCCTTTTCTCTCTCTTCAACAACTGAGTTGTCTGGGTGCACTTTGAGTCCCTACTTCCTCTACAGTACATTTTGAAAGTTTAATTTTCTATAGTGCACAATTTGTGCATTTCTGCATACATATATACACTTTTTGAGAGCAGTAGCCTGTATTTTAATACTTACACGGGCTTGCTGCTCATCTGAGTGACTCACATCCTGATCTGTGTATCTCTCTTTGTGACACGTTAATCAAAGTAAAGATGTGATAGTTCCAATATAGTTCCAATATAATAAATAGTTCCAATATGTGATCCAGTGATTTCAGCACCTATACACTCCTAGTGATTATATTTCAATAGTATGACATTTAACGAGTAGACTTTAAACAGGTAATGCATGTTAAGGTACGTATGTTTTATCCCCTTGCAAAATTGTTTCTGTGGTTTCTGTGATGGGAAAAGTTGAATTCCTTCAAGTGGGACCACCATACAATCTGTCCCAGGTTGTTCAGCTACACATTATACAGTAGGCCAGCTGACATCAAAGAGCCCCACAGCTAGAGAATGTCGCAGAATTGCTGTCATAAATCTCCTATACATCTTCAGGCAGTGCATTCAGTCTGTCTTCATCTGCTGTAGCACAGGAAAGGAGGAAGAAAATATATATATAGGCATGCATGTCTCATGGATCCTCCCTAACTAGGTAAAGTCACAAACGTCAGACATGTTCGCTGCCTGTGTGTGTGTTTGTCCCTCTGCGGAAACCTGTCGGCTGTCAGCGTGGCCAGACTGTGTGTGTTATTTTTGTCGGGTCGACGCTGCTCTGGAAACTCTGGGGAACCAGCAAAAAAAAAAAAAAAAACATCCCGCTCGCTCCGTTCGAGCCTCCGACTGTGCACTGAACTCCCGGAGATGCCACTTAATTTACTTGTTTGCTTTTGCGGCTGATTTTGAAGGTGTAGCTGAAAGCGCAATGCATATTTAATGACTATTACATTATCTATAATGGATATAGTCACCGCCATACTGCATATGAATTGTTTATTGCAGGCACCATTAAAAATTGAGAGTGAACCCTTCTTTTAAAAAATTGCTGTAAAACAGACAGCTTTGTCGAGATCGGAAAGTCGGGGGCATGGGATCCGAAACAAAAAAAATGGGTAATAATGAATGTGTCACAATGGCAGGGGATGCATCCAGGACATTAGAACAGGCAGTGCACGTCGTTAATGGTGTTTTTGGCAAGCATCATCCTGTTGAGGCGCAACTGTGAAAGCCCACAGGAACACCATTACCATGTTGGAGTATCTCCTTGACCAATTACACGTACACTCAGCAGACCCTCCCAGCATCCTGACTAAAGGTGGGCCACGATCTGGTAACATTTCTGGATTTACTGAGCCAATTTGGTTGAAAGTCCATTTGGCTGCCACTGTTTCTATTCATGTCAAGGTAATAACATGGAAGAGATGGAGTGGACTCTTCTGCCGAGGGCCAATGGCAGCTGCTACATTACACACACACACACACACACACACACACACACACACACACACATGTGTGTTTGCTTTTTTCTTTTCTTTGAGTGGCACAGAGGTGACTGAGGTCAGTACCCACGCTGAGGACATTTACCAAACTCATCCTTCTCTGTCAAAACGATAAACAATAATTCAAACCGCATCAGCTACACAGAATTCCCTCTCCTTATTCATTTTTCTGTATTTCCCTTCTTATCTTTCTTTTTTTGCAATGTTCATGGGCTTCTGAATCTGATCTGTCCATTCTCTGCCCACAAATGCAGGCTTTTGTAGCAACTGTTGCCAGATTGTTGGTGGTTCAACCTAACTCAGAATTAGTTGAAATATCCACATATAAAGTGTTCATTCATTCATTCATTCATTCATTCATTCATTCATTCATATTCTGTAACCGCTTAATCGATATTAGGGTCGCAGGTACCCAGAGCCTGTCCCGGGGCCAACGGGTGTGAGGCAGGGACTTACCCTGGGAGGGGCGACTATAATGTAGTTTATTTAAAGTTTATTATTGCTGCCAAGCAACCTTGGATCCTGAAAGAGGACAGAAGTGTAGGGAAGAGGGAGTCTAAGGCTATATGGACTCAACTTAGACTCATACCTCAGAGACCCAGTTCAGAGTATTAAAATTTTACTCTGAGTCCAACCTCAGAGACGTGAAACAAAACTTGGATTCAACTATTCAGTGATTCAAGGCTTGACTCTTCCTTGCTTTTTAAAAACTTTAGACTCGACTCAGACTCATCCCTCAAAGACTCAATACTCAACTTCGACTTACCTCCTAGAGACTCTAGAAATGACTTGGATTCGCCCGTCACAGACACATGACTCAACTTGGATTCACCTCTTCAACTCTGGATTCAACTCAGACTCAAGACTCATCTTAGAGACCCTAGAAACAACTTGGATTTATCACTCAAACACTTAAAGAGTCAACTTAGATACGTGTTTTTGAAACTGTAGATTTGTCTCAGACTTAATCTTCAGGGACTCCAACTCGTGCCTCAGAGACTTGCGACTTAACTCCAGCGATGTAAGGCTTGACCTGGAGTCCCCAGAGACTCGTCTCAAGACTTGACTTGAACTCCAGAGGTCCAAGAGTCTTAGACTTGAACCTCTGAGACTCGAGACTTGACTCAAACAATCACCTTATAAATATGTTTGATATCAAAAGAAAGACTTGTTGAGGAGGAACTCTGGGACCCATAGTGTTTGTAGCAGCTGTGAACAAACTATTCTACAGTTTCTCTTTAGGTTTAATGGGGCCAACATTCTGTCCAACCTGGCAATAGTGGTTAGGAAGGAAGGCATGTGTGTGCAGGGCATGCGTAGGTCAGTTCAGTGTGTCAGTGAGTCAGTATCCTTTTTTTCTTCTCTTCCAACCATAACATCTTTTAACAAGAGTGTAGAGTTCCCTTATTGCCATTACTTCCTGTGGTGTGCATTTGACTGAAGGTTTTATTGACCCCCCCTGTAGGCATCCCACATATTACAGACCCTGTGTGTGTTCACTTTCAACAAGCGCAAGCGCCTGTTTTAACACACTCTACAGTAATCACTGGCAGTACTAAAGCCACATTTTCTTAGATTTAATATTTTCTGTAATTTCATAGACCATATATTCTCACCTCCTTGCACCCCTTGCTCTCACTTTCTCTTCTTCACTCCCTTGTTCTCATTTCTCTCTTCTCTTCTCTTCTCCTTTTCTCTGTTTTTCTCTCCTTCTCATTTCCTCTTGTTTCTTCTCTTGCTTTTTCTTTTCTACCCTTTTCTCACCTCTTCTCTCGTGCCATTTTCTCTCACTTTCTCCTCTCCATTGTTCTCTCTTGTCTTCTTTTCTCTTCTCTTCTCTTATTTTCTCGTTTACTTGCTTTCTTTTTTTGTTCTTTTCTTTTCTTGTTTCTTTTCTTGCATTATCTCTTCTTATCCTGCTTTCTCCTCTGCTGTCTTTTCTTTTGTTTTTGGTTCCTTTCTCACCTCATCCTATCTCATCTCTCCTTTCTCTTGTCTTCTCTTCTTTTCTCTTCTCTTCTTTTCTCTTCTCCTTTCTTCTCTTCTCTAATTCACTTATGTTTTTTTATCATATTCTATGTTAAACCTACTTTGAGCCTTTTTCTGACTGGGCTTAGGTGCGGTGGCAGCATAGGTGTGGGGGTAGTGTAGCATTGTGTTGGGGGGCTGTGGGAGGCTGTGGGGGGCTGTGGGGGGCTATGAGGTGAGGGTTGATGGGGGTGGGCTGTGGTCTGTTTTCTATTATCCAGTCCTGCCAGCTCTTTGAATCAGGCGAAGCCAGCGCTCCCCAAAGCCTCGCAAAACAGCGCAGACATGAATGAAGGAAAGCCAAAGCACATGAGCCAGCACAATTCCCTCCGATTTCACTTTCTCTGACCCCCCCCCATTAATCGCAGGCACACACACATACCCACACACACACACACACACATTTCCCTACAGAGACTTTCTGGCTTTCTGTTTTGTCAATGTGTAAAATGTACATGCGCTCATACATTTACAGTTCACAGACATGTTCAAAGCCACCCACCCCCAACCCCACGCACACACACACACACACACACACACACACATTCACACACTTAAACATACTCAGACAGCCCACACTGGTGCAGAGGGAAATATGATACATACACACACTCTGCTAGGGAAACCGCACATAAACCAGAGGAACAAAATAAGTATGTGAGTGTGTGTTGTGTTCATTTATTTCTGTATAAATAAAATACATCACAGTTCTGACTTTCTGTTTACTTACTGTTAGCAGTAGGTATGTATTTGATTCATGTGGAAGTGATTTTGGCCCATTTGGCTTGAGCTAATTTTACTTTTCTCAGTGTAAAGTCATAAAAATAGAGGTGTTTGTGCATAGAGGAGGGCTCTTTGGCTTAGAAGAACTGTTTCTGATTGCCTGAAGAACGTATACACTAGTTACTGCATAAATTACACCTTGTATCTATATTTTATCAACTCTGCTGACCTGTGGTGGGTGTGTGTGTGTGTGTGTGTGTGTGTGTGTGTGTGTGTGTGTGTGTCTTCGTTTGACCACTTTTTGTTTTGTTTTGTTTTTTTATTTAATTTGATCAAATGTTAAGCCACCACCAACAGGCCAGACCAGGACCAGCATTTCTGTTTGCCATTATGTCTCTCTCTCTCTCTCTCGCTCTCTCTCTCTCTCTCTCTCCATCTCTCTCTCCCTTTCTCTGGTTATTTATTTATTTCATGTTAATTTACTTGAACAGCCACTACAGATGCATTGGCAATGCTTATGTAACATTTTGCATGAATTGAAATTAGTAACAAATGTTACAATATAACTACCCTTAACCTTGACTCAGAACCTAAACCCAACCCTCACCCTGATCCTAAATCCAACTGAAATTTAGTTGATTCTCAATAGCACTGGATTAGGAATGGCACGAGGCTTAGGAATTGGGTTCAGGTTAAAGTCTGGACAATGTCCAAATGTACAATGTACTTTTTTGTTACAAATGGTAGAACACAACTAAATTTAATAGTCAAAAAAAAAGCCTAACCATTTCCTTGGTCCTATACTCAACCTTGGCACTAATCCTATCCCTAATGCTATTGAAAATAAGCTGAGTTTCAATTGAGTTATAATAGATATCCAACAGTGGAACCATGAGTTTGTTAGTAAGAAATATGAGTGTATTTTTACTAAATATTAAAAGAGCATCTTGCAAATGTGGAAAATCTGTGTGTGCAAAAACGTTTTACTGGAAGTGTATATACAGTATATGCCACTGACTCTTATTACTCACATTTCTGTTATGCGATTCTCTGAAAAAGAGCAGCATGAAGATTTTATTAACTATAATCTATGCTAAGAAGCAGGATTTTATTCTGGACTATTTCTGATGGTCTGTCCATGTTAAAACAATGTGAATTATGAAAACAAAAAAGAAACAAATGGTTAAAGACATAGTGGTATGTACCTTCTCTGTCACACAACATGTGTCTCTAATTCCTGGTTCAGTTTATTCTTTGAACTCATAAGAGCCTGGACACACCAGTGTGTGCTAGAAATTGTATACAGGAGTGTGTGTGTGCGTGTGTGTTTGTGTGTGTGTGTGTGTGTGTAGGGGGTATGTGTGTGTAAGGGGATTTTGTAGTCCAGTTTATACCCATAAGTGGAACCATAAATGTCTGTGGCTTTAATTTTTCTGGAAACTTAGGGCAGCCCACTGAGTAGCACCTTTCTTTCATTCTTTCTTTCTTTCTTTTCTTATCTTTCTCTCTTTCTTTCTTTATTTTCTTTTTTTTCTTTCACTCTCTCTGTCTCTCTATTTCCCCAGCATGTATGGATTGTGATGGTTGGTTTTGTTTTTTGTTTTTTTGCAGAAGGTGCTTTTTCTAAGCTCTAAGCTGTTTGGAACGACCTTTTACTTAGTCACTGAAGTCTTAGCTAATTATTATCCAATTGTGAAGTCATGGTTTTGACTTTTTCTGATGTTGTCCAGTCTTTATAAATGAGATCTACATTGAAAAGCGGGACGATTTATTCAGCAACTACTCTCTAATTAATTCGTTTGTACTTTAATTTATTTGTCGCTACTATGACATTTTAGGTATCCTGTAAATAATAATAGAACATTTTACCACACAGTTTTATGAAAACTCTTTAAGTTGTTACAAAAGGAAGGGAAATATTATTTAGATTTACTTAGTTTTAGATATTAAAAAACTTGCATTAAAGCATTAAAGCAGCGTGGTTGCCTTTCGCTTTAAGAAGTAATGATCAACAGGTTTTAATTAAACACGAGCATTTAGTGTAACTGAATGGTGTAAATTCAAAGCATTTTTCAGTGCAGAATGTTTAATGCATAAAAGAAAAAGAAACTCGTTTGTTATTTTCTGGAAAGTAATTTAATTGTTTATTGAGGAATCACAGTTAACACTCAGTAAGGTCCGCCATTGCAGTGGTCCAACAGGGCAGCATCGCAAGCTCTGCGTCAGTACCAGGGTTGCGAGGGGGGATGGCTGTGGTGAGGAGGGGCGTCTCTTGAGCATGCCCACCCAGCCTAACCAATGTGCAGACTACTGTACAACCGCTACTTCCTGAACAGGTAGTCTGAACACTGGGTGGGCGGGACAGGCCACTGTCATCCCCCTCTTACTGGAGTCACACACACACACACACACACACACACACACACTTACCCACACATTCAAATGGACATGCACACAAAAATCCAACCAGCGGGTTCATTTAATGTACAAACACAAATATGTCAATTAACTGTAATTGCTTTTTGAAGACAAAGTATAAATGAAATAGTTTTGTTTGACTGAATTGTTGCACAACTAACAATTTATAACAATTTTACTATTTTTTGGCGTCACTGTCATATGCTATCGAACACCTCCCTACTTTTAAATTATATTTTTCATCATCTTACAGTTCCTTATTCAGTAATTGGATTGAATTATTCTACTCCAAAGCACTATAATGTCTATATAAATAACTATAATCAATACTTCTATGAATTATGTAGTAACTACTATGAATTAGATACTACATTTTATAGTTGCTACTATGATTTGTAAGTACCTGCAAAAGTATATTTTTCACAGTTTTATTCTAATTATACTTATTTTTCAAGTTTGCAATTTTTTGTTACTTTTTAGAAAAGAAATCCAAATATTACTTAAATGTTTGATTCTGAAATTCCAAATTTACGCATTAAAAAAAAATAAGACTTTAAGTCTTAAAATGTGAAAATGTGAGGCCAAGTTAACTTTAAGTTTATAATCTGCAGAGAAACTACTATGAATTATTTAGTGAATCATTTAGTAGCAGCTGCAAATTGTTCAGTACCTACTTAAAAATCAGTAGCTACTATGAAACTAATATGTAAGTTCTATAACTGTAAGTAATATGTAAGTTCTGAACTGTGGGTGTTTGGGGTGTAAGGGGTGCGGCTAAAACTGCAAATCCGTACCTATTATATGATCACATGCGCTTGAGCGGCAACATTTTAATTTAAATTCATGTCCGTATCCACTTGTTCCAAAGTTAACAAAGTTTAACCACATCAATCAGAATCAGCTTTTCTTAACTTACGCCCATGACTTGCGGCTACTGTAGAGGCACCGGCACGCTCTCCCGTCTGACCAATAGAGGCAGTGCCTTTAGAGAAACGATGACTTGTGATTGGCAGCTTCGTCCCAACTTCCTGCCTCCTGTAGAGAAGCATACATTCCATAAAGTCTCAGGTTTCAGACAGAAATCCCCCAGATTCAGCCTCACACCACTGAAAGTACCTAAACTAACACGATGTTCCGTTAAAATTTCCATTAAAGTTGGTCCATCATGTTACTTCAGGTACTTTCTATGCACTGAAAATTGCATTTTTCTTGCATATTTTACATCAACGCAGTCTTGTCTGTTAGTCTGCATTCCTTTTGCCCATTTGCTTACTTTTAACCAGAATATGTTTAATGATTCAATGCAGTACTTTATTGTTTAAGTGCTTAAGATAATCTGTGCTGTTTGTTACTGTTTAAATGTTTAAAATCAAAATTGAATTACATTGGAAATCATATAGTGATAGTAACAGAACATTGGGATTAATTGCTTAGACATTTAGTAGCTTATTTACTGATACATGCTGAACAGACACCCCGATGCCCTCAGTGACCCCTTCCTCAAGCCCACCTCTGACCACTCTCTCATAGAAAAGGACAGACGAACAAAGCTCTAATACAT
>JBBPCY010000001.1:43105361-43119716 GCA_037974405.1 Brachyalestes nurse
ACACACACACACACACACACACACACACACACACACACACAGCCACAGACTTGTGTATGCACTCTGGTCCAGCGCTCTATCAGGAAGAGGAGTTATTGCAAATTCATTTCATCACTTGTTTATCGCATTATGACATGCAGCAGCAGATCTCTCTGGCTCGGAGTCGTTTGAACCTGGATAAAGAGCGGAAAAGCTCTGCTATTTAGACAGCCTGCCTGGAGCATCAAGAGAAAAATGCTGCTGACACTATTTCCCTGTGTGTGTGTGTGTGTGTGTGTGTGTGTGTGTGTGTGTGTGTGTGTGCTATACACTGGGATGTCGGTTGTAGGGAGTGGTGGGTTGGGGGATGTCGGTTGTGGGGGGTGGATGGGGGACCTCACCTTCCCAAATCCCGCATTCATTAAGACAAACCGCTTCTAGTCACACACGCTTCCTGTGAAGAGAGTGGGGGTGGCGGGGTGCTAATTATTTACTCAAGCAGCAGAGACTTCAAAATTAGACCCCGTGCTGCTGCAAACCGGGAAGGGTGGCCCTAATGGGGTAACCAGGGTAACATATGAATTGAGGGAGAAGGCAGGGGGACATTGGGATTACAATGGTCACTGGGCAAAGTGCACTGGAGAGGGCCTCTATAGAGAGCAAGAAAAAGGAGAGGCCAAGCCAGGGCCCCGGAGCAGTATTAGATTACACACGCATTAGAATGGCCAAGCGTCCATTGCTGGCCTGCTGAAAACTACATACCCTTAAGCTATTGTCCTTAACTGCTTTGCATAGAGCTTGGCAGTTGTGCTGGGGCCTTTTTCAACCCCTTCCAAAATGCTTGCCTTCACCACTTTGTTTAGTCCCCAAGGGCCCAAATGTGGCTCCACAGTTTAATTCCTCACTTTCCTGACTGCATATACATGTTAGTAGTATTAGACAAATAAAAAGCAGAAACAAAATAGACTGTTTGCAAAAAGCAAAATGACCCACAAAATGCGTGCACACACACACAGACACAGACACACACACAAAAAAAACAAACATATACACACACACACACACACAGTTGCCCAGCTGTCAGGGAGTCTCCTTAGACCACAATGTTAAGTCACTTTGCTAACCTGGAAAAAGTCTACCAGGGAATGTCCCTCTCAGCCTGGGAGGCCTCGTGGCTGTGATGTATCGTCACTCAAACTGACGGCTCACTAAGCCCTGTAGCTGGAGCTCAGGTGCAGTGTTGCTCAGGTGGTCAGCCCAGGAACCCCCGTGGCTTTGGTGTAGTGCCACTCTGATGGTCAAACCGGGAAGCCTTGTGACTAAGGCGCAGCATCATTCTGACAGCCAGTCCTGGAAGCCTCATTGCCATTGTGTTGTGATGCTCAAGTGACCAGTCCGCAAGCCTTGTAGCCAGTGTTGGGCAAGTTACTTCAAAACTGTAATGCGTTATTTATTACTTGGTACTGTAATATCTTCTTATCTTCTAAAAAAACTAAACAAAACAAATAAAAAAATCCCCAATTCTGTCACTATGTGCTTAACATCTGCAGAAACAGGGTAACGGCAGATCACTGCTCTCCCAATTGTGATAAATGGAATACAGATATGATGGTGAATATATTTTTATCTGTTTGGTGAAAGTTTGACAAAATTATTTTTTCAGCTTATCGCAAATAAAGCCATGATTGAAATCCAGTAGTTTTCTTTTTTAGTAAAATATTCGCCTTCTAGAGATACACGGCTAAGATAGCAAACACTAGAAGCCAGAAGTCACCAAAAATGTTTAGACTGACTTACAGTGAGCTATAAAAATGAACAAAACTCATTTCAAACAACACCAGGGCTGGTATTCCCTCCTACTCCTGAGGTGGTGTGTGAATACAGATCCTGTTGACTATAAATGGCTCATCACAGTGTTTGGCTACAGGGAAGTTTTGTTCATTTTTATAGCTCATAGAAAGTCATACTATACTACATCCATAGCCACACAGAAAGTTGGATCATATTTTCATTAGTTAGATAACAATTTTATTTATTTATTTTTTCTGGTCTGTCTTGATAGGACTTGAATTTTTGAGTTGTTTCTGCGCAGAGTGTGTTGTTTGGTACAGACTCCCACTGCAAAAGGAGAGGAAACAGAAATAGCCCAGATTGAATGAAACGAGCTGAAATTGGGTGTGAGGGGTTGAGAGTGGTAATCATTCTCCTGCCGGAGTAACAGGGGTCTCTCTCTGTCTCAAGGGGAAAAAAATGAAAAGAGAAAGAAAAAAGGGGAAATTATGCACCTAAATCCATGAATCTGGGCAGCCGCCCAAACAGACTGTACCTAGTAGATAAAGAAAACAAAGCTGGACTGAGCAGCCTGATTCTAATAGCACTCTCAGTGTGATAGCACAGGATAGATTAACGGCAGATTTGTAAAGCATTCAAAGTTTATTTTCAACTTTCGACTACGATAATCTAGGTACTGTTCTTATTTTCATGAAAAACTGCCCAGGCCTCCAGAAAGTCAAGCTATTTGAGCAGATGGTGTTAACACTGCACAGATTTTTCAAACCGAGTTTAATAATATGCAATTCCCAGTCATTATTAAAAATAGATGTTTTTCTTATTTTGTTTTTCACAGGGTACAATCTGGATTAAAAGGAAATACTCTGGCTGAAAAGTAACATAACTATTAGGGTTGGCATGATACTACTTTTTATGTCCGATACTTAAACGCATACTGCAACCTAGAGTATCTGCCGATACTGATAATAATCCAACCGGTCTCCTGATCTTAAACAGTTAAGTGCTTAATAATGCATTTGTTTGGATGCACATTGAATCTTGCTCTATATTGCTCTATGTAAATTCAGAATTTGAGTTTCTACACCCCTATATTGCACAATTTGTCAACTCTAGAAACATTGCTGAAACACCAGTGGCTCTTTCTTAGGCATATAAACTATTGTACTAAATGTAACTAAGTGTAATGTGTCCATTTGTCAAATGTGAACACATGATAGCACACAGTGTGAACAGCACAAAATTCCTCTCTGCGTTTAACCCATTCACTAAATGAAGCAGCGGTCAGCCAGGAACACAGCACCCAGGGAACAGTGTGTGGGGACGGTACTTTGCTCAAGGGTTGCTCAGTGGTGCCACTAGCAGACATGGGATTCAAACCCACAACCTTCTGGTTACTGCGCTAACTCCCTAAGCACTAGACCACAAGCTGCCCCATTTGAGTTCAGCAGCTTATATTTGAATTCCTACAAAATGCATAATGTAATGAGTAGGGAGCCATTTGAGACATGGCCTTGCTGCTCATCTGTGTGAATTGTGTCTTCATCTGTGCACCCTATTTGCGGAATGTTGGTCAAGGCTTAGTTAAGCCTTTACGTGATCGTTCAGGATTTTTCCGACATCTGATCCAGAGATTTTGGGCTGTTTGGAACATCCCTAATAACCATATAAACTTGCAGTGGTGCTGTGAAATGCAGGCCATTCACTTTAACCCAAAAGTCCAAATCCCATTAAATGAAGTCAAATCATTAAAGAAGTTCACTTTCTTTTCTGATGATTGTTCCAAAAATGGTTCTCACTTCTTATTTCGTCACGCTCTGTACCACAAATTTGTCTGAATGTATATCTGCTGGAGCCTTAAAGCTATGGTTTGGTAAATTTGTCCAAAATATAGTCAGTCTACCTACATTTTTTGATTAAATTTACCAGAATTTTCTCCATCGAGGAAGAAAATGTGTCATTTGTGGTGTTTTAAATGCAAAAGATCTATATTGGTTTGTTTGAAAAATGTGGTTCTCTCTTTTTTCACCCCTTACCCCGTGTAAATTATTTACACTTTCCCTTTTTTGCACATGCTGTCTGATGTTTTATTTTACTAAAATGACATATAATGCTGAATTCCCCTTATCAAGTATGTGTTTTAAACAAGCCGACCACAAGAAAACTTTGATTTACCATTTCTGGTGCTGATCCCACACTAAACTCACACTCCTCGCAGCATGTTACTATAGTGGGCAACACAAATCAGAGGGGTTGCTAGGTTCCCTGCGGTGAGGGATAAAATATGGCATTCTCTAAAGTATGTAACATTCCAGTTCCATTTCCATTACATTCTTAAACATGAAGGTTCATAAATGCTTCTTGTCTTAAACATGTGGTTCTAGGAGGAAACATTTAAGTGGTATAGAATCTTTACATCATGCAGAATTATCAGTTAAAATGTAAAAAGTTCTAAAAGTATTGTGCCAGTCTGCACAGTTAATAAATGAAAAATAAACTGCAAAAACAGCTACTTTGAGTATACAGTTGTTACAAAAAGCAACACATTTACAAAGATCCACTTTTTTAACATATAGTTCAACCCTGCCAGTTTATGTTGAAGTCATAAGCAGTGTTTCATCCTGGACTGCTATTGCAAATAAATACAAAACAGGGCAGCCAATCAGAACAGAGGTGATATGCCAGTTTATGTGTGAGTTTACTTTATAAGGTAGAACAGCCCGCTTCATACGAGATACAGAAAAAAAAACTGGTTCATGTAATTGGAACTGTGGCTGTTTTTGATATGTAAAGCCACACAGATGACCACTAGGGGAACAGAGTGAACATCTAGAAAAGCATGAGTCACTGAGTAAATACTACCTCTGATCCAAGCCAGGGTTAGTACGAGAAGACTGGTGTCATTAAATGATTCAATGAAGTTTGCAAGGGTTTTTCACACTTACATAACTCACAAAAATGGTTACTAAAAATGCATCCATTGAAAAACCCGCTAATGACATTCCTCCTTAAAAACAATAATTAACTAAGGTCCTAATGCGTGGCCATGTAAGAGTATGAGTTAATAAGCTGTGGCTATGCGATTATAATACGTGGCCACAGCACAGTAACGTCTGGAAACAACCTTATTGATGGACAGGACTTAGTAAAGGATGACACCATAGTTAAGTCATGCCCGTGATACAGCAAAGAAGTAAGGTAAGACACTTCAGGATCTCATTCCCATGCTTTACTCATGCCTTACTAAGTCAGTGTGTTATTTTTATTTTTTATTAAGCAGGGTTCCGCACCAAACAGCCACATTTCTTCGTAAAGGGGCACATTTTACTTTGTTTTCACTTTATTTTTAAAGGGGCACTATTTGTACTTTGCACTGCAGGTCGGAGACCTGGCACTGTTTGTAAGCAAATTTGACCGTCCAGAAATAGACCTGAATTTGTCTTTGTTAACCCTGTTCTACACCTGGCAATATTACACTGCCACCCTGGATCTCCGAGCCATCCATCCCGCCTGCAGTTAATACTGAATGCATGTTCCTCCATGTGGTGAGGTGCCGGGGCAGGAGATGGGCCTCAGGAGGGCATGGTGAATATCAGCAGGCCAGATGGAGCACACGCTCTCTCCGGCGCCCATCGAAAGGCCAACACATGCAAAGCCATTAACACGGAGAACAGCCTGGGGCTCAGGCAAGGACACCAAGGAGAAGTTAGCAGGGAAAATTTCTTACCAGCAAAAAAAAAAGGGGAAAAAAAGTGAAACCAGCATGGCAGTGACTATATACAAGCACAGAAAAACACCCAGGTCCCAGGCACACACACACACACACACATGCAGAGATGCAGGGCACAACGCAGCGAGATAATCTTTTGAAACAAAGAGAGTGCAAATCTAATTAGAAGACTAACTGTACTAAGGACGAAGAACAATTGCTAGATTACTCATTTGGTATCTTAGTAAACACTGCATACGTCAGAAAACAGCCTAATTACAGAGAGACATACAAGAACCATCACAGGCCTCTTTAATGAGCAAATACAAAATGCACTGGTTTCACTCCACCATTAACTAAACGGCCAGAAGGTGTAATCTCAGACAATCTGTGGCTTTCTGTAAAAAGAAGGACACCTTTATGTTTAATTTACACACGTCTAAGTCACTTTTAACTGCATTTATTTATATTTACGAAGTCACTTTTGTATTTGTATTCATTGCGGTGTATAATGTAATGGATGTGCCGCAGAAGTGTAGAATAAGTTTTCCATTGTACTTGTTACACATGTTACTTAACTCGTGAATCTTCTCACAAACTTACCCAAAGGGACCTTTTGCATTCCCAAAGCCTGCATGACAAAAGATGCTCAATCCAGGGAGGACTTGATGACCGAGATGACAGGAGCACACTAGGTCTTCCACATGGGAGGTGTGTAATGATTGTTCATTGAATGCATTTGAAAAGTCAGGAAGGCCTATTGCTGTCTCTCATTCAGCACCTAATCACTTCGCTTCCTCTCGGTTTAATGTGGTTTATAATGTCTTTTAATTCAGTAGGCACTGGTGGTCCTTTTTCTGCCATCCAGGATGAAAATACTCCTCTGGTACTATCTGAGTATTGAGTTCCTATAGAACTGTAGTGGAACCTATTAATCATCAAACATCTATCAATATAGGAATAAATATCTAAATACTGAACCAACAGGACAGAATAAAATTAAACCCGAGAAAGAATTAGGAACCTAATGCAGAGCCTGTTAGAAGAAAGTAGATCACATTGTATATAAATGTAGTGGAACTGTCATTTAAAGGAAAACACAAGTTTAAAATAATGTCCAAAAGTATCGTCTCCACAGGGAATACATGACAATTAAGCTGCAAAACAGCTCCTTTTGAGTAGGAAGTTGTCCCAAAAAGCAACACATTTACATATATTCACTTTTTAAACTTAATTCAACCCTGCCAATTTATGTTGAAGTTATAAGCAATGTTTCATTTTAAACTGCTTTTGGAAGGAAATGCAAAACAGAGCAGCCAATCAGAACAGAGATCATGTATCAGTTCATATGTCAGTTTATAAGGCAGAACAGCCTGTTTTATAAAGAGAGATTTGAAAAAAAAATGGTTCATGTAAAAGTGAATAGTGGCTGTTTTTGATCTGTAAAGCCATGCAAATGTCACAAGTTGACCACTGGGGGAAAAGAGTCACTGAGTAAAAATATCACTAGGGACTACCCACCTCTAATCCCAGCCAGGGTTAGTAAGAGAAGACTGATGTCATTAAAAGATTCCCAACTCAATGGGAACTGCAAAATAGCTGTGCTGAGATTGCGGTTGCCAGAGGTAAGTAAAGAATAAGGCATATTGGGCAATTCCAAGCTTTTCCTTAGGGGAAGATTTGCTGTGATTTCAAACAACCTGCAGATCTAAAAATGCTCCCTTGCTGTCGGCTCCCTACCAGAGCGCTTTATGTAGATGTCACATATGACATTTGGCCGAGACATCCCGGGTATTTTTTTTTTCTTTTTTTGTGAATGATGAGAAATTACATTTCTTTTGTCACCCCTTCTTCCCCCTGCTGCATTTGTTAGATGTTATCTCACTTGGCGTCTCCCAAGCATTTTGAATTTCGATTTATTTAAAAGAGAAAACGGTGGGGGAACTGCAACGGGTCACTAATTTCATTTTGCTGCGTTCCAGCGGCATTAGCCCTGAGCAGATTTTTCAGAGGAGCACAAAATCAATGTGCACGTTCTGTAGGGAATAGCCCCACGAATCCATTAGTAATTTTGACCAGCAGGTCAGGTAAAGTAATAGCCAGATAAATGTTTTATTACAGATTCTCATACTGACTAAACGACCGAGCCAAACATATATTGCACATCCATGCATGTCAAATATGTACTGTGTGAATGCAGCCAGATGACGTAATGCATGCAGGGGTTTTTTTTTCCTCTCTTCTTTTTTCTCCAGGACAGCTTTCCAAACAAAGAAAGTCTCTCTTCCTCTCCCTCTCTCACTCTTGTGGAGTCTCACCTGCTAGTCTTAACAGTACTGAGTATCTACAGTATTATGGTTGTTAGTCACATGGAATTACATTTCAGCTTTTAACTTAGATTAATGTGACAATGACTAAATGCTTTGTCACCCAATCAGATAACTGCTCATTCTGAATCCTGAGCAGTGTGTGTTTTGTAGATATACACAGATTGCCCTAGCAAGAGAAGTTTGCTGATAAAAGTTCACTAAAGGTGCCAAAATTGGTAGCAGCTGATCAGCTATTGGATTGGACACATTATTTTCAGTGTGAGTAAAATATACTACAACACAGTTCCACATTTGAGTGTAATTACTTTTGTGGACAGCCTAATCACGCTGGTATATATACAGTATTTCTATTTTTGAGGATAAGCATGTTTTGTGTACATCTGAATCAATTCAATGGGAACGATTCATTTTTACTCATATCCAGTGTAGGTTTAACTGAGTTGACAGAAAAGGCAAAATTCAGAATGTTTTTAAGGTATATAATTAGGCAACTGCTCATTGTTAGGGGACGCTGTGTGTGTGTGTGTGTGTGTGTGTGAGTGAGTGTATTGAAGGCTTTGTGGGCAACTCCTGCTGAGCCTCCACTCTCCATTCTAACAGACCACATGAGTCCACCAATCAGAGCCTGCTGCTTCCACACCGCGCTAAATTTGATTTCTTAAAGGAGCCGCTGACATGCGTGCAGCATGAACCACAAAACAAAATAAACAGACATTTTACACCCACACGAACACCAACCTGTGCCTTTTAGCTTCTTCTCAGCAGGTCATCAGTAAATGAAGTAGGTCAGTCTATGTTTAAGCTTTACAACTAGCAAAAATATAATCAGTGTCATGTGATTTTGGATTCACTAAATTCTAGCTACTGATACTATATAATATGCCAGTACAGCTTTTTTTGCATGGTAGAAATACATTTCCTAACACAAACACTTCCCCCAACATGCTACATGCCCCCCCCCACACACACACCCCTGTAAGTGCATTAAGAAACTAGGAGCACATGTTCTGGTGTAGATATTTGTTTATTAAAAGATGAGTCAAAGAGATTCACACTTGGAATGTGAGGCAACTGCTGCTCAGCACTTCAACTCCCGTCCCGTCGTTCACATTCCCATCCATGGATTCGAAACAGACTTCATGTAAGACCCACATTGAATAAACAAAATCTGCTTAAGTGCAAGAAACAAAAAATACAGGTTTTGTTGTTGCATTTAGAAAAGAAGGCAGTCTCAAAGTTGAAAATAAAACGTTCCATCATCTGAAACAAGGATATGGAATGTACTTTTTTGCTTGCTTGACAGTTTTTTCTCTCTCTCAGCCGGACCACTCTATGACCAACTGGCCCCCTTTTTTTCTGGCACATTATTTTGCCAACGCAAACCGGGTCAAATACTCTACAGATGTCAAACGTCCAGTTCTATGGGTCTTTTTTTTTCTTAACAAAAAAAGGGATGCTGGTTTTTCTCCGCAGAAATGCCTGGCTGCCTTGCGGTCACGTCTCTTATCTGTTCTCTCTCTCCTAATCGCCAGACCTCAGCATCACAACAGATAGGTGTCGGATGGCACTTGCGACTGCCTGTCCATCATTTGCTACAAAAAAAATGTAGATGGTCTACATTTACAAGTAAATATATTGCACAAACAAAATGAAGGGGAAACAGTATGTGCCATTAAAGAAGAAAACTTAAAATAAAAAACATTTTTAAAAATCCAGTTTCACACCTGCGATTTGGAACCCATCCACATATCACGAGTATGATATACATAAACTCCTAACTTTTACTATTTTACAGTACATATACAATCTTGAAACTAGTACCAGCATGGAGGTACGTCTCTCCCCACAAATGCCATATGTTCTACAAATACTCAACAAATCTGATCTACAACTGTACAAAAAAAAGAAAAAAAAACATAAGGAAACAAAATCTCTAGCTTAAAATCACAAGGCATTTAATTATTTTTTTGTTTGTTTTTTTTTATATGCAAGTCTTAGTTTAACTTAATCCTTAAAATCAGGACTCCCTTGCATGCTAAAAACCAAACGTGGAGGGAAAGAAGTGCCTGAAACTCACTGAGCGCACAGTAAGAACATTCCCTTTGACCTGTACAAAAATATGCCTGAAAATAGTTTGCTTTTCTTTTAAAAAGATGAGGTCTGTTCATGTATCAAAACGTGTGTCCTCCCCCCCAAAAAACACCTGCCACAGCTGGAGAGATTTTTTTAGGCTGCTAAAGTTTCAAACCGGTACATAAAACGGAGTCGGTTACAAAAAAACCATTTTTTCTGTTTTTGTTTGTTTGTTTGTTTGTTGGTTTCAAACCCACCGTTTGAAAGTAAACGTCTCTGAAAATAAAAAAAAACCCGAAACAAAACGTAAAAAACAAAACAGGAACGAACGGTTCACAGATTTTGCTTCGACTCAGTCCACAGTCTCAACGAGTTGAGCTCCCTGCAGTTAGAAAGAAAGAGGGTAGGATGCATAGAAGTTCTCAGAATTTTTTTTCTCCCTTCGTGGTCCTGTTTTTGAATCAGTTCAATCAGTAACTGTAGACCTAAGAAAAAAAATCCATAAAACCCTGTCATGCTGCTAGATATAAAAAGGTCTGCAGACTCTCCTTTTTTCTTTTAAATTTTTTTTCTTTCACTTTTTTTCTCTTTTTTGCTACAGTACCAGCTTAGTACGCATCTGCTTCCTCAAACCTCTCTCTATCTCCTCCTCCACCTCCTCCTCCTCCTCCTGATCCTCAACGGCACAGCGAAGGAGGGCCAAACCAAAGCAAACCAAACCTGTAGCTGCTGCGCGTCTCTGTGTTTTCACATCGGACGCGTCGCGCGCCTCTTATAATTAGAATTATTATTATGGATGCTATCAATAACTCAGCGCTCAGTACGTGAAGACCAGGTCTGAAAAGTTCTTCTCGAGCCAGTCCCCCGCGATCATCTCGCTGAGCTCGGGCGTGCAGTAGTCTGGGAACTCAAAGTGGGAGCCCAGGCTCCCCTCGCTGAACGAGTCCAGGTCTTTATCCACGAGCGAGAGCGCGAGCCCCCCCGCGCTCTGCGCGCCACTCTCGGCCGCCGCGAAGTTCAGGCTGAAATCGAACAGCAGGTCCTCCGCGTCCGAGGAGCCCGCAGAGCTCGTGGAGGCCGAGCGGCAGGAGGCTGAAGCCGGAGAGGCCGAGGCCGAGCCCGGGTGCGCGAGGTTCGCGCCCTGCTGCTTGGTGATGTTCTTGAAACTGTAGTACAGGCGCGCACCGCGCACGTCCTCGTACATGCTCGCGCCCTCGGACTCGCCCGGCGAGCTCAGCGTGGGGCTGGCGGGCACGCGTGCGCGCTCCTCGCCCTCATCCTCCAGGTGCTGCTCGTCGTGCTCGTCCTCGTCGTCGTCGTCATCCGTGAAGTCCATGCTGTTCCGCGCGCTCTTCATCGCTACTCCTCCTGATCTCGCGCTCTTCAGTGCGTAATCGTCGCCGTGCTGATGCTGGAGGAACTGCTGCTGCTGCTGGTGGTGCTGGTGCTGGAGAAGGTGGTGGTGCCCCGTTCCTGACTTGGCTCCAGATTTGCTGCTCTTGGCTCTGCTGCAGCGCTTGCTGGATGAGCTCTTGGACGACTTGGAGCACGCCTTCTCTGGAGACGGCGCCGCCTTCTCCGGCTTGGAGGCTCCGGATGCTCCGTCCAGCTTGGGCTTCTTCTTGGGCCTGTACTTGTAGTCGGGGTAGTCGGCCATGTGCTTGAGGCGCAGGCGCTCGGCCTCGCGGATGAAGGGGATCTTCTCGCTGTCCTTCAGCATCTTCCAGCGCTTGCCCAGGCGCTTGGAGATCTCGGCGTTGTGCATGTCCGGGGACTGCTCCATGATCTTGCGCCGCTCGATCTTGGACCACACCATGAAGGCGTTCATGGGTCTCTTGATGTGGCCCGTGGCCGTCTTGCACCAGTCCGGGTTGGCCTCGGCGCCGGGCGCGGGGCTGCGCGCGCCGAACTCGCTCTCATCCGAGTCCCCCCGGCTCGAACCCTCGCTCCCCCCGCGCTGCGTCTGCTGCACCATGCTGCTCCGCCTCCTCCCGCACGCACAGCGCTGCTTCCCTGCCCTTCACTCGGGTGCCAGATTTTCTTTTTGTTTGTTTGCTTATTTCCACTTTCTCCTCTCTTCTCTTGTGTTTTATTATCCTGTTTTCTCCTCTTACTCTTCTTCTCTCTTCTCCCAAAGTCCTGCCTCAACACTCTCAGCACTCTCGCTCCGGCGAGACTTTTACAAACCGCCTTCTTAACTACTTCTTGGCTTTTTCATGTTCATGACGTCACGAGCCGCCCGCCAATCACAGGCCTCGTGGCTCCGCCCACCACACTGGCGTGCGCTCCTTTAACCCTTAACGCCTTTGTGCGCGCGCGCGCGTGTGTGTGTATGTGTCTGTGTGTGTGTAGAGAGAGAGTGTCTGGACCCACGCTGAGCCAGACACCCACATCTGTATACGCATACACACACACACATGCATGCACACACACACAACAGGGAATGTGAATTAATCTAGAAGGGAAAACAACTGAATGAATTAAGACATTAGAAAACAAAACTTCAGATTTTACACTGTTTTATATGTGAATGTAAAAAGCACCAGGACACACACACTCCCTCCCCCACCCTCCTCAGGTCTTCACCCCCCTTTTCTATACCAGAATACTGAAGGTGGCGCTTGGACACTGTTCCTGTGTGCGCACATGCACCAGTGCTGCCTTAGCTGTTCCGCACTGACTGCATATTAGTGAATTCAGTTCTATAGAGAGTGTCTAACTCACACTATTCAAGTGTTTTCCAATTTCACCACGTGATCCTGCTCCTGTTCCCGTCCTTGTCTTACAAGCTCTGCAATTCTGGCCTACTGTTCATCAGGCTTTTAAATTTTACCTTTGTTTTAAACGGTTCATCTTTGGTGACGCTGCCTGTTTGTGGATTCTAAGAGTTGAGTCACTGTAAGAATAAAGGTTCTCTGTCATAATTTGTCTACCATAGTATAAACATGACTCATTGCTCACTTATCTTGTCTCCAGCACTGTTTATCCTATGAACATGAACTAACCTGATTTTTTTTAGCTCTCAAAACATGGAGAAAACAACAACAAAGTGAATGTGGACGTGTGGAGAGAATCAGCGTTCCAATACTACATGTCTGGTCTCACAGTTATGGGTGCTACTCCAGTATATGCCTATGATGATTATTATTATTTTTTTTTTTTGTGTGTGTCCCCTAGAGGGCAATAACTATCCCCACCCACCCTCCTGCTGCTAGACATGTTGGCTCTGTTAACTGATTTAAGGCCATGAGTTACTATTATTATTTAATTATTTTTGATTATTATTAATGTTGTTATTATTAGAAGATGTAGTATTATTATTAGCTTGATGTTTGTTTGGAGTGAGGTAATCTTCTTCATCCAGTGAAACCAGCATACACCCAGTGCCTGACAACAAACAAACAAACAAGCAAATAAATAAAGGGAAGCAAAATATCTAATAGACTGTTTAAACGTGAACAAAAACAAAAGAAATACACAGTTATGGCAACAAATAATAAATCAAAGAAATAAAAAATGTAATACTTTTTACAACATAAAATACACATTTAACAAATAAAGAAACAATATAATATGTAGGTAGGCAGATACATAGACATATACACAGAAAGATAGATGGATAAATAAATGGATGGATAGATCAATAGATAGATAGATAGATAGATAGATAGATAGATAGATAGACAGACAAACAGACAGACAGATAAATAAATAGATGATAGACAGATAGATAGATAGATAGATAGACAGACAGACAGACAGACAGACATGAATGGACAGACAGACAGACAGACAGACAGATAAATAAATAGATGATAGATAGACGGATAGATAGATGGATAGACAGATAGAAAGACAAAATAATTTAGTATCATGAGCAAATATATATATAATATAAATATTATATATAATATAAAAATTAAAATATTAATATTTCAAAAATAAAGGCTGAAATAAAAAAAAATCTAAATTAAATAGTAGAAATACAAATGCTGATTAAAAATATATAGATTTGAACAGAATTCCAAATAAATAAAAGTGAAAATGCACAATGTAGCCAATGTTGTGAATAGTATATATTTACCCAGCCCGTTGTTCCAGTGTGCAAAACTGCCCCAAGCTGTATTTAGCAATGAAGTCCAGGGATTTTTTGTGTATGTATTTTGTTTATCATCATCCTTGACTGTCCATGCCTTTTACAATCATCTGAGCCATTTTGTCAGAGCAATACAAATGATAGCCTTCTGTCCAGGACCTGCCTGTTATAGTGGGGGTCTACGCTCTCTGACAAGCAAAAAGCCAGTCTGCTTGCCCCTTGAGTTGCTGTAGTGTAGTCTGGGTTGCATCATCATACACACATACACACACACACACACACACACACACACACACACACACACACACACACACACACTCACACACACCCCCACACAACACACACAGATGCACACCCACCCTGTGTTGGATGAGAGCAGC
>JBBPCY010000001.1:43123863-43169515 GCA_037974405.1 Brachyalestes nurse
CTCTCTTTTCTTTCTCTCCAGGTCGACCTGAGGAGGATGGGTTCCCCTTTTGAGTCTTGGTTCCTCCCGAGGTTTCTTCTTCCATCATCCTCCTGGCCTCTGTTGCCTTTGGCTTACTCACTCAATAAAGCTGCTTTGTGACAACTTGGTTGTAAAAAGCGCTATATAAATAAAATTGAGTTGAACTGAATTTAATGATTTTTTTCTTCGGTTTTTCCAGAGTTTTTTTTGTCCAATTTCCAGTCAAATTCAGTAGCCAGAACTCCCCATTACATGATACCACCAGCACTAGGAAGGTAAAGGTTAGCAAACATTAGCAATCATGTGAAGACCACCACTTCTTCTGCTGCTAACACAACATTATTGGACAAAGTAATGGGGTTGGAGGATGGCAAATTCTGTTATGTCAGGTAACAGGCAGCCATGCTAGCTAGTGATGAGGGGAGAGTGGGGCCATCCCACCTGAACAGAAAGAGTGAGCTGAATTGTGTTCTGCTGGAAGACTGTCGCGCTGTCACACTGCTGATTGGCCAACACTGGCTACCCACGACTGCCTGTAGTTCAAGTCACTAACTCTTGCCTCCAGAGTGATTTGTGTCAGCACCCAGCTACCTTAATCCTACCATTCAGCCTTATGTTCCTACTTGTTCCCTCTGCTCCTCCAAGGAACATCGTCTGACTCTGCCATCCCTACACACAAGGCAAACCCAGTCCAGACTCTTCTCTTTTATGGTTCACCACTCGTGGAACAAGCTGCCTAAGCCTACAAGAGCAGCAGAAAGACCTCCTGAACACTCTGTTCAGAGAGCATCTCCTCTCCTAATGCATCATTTTCCCCTACTCTTAGATAAAGATTTTAGCACTTAGAACTCTCCTCTGGTTCTCACACTGTCCTAAAACTTGAGTGTTTCCTCATATTGTAAGTTGCTTGGATAAAGGTGTCGGTCAAATGAATGTAATGTAATGATCTCCTGAAGAATAGCTTAGGCAATATAATGACCACAAGACAAAAAATAATTATTTAATAATAGATTAATAGTAGACATTTAGCAGGTAGATATTAACAGTGTGTATTTATTACCTATGAATTATAGAAAATAAATAATTATTGAAGCTAGTTTTTGAAAACTGTTCATAATGTTTGTGTCTATATTAAAAACTAACGCTGTTTTTATTACTAACAACAATTAACAAACAAATTAGATAACAATTATGCTGATAATGTTGATAGTGTTACTAAAATTTGATAGAATTCTGTAGTTCTTGAGTTTTTCTTGCCTAACAACAAGATACCAACATATTTGCGGGAGGAGAACTGTCTAGATCTAAACGTTTAAGCCAGGAACTTAAACGTGTAGTTTTGATGAACCTTTATTTTCAAAAGTGTGTGTTCCCATATCTCCTCTATTCCCCAAGGCTCAGCACTATTTACTAGTCCACTTTAGTGGCTAGAGACATGGGCCAAGACCCCAAATGACCAATTTGTTGGGAAAGCCACAGCAAAGTGGGGAGAAGAAAACGAGAGCAGAAAGAGTTGTAGGAATTGGACCAGCAGTGGCAGCTGTGAAACTGACTTCCATCTTCTGGAATTCACTGAGCAAACACGCAAGGCTTCTGTTCAGGCTGCCGGCCATTCTTGCAGGAGAAACACTGGAATCCAACGTTGTGCGTGTGTGTGCTGCCTCTGTCAAGTGGCCCCCCCTCTAAATTTTGAAAGGCTGCTAGCATCTCACGACAGTGACATTTTCACCTGTTGTCATTTCTGCAGCTTCGCTCTCGGCCCATACCGATAACGGCCGTGACATTCCGGGGAAGAAAAAAACATTTTTATTATACGACTACCTCCCGAGTGTTTGTGTGCACTCTGTCTTGGGCTAATAAACATGCGTTGAGATTGCCCTCGGGGCCCTTGGGCCTGGGTAATGAGAGTGTGTTTAGTCTAGAGAGACTGGGACAAATGTTGATGGATTGCATTGCTACGGGTTAACTTCCTCTAACACACACTAAAGCATTGAGAGTGGGAAGGTTCTGTTGACTTTTGTGTATCCAAAAGGTATGTGAGGTACAGAAATGAAAAAAAAAAAACCTTTGAGTCACTTTCACAGTTACTTTAGCCGGCTTCGTACGAATCCCACGGCAGAAGATTACACACACCTCTCAATTTAGGGTTAATCCACAAAAAAACGAAAAAGAAAGTAAATCGGTCTTGAGGTTTTCTGGCTGATTTATAAAGTGTACGTTTTGTCCGCTGGTCTGCAGTGTGGAAAGAATCAGCCCGGTTCAACCAAGTCAGGAGAAGGACCATGATGCAGTCAGTGTGTGGAAAGGCTTACTGATGTGGTTAGTCACACTCAGGCATGCCCTGTACTCTGAAGTTTTACTACTTTATGATCTTTGCACTACAAGCCCAATTGTGTCAGTTCAAAGCCACTTTACAGAATATATAGTCCTCAAGCTTTACTTCAGGCAGGGCCAGACGGGGCTCAAACCCTGTAATTAGCAACTTTAAACAACCGCAAATGAAAGGTTTTCATTTCCACAAAATACAAAAGATTCTTTTTTTCCCCTCCCTTTCATGATCAGAATATCAAATTTGCATGGCCCTCAAAAAGATAACGTTTGAATGTCTTTGATGAAATTTTAAAGCTCTGTATAGAAATGAGTCAGAAAGGTGAGGCATCTAGTGTGAATTGTTACTGACTGCATCTGGTTGAACTGGTGATGTAGTTTCACTATCGCTAAACAGATGTTTACACACAGTTAATATATTCTGCTTTTAAATGACCTACTCTAGTGTTAAATATACTACAGTTTCTTACTTTTCTCTAATTGCAGTTTTTCTAAGCTTCATCCTAAATAGTAAAAATCTGTTCCAGAAATGTTCACACATCGCTTCATGTGTGTCAAGTCTCATGCACATATTTTTAGTATTGAGTTTTATTATTAGCCACAGACTTTAAATTATATTGGTGTGAACCTTCTCCTAAAAACCTGAACGATTCAATACAGCTTCAGAAAAAAAACAAACAGTAAATGCAGTGATCAGAGGACAGAGAGTGTAGCTTGTGTAGCAAGCATATTTAGCTAGCAAGCCCAGTATGTTGTTAGCTACTGCGCTAGCTAGCATCCTTCTATACAAACTACATGGCGGAATGAAGTTTCAAGTTGTTTTGGCTCTTTCATTTATCATTCATTTACATCATTTGGCAGATGCTTTTTTCTAAAGCGACTTTTTCTAAAGTTGTACATATCACAAATGTAGGCAAATGTTGTGCTAGGAGTCTTGCCCAAGGACTCTTATTGGTGTAGAGCAGTGTGTCGTCCAGGGTAGGAATAAAACCCCACTCAACTGCTTGGAAGGCAGTGTTGTTACACACTACACTACACCAACCACATTTAAACATCACATTACTGCAGGAGAATGATATTGCAGTAAAAAACAGGGTCGCGAGGAGTTCTGGAGCCTAATCACAGTAGTCACAGGGCAAAAGTCAGAGAAACATCCTGGACAGGTCACCTGTCCAACGTAGGAAAGACACACATAGGACAATTTAGCACTCCCAATACACCTGAGATGCATTTCTTTGAACTGTGGGAAAAAACAAGGTGCACCTGACAGAAAGCCATGCAGATGTGGAGAGAAGATGCAAAAATGTTTTAAGATCTTTGTGCAAAAATGACCCAAAAAAGCATGGTTGGTATAAAACCAGTGTCTGGTGTTACTTTTTGGAGTCACCTATCTGACTATCTCATAAAACTGTTTTTTTTTTAAACGGTCAGAGTGGAAAATGAGTGGAATTAAAAGAATATTAATAAAACTTAGGAAAACAATCCCACTAAAATTGTGTAACAATATATAAATAAAGGAATAGTATGCTGGGGAGGGCTGTTTGTGCATATTTGTATTAGAGGTGGGGTGCAGTGTTATTAATTGCTAGGTTGAATTCTCACTCAGTGTGGTCTAAAGTGAATGAGGTAGGAATTATCGAGTCTATTACATTCAGTCACTGACCAGTTACTGAGACCTTTACATTTCCAGCCTGAGAATACCACTGATGTTGAACTTTAAATAACACATATTTTTTTCACCAGTTTGCAGAACTTCTGTCAGCACCAAGACCGCCGTGTGTGTATATAAAGAAAGTTCAGCAGTAAGACCAGCTTTAATGATGGAGTTATTTCTGGGTGGTGTAGTTTCCTGAACTCAAATGAGCTGTAAACACATCTCATAAAAAAAAAGGAAAATAACACATCCTGCATGAGAACTGCATGCTGATAGAGGGAAAACACAGATGCTTACTTACAGTCTGAGATACTGTAATTCATTTCATATCGAGTTCACAACTAAAGTCCTTTACATTTATTGCCTTCTCACATCAGTAAAATACACTGAAGATCGGATTCCAGCATTAATAACGTATGTAAGCTTGTAACAGTATTACTCCTACTATTAAAATATGATAAAACTTACCCTCTTTGATCAGGAAGCAGTTTCACAGAGTAACAATGTCACTCTTACAAGAACAAGCTCTTCTGAAACAATGTTCAAATTAAAAAGGGCACAAGCAATCAAAACTTGCCATGGGCGAGAGGAATTGGTCCTTATACTCTTATTTCTCGCTTCTCCAGCAATAATCTCATTATTAATGTCTGTCAAGCAGATAAGACGATTCATTTTAACAAGGCACAGCTTTCTGCCATGACTTCTCCCTCCACAAATGGAAACACATGAGGCTTTTTGTAGCACTGCCGCCTTTTTAACAAGGGAAAGAGGAGATCAGCTTCAGCACGTTTGATCATTTTGAGTCTGGACGGCGGAAATTGTTTAAAAGTGAGTGTATTTTCACAGTAAATCTGTTCAATGTGGCCACAGCTCCACTTAATAGAGTAATGACCCACGAGGCTTTTTCGCTGGCACTGGGGAAGCTGTCTAAAAGAGGGGGGAGTGGGGGTGGGGGGAGTACCAATAAACATCTGTGCTGAATAAATATTCCAATTTTCATTTGCTTATTACCCAGAGTTCACCTCTGGACTTCCTTACGTAAGTCGCGTAGCGAAGCAAACGGAGAGGTTTCAAGAAGCCAGTCTGCCGGACCATCGCTCTGAGATCCTGCGCTTTTTATGAAGCTTCAAACACCATTAAGGCTTTGAAAATCATCATTACGGCCCGTGGTAACACCAGTGCCTGTCAGGCACTTTTTTCAACAACTTCTAATAATTAGTTCGAGCACCACTCAATTTGTCGCTCGTCAATTTGGGAAATTTGATCCAAGGCGATGCCTTTAATGTGTTGAGTTGTTATCCACCAGAACACAATTTCCACTCTAATTATGCCGGGTGTAATTACACCACCCTTCTCAGGTATGAAGAAAACTATTTTATAGAGTGAAGAGTTAGAGCAGAAAGGATGGTGAGTTCTTATGCGTACATATGAGGGTATAATTTTATAAGACTATATACATATAATCTAAGCAATCAGTCAGTCAGTAAATGCAGTAAATTGTATTACAAGATAACTATAGTTAATAAAATACATGCTAGATGAGGGTGTGACGAGATGCTCAGCTCAGCTCACGAGACGATAGACGATATTTGGTTCATGAGAACGAGACGAGATGAGATTTTAACAAGATTTTTCAGATAACTTTAAAGATGAAAACCGAAAGTCAAAAACACGGAACAATGTAGGCGCATTTGGAAATGACGTAAATGATCACTACAGTTTTACTTTTAATGATTAAGCTTGAATGATCATATGCAGTAACAACTGGCCAGAACAATATGATTCTCAATAGTTTTATCCAACCTTATAACTGTGCATGAACTTGCTGAAGCTGTATGTGACCTTCTAACTGAACATAAAAAATAAAAAACATAATAACAAAAATAAATAAAAGTTGACTTAGTCTATTTTAAGTGAAAATAAGTGCAAACCGTAAATCAAAGTATTAAATCAAAGTGTCGGTGCTCAAACTGCGGAGAGTGACCAATTTTTCTTCAAGCATGATGTAGAGCTCTGGACCGAATATGGTTATTTAAAGTTTCAAGTTTTATTGTCATATACAGCATCATTACCTGTAATGAAATTGTTAGGCTTGTGTTCCCCCAACTTTACATAAATATATAGAAAAAAAATGAAAATGTCAAGAACTGAATATATATAAAAATTTCAAATTGAATTATAAATATATATATATAAGAATTTAGAAAATAGGTACAATATTAAGACATAACTTTAAAAGAGTGTTTAGTATTAGTATTAGTATTAGTATTATGTCTAGTGCAAAAAATGCAGTGAGGTAATTAGATATTTAGATATTTAGGTATTTAGATATTTATTTATTTATAGGTATTTATTATAGCTACACAGCTTAGCCTAAGATATGGTCATTTCTGAAAAAAGCATATCTATGTTTTCTGGCAGCAACTGAGACTTCTGGCTGCTAACTATGTCTCGTGCAGGTGAAAAGGCACACTCTCTTGGGACAAAGACCTGGCGATTTGTATGAGGGAAACATGCGAGACGCACACTTACCCACCACTCCCCAGGAACACTACAGTTACCCCCTCCCCCAGCTCATCACCAGTGTGTCCCCCCACATTAAAAATGTTTCCGACGCCCCTGTTTAGATCTCAGTTAGACTGCTGCTGGATACTGCTTCGCAAGACTGTTTTTCGTGTGGTGAGAAATATCGTCTCATCTTAATATCGCGAGATCTCACGGCACAAGATCTCGTCCCACCCCTAATAATAGAGATTTGTTAAATGGTTTTACTGCTAAATAATATACTGAATAAATCTTAGGGTACCGCACAAGGACGGAAGGGAGGCAAGAAAAGTGAAGAGAGACAAGTATTTCAACTTAAGCTCAAGAAAAAAGACAAGCCACCTTAGATGCCCTTCGGTAATTGCAAGTCAAATTTGCTATGTGACAAGAAACGAAAGCATTCACAAAATCACAGAGCCTTATCAAATAGTCTCTAAATACACTCAGAATATTCATATCGAGCGAGAATATTAAAATGTTAATTTCCTTCATTTTCCACTATAGCGAATATTAAGAAGTCTTTGTTGGCAGAGTATTATGTGTGCGCTGGCTACCTTCCTGATCAGAAAAGAATGTTATCTTTGCTAAGGACTGCTATAAAGTCTGTCATAAGAACACCCTGGGTCAAGGATAAATTTGACAGACAGCACTCCTTACCCATTATTCTCAGCGAGCAGATAAATGGAGTCTTGTACTTGTGCTGAAAAACAGAATAATCATTCTATTCTGCCGCCAGGTCATCAGGCATTGGCCATATTCATCCCTCAGCCAAGTAATAAAGTGAAGAGGTCACACCAATAGGGACAATGACCACTGCAGTCAAGATTGATGGTCCAGAAAGGCCAAGGAAATCCATGTTAAATCAAAGACATTTAGCGCTAATGAAAAAAAGCCACTGTAAATCACCTTATGAACTAATCTATTAGCGATAATTAATTCACACTGGCAGTTTAACCTTAGTTTTGCGATTCATTATATCCGAGATTAACAAGGGATGGAACTTATGCGGAGCGTCTGTGGGGAATTACGTCTGGGGCTGGCGTTGTCAATCACGGCGTCGCGTTCTGGTGTCTTCCATTAGACCAAAGGAATTAAATAAGGCTTTCTTCGAGGCAGAGTGCGTTCCCCATTTAACTCTGCCGCCACTTTCCCCAAGATAGTTAACTCTTCATTACCCAAATTAAATGCATCCATCTTGCTCACTCCTGCCACAATGGGCTGACCTCTGGCTGTCAAAACTTCCATGTGAGACGTTGAGTGATGGATGAGGACCTCCAAACCCATCGTCCAAAAATCAACTGACTGTCCACCCCACTCCAATCCATCCGTCTCTGGAGGCTACACCACTGGTCGCAATATTAACAAAGAGCAGTCAAGGTGCTAATTGAGTTGAATGGAAATTAGAAGCTGCATTTTAATTATATGTCCTACAGCTGTGTGAGAGTTGAAATCGCACCTCGAAGCTTTTCAGAGTGCTGAGTTTAGCTATTTTGTTGTCTTCTGGATTATTATTGAACAGACCTAATGTCACTACTCCATTAAAAAAAAACACTCCCAGCATAGCTGGGCCACAGGAATAGCCAAGTTGGGTGTATTAGACAATATCATCAGCTCTCTGTTTGCAGCACTGTTTTCTGTCACCATATAAAAGAAGCACAATGCTGCCTTTATTGTTGGATGCACTGTGATGGTTTCTGAGCAGGCATGTGCTCACATTCAATATTTCAGATTAAAGGCTTTATTATTGATTTGGAGAGCAACAACAAAAGGCAAATGATATGAAACACTCTCTTAAGCATTTGTTTGCATGCAAAATAAAAATCAATGATCTATGTTGTTTTGCATGATGACATCCAATTGGCTACTGGGAATACACTTACTGTTTAGACTCCAACACACTGTTTAGAGTGTTGCATTTTTGTTGTCACTAGTGCGGGAGAGTGTGTGAGTGGAAACAGAGCGGTGGGATTTGAACCAAAATGAAATGTAGCTTTCAAGTTTCTCATCTCAGCCACTGATGTTCTCTAGTTCAAACTTGATTTAAGTTTGTCTCTTTATGACCTGCCACCAAGGCTGTAAAACATTACTCTCCCCCTGTCAGAAATATCTCCTAGTATCAAAATGTGACATGGCATGTTCACAGCGAACTGATGGACATGTGTATATTATCCATTCTAAGGGGTGTAGATTTTACTCTTCTTCTAATATGGCACTTCTCCTACGAATGAGGAATGTCCTGTGTGCAGGTCTGATGTAAAAGTATTGGGACAACTGAACATTACACCAACAGGGACTTTAATGACATTGCATTCAAAGACATAGACTTTAATATGGAGCTGGTCCTCCCTGTTGCCGCTTCCACTCTTCTTGAAAAGCTTTCCACAAGATGTTGGAGTCTTTCTGTATGCCTATTTATTCTGTAGAGCATTTATGAGGTCAGGCACTGATGTTGGAGGAGAAGGCCTGACTCACAATCTCCGTTCCAGTTCATCCCAAAGGTGTTGGACGGAGTTGAGGTCAGGGCTCTGTGTGGACCAGTCGAGTTCTTCCACACCAAACTCCTCCAGCCATGTCTTTATGGGCCGTGTTTTGTGTACTGGGGCACAGTCATGCTTAAATAGAAAATGTTCTTCCCCAAACTGTGTCCACAAAGTAGGAAGCATGGTGTTGTCCAAAATGTCTTGGTGTGCTGAAGCATTAAGAAGCAATGAAGAGGTGTGTCCTAATACCTTTGTCCATATAGTGTAACTAGGGAGGAACACCGTATAATACAATAGATCTACACATATGCATGCATTAAAAAAGAATATACCAGTGCTGCTGAATAATTGATTTAATCGGATTACTGTCAAGCCCATATGTAAGGTAACAACAGACAGAGAAGTCTTTTTTTATTCTTATAGTAATATTGTATATAAAATCTTTGAATTTACTATCTGTTTAAGTAAACACAAGTAGTTATCATTGAAGAACCAGACCAGAAGACTGAAAGAGGTTTTTTAACACATGCAAGAAGACCTGTGTCCTGTGTGCAGATGCCAAACAGTGGGCATAGAAAGAGACAGGATCTATATAGAGAGAGACAGGATCCAGATGTCTCCTTTAATATCTGTTGGGACTGAAGAAAATAAAAGAGTACATGTCATGAATGAGAATTCACAACCACCTTACCTCTCAAACACACAGGTGGTTGACATACAAATTTGAGATGACCACATGTTTATGTAGACTGTGCTGTGTCTTTCGCATTAGAATAAATATGCAGCGATGGAATGCTGTACATAACTCAAAGTCTATCTGACCCTTTGGCCCTTGGGTTGCTTCCTGAACAGAGACAGCCTTCTCTTCACTTCCGTAGAAGAATTTATTCCTTCCTGGGAGAGATTTATTCTCCTCCCATAGGTGTATGTGTGTGTGTATGTGAAAGAGAGAGAGATAGAGAGAGAGAGAGAGACAGAGAGAAGACAGGTACCGACACAGAGTGCATATCACTGAGATGTAGTGGAACTTGGGGTGCTTCCTATTTCTCCTCCTTGTACCTGTCACCGGGTCAAAGGGAGCACGCTGGGTTCACAGGATGAGTGTGTGGGTGACCCTCAGTGACAGGGAAAGAGAGGTTGGAGAAAAAGGGCATGCGCCACTGCAGACAAAAAGAAAAAAAAAAGAAAAAGACAGCCTGAAAAAAAAAACCAGTCGTCGTGCCTGGCTCGACTGCTGGCCACATCTCTAGCTCACTCTGGATTACGACTCAATCAGCATGGCTTACAGCGCTTAGGTAATTATTTAATCAAAGACTGGACATGTCAATAGATGATGACCGAAGATTAATTAGGAGTGGAGGTGACTTCTCCACACTCTGCATGCCCCCCCCACCCGCCGCCCCCGCACCCGCACCCCCACCACCACCATTTGACTGAGTGTGATTGCTCAAGATGAGTGCAATAGCTTTGCGTAAGCAGGGAGATAAAAAATCAACAAAGTAACATCCTCCACGGTCCGAAAGCCGACAGAACTGGCAGCAATCGCAGGCAAAAACAAAAGCCTGATGCAATTTGGGATTTATAATTATCACCCGTAGCTTGTTGCAATGAGCAGAGAAATTCTGTCAAAAGTCTGGATTCTAGGGCTCCTTTTTAAATGCTCCTTTTTAATCTTTTAGTTGTTGTAACAGAACTGGCATTTAGTGTTCTCCTCCAAGCGTGTTGAGGTGTACAGTGATGCTGAATTAACAGCAGGTCAAAAAGATGAGGACGTGCTTCTAATCAATTTGTATTTACAAGACTGCATATATTAATAATAATAAAATAATAATCCATTTTATTTATGAACGCCTTTCACAGCTCTCAAGGTCACTTTACAGAAAAAAACATATAAACAAATTTACATACAAAGGCATTTAAAAAATACAGTGCAGCTAAATGATCTGAGTCTCATGGTGGACATACTATTATTAATTGCGTTTGCTGAAAAATTAAGGAAAAGAAAAACATCCGACATTTTTGCCATGTGATAAAAATGAAAATGACTTATAAAGAAAATAAAGTCAATGTAAAAATATTTGTATGTATAACAAAAGAAATGCATGTGAATAATATAGTGAACAGTTAGTACTGTAGACTTCAGCAGATGAACTCTGTAGGACTGCCTGCACTGCCTGTAATCACTGTTTAAATATCCTCAGCGGTGAAAAGGAGGATTTGAAGTGGGAACCCACAAATAGTTTTGCAGTTTAAGGGGTTTTAAAATAGTTTTCGATTATGAGCATTACCACCTTTCAAGTACGTAGCAACACCATTGAGCACAAGCAGGCCTATAGTTCTCCTCAGCTGCGGTTTGAATGGGATGGTTCAGTCATGATTGATGGGGACTGTGCATGTCGCGGTGCTGATCGAGGTCAGGCCAGTCCGAGCTTGGCGAGTGCATATGACTCAGTCAGCTCATCCTGACTAACCCACCATTACTCACCCCCTGCCTGTCTGGGGATGAAAGCAGGGGAAGGGTTTTCAGAGCGGTGCTGATCCTTATCACATAATAGCACATTAGGAACTCCTGACAGCTTTGACACCGTGACTCCACACAAATTCTAATTCCGATATGAGCTTGATGAATGTAACTACAGGTATCTTGGCTCGGGTTCAGCTGCCTCTCTTGTCCGAGGAAGCTTTCTGGACTTTGATGGTCTGAGCCAACAGTGCTGCAAGCACAGGCGGTGGGAGGTAAAGTGAACTAGTGAAATCATCTCACAGGGCACATCAGAAAAGGAGAGAGGAAATCAGAAAAGAGTGCAAGGCGTTTACACGAGTGTGACACCTATAGGAAGTTTCCAATTCCACCTAATGACAGGCCTGTATGCCTAGTCCCCATGTGTACTAGTCACCTCCAAGCAGGAAAAGACCTAGACACGAAGAGAAACATATGCCTTCTGCCAGCACTGTGAAGGCCACAAATCCCTCATTACAATGACGTGGGGAGAAATGCCAAAAACGGGAGCATGGCCGTGTGTAATTAGGCCACATAGTGACCAAGCCCGTCAAAGAGTGGGAACGCAGGGGTGGTGGCAGCAGCAGGGTCCGTATGGAGGGTCAGGGAGCCCCCATGGCAGATGGGACAGGCTGTGGGGCCACGCCTTCTTGCCTCATGGCTGGGTCTGGATGATGTGGGGCATGTACGAAATGTGCTGGCAAAGATCCATGTCCTTCAAATTCCTGCTTCACTCTCTTTCCCTAGCACACACACGAACACACACACACAGCAGGGTGAGCCCTCGGCGGGAGGTCTACCAGAGAGGGATCAAAACAACATGTGAACATCAAAACAACATGTGAACGATTGCAACAAGAACATAGAACATCTCAAGGAGCAAAGCAGTCTCTAAAGCTCCGCGACCACTGCTGATTCAAACACATGCTTTCGTCACATTATGCCAGAACACATTCTTTTTGTGTGAGGATACAGGTAAACCATTGCTAGTGGCTATACCATCAGGAGATCACAAGTTTGATCCCCAGCAATTTCGCAGCCCTGATCAAAGGGGCAACCCAATAACCACCAGGCCACCAGTTTCCCAGAAGCGTACAATATACTAGTGGTCGTTCAAAATGATGCAGGGGTTAGTCTCATGTGTCTTGAAAGAAGCATGTTCTAGTCTTTACCCACCCAGTGTTGATAGAAACATTTAAGAGGGGTTTTATAAAGTAACTATTAGCGAACTCTGGGGAACCAGATATGGTTCATCTTCCTCATGAATATGTCATAATTTATATATAGTTATAAGACAGTTTCATAAATAATAGTTCATATAAATCTATATTGGACCTAAAACAGATGTATTTTTTAAGAATGAAGAATCTCTTTGTTTATAAGGGAATGTTATGGGAATAAGAGTGTAAGCTTGTATAAACTGCTCACACAGGTGCTTCCAATGAAACTGTTCTCCCTGGAGAGACATTTGACAGTAGAGGATGTATGGAGATGACAGTGATGGAAGGATGCGAAAAAAAGATCAAAAGGCCTGGGCAGCCTTGGTTGGAATCCACGGCAAAATGCTTTTGAGTTGGACACCGTTCAGGATTTGAAAGATCAACACGGTAGAATCATGTCATACTGACACATGTTCTGATGTGAGAGATTTGCACATCTTTGTTCGTCCTATTCACAGGCAGGCCCACTGACAAGCAATTCAAATGAGTCGAGGAGTCACTAAATCAGTTCTTGTCATTCGTGATTGCTAGACATAGACCTTTTATTTACGGTCTCTCTGAAAGACTGAGAATACATTTTTCTCTTCTGTCAATACATGTGGCAGAGAGGGACGATAAGAATTCTGGAACGGAGAAGGCGATCCAAGAGTTAGTTCAAAGAAATCTGCATTTTGTTTTCCTGAAGAGGAAAGAAGCATGGAGGAGAACTTGTTCAGATACACTGCTGAACGTATAAGGACCCTGTTATCATTTCCACCCAAAGACAACATGAAACCCCAAAGGACAGTGCCTAGCACAACTGGGATTTGAACTCAACTCCCGGTGGTAGGATTCAATACCTGCGGGGACTGAATTGCCTCATCAGGATTTTGCTCTGTTCTCAGTTCTAACCCACATTATGAACCTCCACTACCTTGAGTTTACCTTGACCAGGATACACATAGCTTCTTGATGTTCATCTAAAAAACAATTTGTATGCTACATTTGAAAAATGTATCGCATGGGCTTTGGAACTGCTTTTCAGAATCCCCCTTCGGCCCGTTTGCATATTTCTACAGGTTTTGATTGTAACTTGGGCATCAAGCATGAACTTGATTCATGTTGTTTCAGCTGCAACATGTGTACCCTGCCATACATAAAAGGGCAGTCAAGTCTTCTGTCTTGTTTACAAAGTGGTGTAGACTACCTGAACACCCAACCCAGGGGCATTACAATAAGTTGTCTCAAGTGTAAACTTGTTCAAACACGATATGTGCAAATATAGCTGGCAGCAGGATGAGATGTCTGGTTCTGTGTCCCATGAAAAAGCACATTGAAAGCACTGCATATACAGGCATTTCTGTTATCCAATGAGCTCAATTATTAGACCCCAATCTCCTTCACTGCTTGCAAGTTCAGGGTGCAAAAGCCGCTAGCTCTACATAGCATCGCATGAAGAAAAATGGACCCAGTTAAAGGGAAGGAAAGAGAGTCACAGTCATCTTAGCTGTAGGCTATTATCCCTTAACACTTCTTTCTTAGATGGATGGTATATTCTAGAATCCCTGGAATGACTATATATGTGGAAAATCAGCAGATCTCCCTCTGCAAAATGGTGACAACTGCTGATGTATGAAGCACATATTGTCAGGGTGAATTTAATGTACCGTTTCATTCCATATGGTCTAAAACGTGTTCAGGCCCATGACATAAAATAGAGCGGAGGCCTGTTTGTCTCTTCCACATGGCCAGGGCTTTAGCTAGGAGAGGTTGCCTTTCCACTGCTCCGGTCCTGTCGCCTGGGCACAGGCCCTCGGGTCCAGTCACCATGAGACGTGTAACATGGCTCACGTGAATAATATCTTGTCTTTTCATTCCCGGTGTCCACTGAACAGTAATGTCCACTGGAGTAGTAATGAAAAGTTTCCCTCGAAACAACACTTTTTTCAGATTTAGGTTATCTACCAGATCTTCATGTCTAAGACTGGCAGGGCCTTGTTCTAGTTCAGAAGACTAGGAGCTCACTCCTGGCGTCTGGTGAGTATAAATCACTAGCAAGGTACAAAACCCGGTAGAAAAATGTTACCAGAGGATCCTCCTTAAAATGTACAATAGCGCAACTTATTAAAGAGCCTCGGCTTATATCACCAATAGTTACCATTAGCTTCCACATTCGTTTAACATGTCACATGCGAACATGCAGAGCTGGTCATTCAGTTTGAATGCATTTCAAAAGCTTATCATGAGCTCAGTTATAAAAAAAATGGGCCTCCTGATGTGTTCATTCCCCAAAATCCTGCTACTGAGTCTGTGTGTGTGTGTGTGTGTGTATGTGTGTTTGTGTGTGTGTGTAAATTGTTTGAGTTAATTAACTACGGCTCTGAGCATTATGTTGTGATTTGCACATGTTCTAATTTACTATACTCTGTTCTCTCCATCACTTTGAAATTGAGACATGCACTCATTGTACACATACCCAACTACTCTATAGTGACTCTTTTACTGTTACGTAAACCCCAGGGATGGCACTAAAGACAGTGCTCACTTCTCATCATACTGCTGTCAGATCTTGCGAGGAATTGCAAAGTTGCCATAATTGGTTACAGATCTAAGAAAATGGGAAGATGGTAACCAAGCTCTCTCTCCCTCTCTTTCTCTCTCTCTCTTTCTTTCTTTCTTTCTTTCTCTCCTTTTCTCTCCCTCTGGTTGTCCTCTATTCGGCCTCTGCCTGGAGGCCTTCCATTTGTTGAAAGGTAACCGAATAGGCCCAAATGACCTGTTGAAAACATTGCTTCGATTTGCCGATTTTCCCCCTGTGAGAACAAGAAGGACGAGACCAGCCGGGTGCTTTTCTGCAGCCTAAAAAAAGGTGTCCATGACCGACAACTGAGGCAGTTAAACTGAGAGGCATCCAGCCAGACAGAGAAGTCTTGAAGTTACAAGGAGGAGAAGTATTCAATAACCCTGAGCCTTCCCGGCTGGGTTCCTTCAGCACCTGTTCTCCCTCGTCCCAAGCTGAACGGTTGAAACATATGGGTTTTCAGCAGGACCCATTCTTTTGTCAGTCGTTTGAATACACCCCCCTCAGCTGCACACTGTAACTTTTTTTTTCACACATTTGCTCTTAAACAAAGCATTGACCCCTCACTGTCTGACCATATTTCCCTCTGTTGCATATCCAAGAAGAACGCAGATCTGAGGAACTGTTCTAAAGCAAATCAAAATACCTGCATTCCGCTCCCTTGATGCAATGGGTTTATACTCTGCCTAAATTAAAAATGGACCTCAAGAAGTTTTCCAATGAAACTTGGAAGCGTAGCATGCCTTTTCTTCTAATTGATATGTAAATTCTCTTTCATCTCTGAACCCCGAAGTGCGGCAGACATGAAAGCATGTTGGGCAAAATATTGCATGTCTGAACAAACAGAGCAGCGGCCCGGCCTGGTTTTATTCTTAGCACAGGAGCGTACAGTCAAAACAAGGCAGACTTCCTGAGAGGGCCTGATGTGTGCTCCTGCTGGCCTTCATGATGTTCTGGTTTAGAGGCTAGGCCACTGGTGAGAGACGGCTGGTTCTCTCTCTCACTTTCTCTCTCTCTCTCTCACTCTCTCTCTCTATCTATAGGGGCTTTGACTGAGACAGCACTCATTGAGAGTAGAGTCTGGGCTGGTACTGTTCTCGCCCTGTGCAGCAGCACTGAGTACTTCCAGCTGTCTGTAATGAATAACTCACTTACACACACACACATTCACTCACACACACACACATGCACCCCATGCACTCTCTCTTTTCCTCTCTCCCTCATGCACCCTTTCTCGTACCAGATACACTCCAACAAACACAAACAAGCTTGCCCTCTTGTGCATGATCATAATCAATGTCATTTTTTTCTGAATTCAGCTCTTCACAGCCAGACAGTGTACAGTATTGGTGTGAGACACAAGTTTTACTTCTCTTGTAAACTCTCCATCCTGCCAACCTCTTTTCTTACCCATTCATACACCCCACGCCCCCAACATACACGCATACACACACACACACACACACTGGTACCTCCCTTGTCCCCTCATCTCATTTTCCCTGCAGTCTGGAAGGATGTGGGTGATGATTTATAGAGCATGTCCAATCGCTCGCGTTTGTTGGGGCTGTGTTTCCCCCTCCTAAACTCCCGGCTGCAGGCCGCGGGGTCGGCGGCCGGCACATTTGCTCGGTAGCAGGCCAAGGAAAACATCTCGCAGCATGCAGGACCCCGAATGGCCAGCTAAGCAAAACAAGGAGGAGGAATGCAGGAGCCCGAATGCCTCGCTCTAATTACAGCCCTGCACGCTGCATTACATAGAGACTACAGCGCACACTACTGAAACACTAGACAACTCAAGGGCAATAGCAGAAGCAGTGGAAATTCTGACCCAGAGGAAGAAATAGTGTCTTAGCGTGAGCAAAGGATTATTAGATCCTGTTGCTTGATGGAGGATGAGGCCTTACTGAGGAGCAAAAGGCCTCATTGGGTTGCTTCAGTTTTGGATAAGTACACTTCGGTGTACCGCATAGCAGAATTGATGTAACCAGTGATGGTACGCGACCGACAGCAACATGTAAATGTTGTCACAGACGTAGCATGACTGGGATAACATTCCTGCCTGGTTGGGGGCACCGATGGCCACTTTTTGAACAGACAGTAATATTTGTTGTGTGTTTTAGCTACAGATTAGTGTTGTTGTGCAGCGACAAGCATTCAGTGCCCCTGCTTCTGAAAAATATCAATTTCAGTTATAAACAATTTATACAGGGCTGATGTGTCCTTATAAGTGAGCTAGACAGTTGCCTAGGGCAGCACTTTAAAAAAAGCAGCAAAACTGTTACCCACCCCAACAACCCCCCAAATATGATTGGCACCCCTTTGTTCCCCCAACACCATTGGGCTAGAGTACTGTCAGTCTGACAACGTCCAATGCCATTGGATCAGAGTAATGTCAATCACTGCCTGTAAATTTGACAATGCTCAACACCATTGAAGAGCACTATCAATAACTGTTGGATTTGCAGAATCAGAGTACCGTAGTTTTCAACCCGGAGGAGAGACTAGATTCAAACCCTTCAGTATGCTAAGAAAAAGTACTATAAGTCAGAAATATAGAATGAAAACAAAACACTGTGATCTACAATGCATGAAACATCCACACTGTAGTTCCCTATACTGTACGTACGGGCTGGAGGGGATTTGCATATATGTACTGCACTTCACCAGTGAAGATGGCTCAACAGCAGCTGCTTTGTATTTTGTCTAAACTGCTAAGTGACGGATTCAGAAAGCTTCAGAGTTAACGTAAAGATCTAAAGGCCTTTGAGTCTGACTCCACAGTGGCCCTTGACATGTGCATGCATGTGTAGGTGTGTGCGTGTGGGCTGCAGCTGTCCTGAAACAGGAGAAGTTCATGTTAAGATACCAGAGTCCGTGTTTATGTTAGGCCTTCTGCAGGTGTGGCCTTCTTATGGCCATGCATCACTTTCAGGCCACGTGGAGCTTGCTTTAAAACTTTGCATAGCATGCTGGATTAAGAGTGCTCTGCCATAATGCTCTCACACTGAGAACACATTGCATTACAGAACTTCAACAGCACTTCCTCTTGTTATCATCATGTGCCAGATATGATTTCAGTCCTTTAGACACTTAAATCAGTTGTAAAAGTAAAATAAAAAATACAATCATATCCTAATTTGAAGGACAAAATTCTTCTTGTGCTTTTCATGGTATGTCAAAATAATACCGTGTGTTCACTGGCTGAGCAAATAAAAAATGCCATGCAAAACCTCTCTTTAACATATGATTTCACATTTTTAACCAATAGCACCAATTAACCAATAACTCTTTTGGCGAGTTCTACATATTGCAGAACTAAGGATCCATAACAGAAGCACTAAATTCATCAGTTTCTATGCAGAGTATTTTTTTTATTAAACTTGACTGTAAATGAATACATAAAAGAGAAGCAATATAATATGTGGTTAGTGGGAAATCAGATTAGATGGTATCTTTTTATATCCTTATTTTGTGCTTATACTGTTCAACACTTGTAAGTTAACCAGCACACTAGTTTCATCATTATCACAATGCTGAAGCTGCAGCTGTAATGGTAAGTCTATACTAAACTTTTAACTGTAATTGTTTTTCATTACAAAAGTAAAATTCCAGCTTTTATCATACCTATTTCAAAATATCCTGCCTGTGGCCTTACACTACTTTACATCACTTGTCTTCCATTTGTTTCATTCTGTCACCAGTAAATAAAGAGCTAATCAATAAGCATGAAATATTAATATTTTTCTTTCAAAACAAAAAACAGAGTGGCAGAACTGAAAACAAAATTGTAGAGAGTTTGGGTGAACTCTGCTTCACACTTTTTTTCCAGATGAGCTGTGTTTTGGTACCAGGCCCTCCAAAGGGAGATACTGGGTGAGAATCCTATTAAAGTTGGGGGCACACACTCTTCAGACTGACAGCTAGTGCTGAGACAGCAGAGCAACAAAGAGGGAGAGGGAGAGAGAGCGAGAAAAAGAGAAAGCAGAAAACAGTACCCAATCTCAGACATGCCATGGGCATCAGATCCATGTCAAGGTAGCCTGGGAGGAATGGGAAGGGAAGGGCTGGACAGCAGAGACTGGACCAGCAAAAAGAGCCACTAATGATGTGCCCCGCTAGTGGCAGGGGACTGAGAGAGAGGCACTGTGTGTTTCAGTCCGCTGTCAAAAGGATGGAGCACTGACCATATGCTGTTGTTTTTTCCTCCATAGAGCAGTATCAGTATGAACATTTCACCAGAACAGAGTATCATAAGTGTGTGATTTAGCCAAATAATTATTACATATACGGTGAGGTAAAACAAGTACTTAGACCCCTTTGTTTTGTTATTCATCATCCTTCCAGTGAATATATACACTTTACACACAATGTTTTCTGACTTTGAACTATTAATTATGGCCCAAGGTGTGTGTATTCAGTGAATTCAGTGTATTTGCTGTGTATTATAAAGATATGTATGTATGAAAACCTATTCCACAAATTGATAACATTAATAGATTTTAATAAAAAAAAGCTGTCTTTGAAAATTACAGCTTGGAGATATCTACAGTAAGGAGTAATTAGCTTTTCAACACTTTTGGCCTTTTCCTCTTGGCAAACCATCTTTATTTCCCCAGGGTTACAAGGGTCTCATTGATAGACTTGCAATTTCAAAATCCGCAATTAATTTTTAATAGGATTCGGATCATGGGATTGGCTAAGCCAAGCAAATACATGCACCTTTTTCAGAGAACAGCTTTTCTTGTATTTTATATTTACATAATTTTTGACTAGGTTGGGGCAGCTGGTGGTCTACTGGTTAGGGTGTAGCCCCTGCAATCAGAAGATTGTAGATTTGAATCTCAGCACTGCTAGTCTCATCACTGACGTGCCCTTGAGCAAGGCACCCTCCCCACACACTGCTCGTCGGGTGCACGTCGTTGGTGGATGTCCCCTGCTTCACTTGGTGAATGGGTTAAATGCAGAGAAGGAATTTCATATTGTTCACACTGTGTGGTGTGTTTACACATTTTACTTTAGCTGACATGTCTAACTCTAGCCAGATGTATTTTTTTAGCCAAACATTACATGTTCTTCTGCCGGCTTCTTTCTTACCTTCCTTATCATGAAGTTGAGAGAAAACTTGCAGGACACACATGTCCAGTGATGATTAGATGTGGTTCCATTAACTTTCCACTTTCATATTTTCAGAACAGAAAAAAGCAGTTAAGGTCTTTGGTATTGTTCTGAAGCTTTTTCTGCTCAATAATGTCATCTTTTTAGAAAGCTTTACCAGTGGCAACTTCTTCAATCAAAACTTTTTTTTGGAAGCATTTAAATCTAGAGCTTCATTAACTTTTATTTTATCGTCATACCAATGTATTTTAATACACTGTCTGAATACTGTTTACCTAGGAATTAGATGTTTTATAAAAAAAAAATTCATGTGCAAAGTCAAAACACATTGTGTGTTTGTATGAAACACACCGAATGTATTTTAAACAACAAGGTTTCCCCTTTAAATGTATATGTACATTTTGGACATAGAGATATTTGAAAAAATAAATGACATATGATGCATCCTATTAAAAAAATAGCATAGAGATTATTTGTATACAGCCCACTCCCAATCATTTACATCAGGATAAAAGTTCTGAAAGCATTATTTAACGTGTTTGGAAACTAAAACTACAGATGTGTCTACAGCGCAGACATAAAGCACCTAGAAAAATGACTTGACATGCAATATTCTTGGATGCATAAGACATTTGGAAAAACAGCATGTGTGTATATATATATATAGACACTACAGATATATTGACACTCCAGTTATTGCTTTCTAAAGAATGGAATGATAAAATTAATGTGAAATATTGTGAGGGGTTTGTGAGCATTTAAAATTCATCAGTGTTAAAAACTGTTATGCATAAATGGTACAAAGAAGAAAGCTCTCATATAAGGCGTTAGAGTAAGAGTGCAGCACTGCAAACCAATGGAACCTTTCTGAAAATGAGTTGTCAGTGGACATGCGTTGGCTGGCTTGACTGTAAGACTTCAGAACTTTTGACACTTTTGGCTTGCGCTGTATTTGTGCAGTATATGTATTTGTATGTATATTTGCACACAGATGCATATGTGCAGATGTGTATGTGTACGTGGAGAAGGATTCCCGCGAGGCACAGATAATGAGAGCCGTGTTTTTGGACAGGATATGCATAGGCTGCCGGATAGGTCAGTGAATGGCGCGGCGCGAGAAAATTTTATACACTCGCCTTACAGGAGATAAGGGAAAAACAAAAGCAGGAATTCCCCCTGTCGGAATCTGGAACACACACTCTACCCACCATCTGTTCTGCCTGTCAATCATGTGCGACCTCCAACATGCAGGCACACATGAGCATGAACGCCCACACAAATGCATGTTCACACGCAAACACGCACACACAAACCCACACGCAGAAGCTCCTGCCATGCAAATAAGCGTGCACTATTGAGTGGAGGAAGGTCCACGGCTTTTTAGGTTCGCTTGAAATTTTTCTCACTTGTCGGTCTTGTTACAGGCCGGTCCTTCCATTACGTTTAAGCATATCAGGTCTTTATGCTTGGTTTGTTAACTCGGGCCTGTTCCCTACGAGTCAAATGAGAGCAACTTCCCAAAGGGGAAGCAGCAGAGGGCACCTCCTCCTCCTTTTTCCAATGCCTGGATTGATTCGGGCTGATCTTTTAATCTGGCCGTGTGATTTGCTAGCACGGCTCGGTGACGGAGTTAATTGGACAGCAATGGGAAGGATCCTGCCTGTTTGGAGCAGGTTCATTCGGGAGGCGCCGCAGGGGAACGAGCTGCAAATGAAGAATGCCACTTCTTTTGTTTCAAGCCACTCACCCCGAATAACTTAAATCCCAATCTGCCGACTTCAAAGATGCATCCATGGAGACAGTCGATGCTTTAAGGATGAGCAGGATGGAGTGAGAGAGGGAATAGAACAGAATAATGCAGACGAAGGACAACAAGGTTAACTTTGTCAGGCTCTGTCAGCGATGAAGTTCTCCAGTGCAGATAGTTGTGTTTGAAGTCCGGGTGTGCAGAAAGTCGCTTCTTCTCAGGATTGCGTGCGGTTACGGTACGTGTGGGAGCAAAGTTTTGACTCGATCTGAGCAGAGCGGCTCAGAGTAAACATTAAGTGAATAAATGGCACTCGGGCGCACGGTGCACATTAAATCAAAAGCAAATGTTTTAGGGAGTTAATGACTCTGTTTACAGTGCTAAGTAGCAGGGTCACACTCTGAAATAGTGCTGAACGCACACACAGACACACTCACGCACACACACACATGCAGTACATTATCAAGCTATTAAACTTCACCTTGAAATTCCCCTGGTACCCTGTGGTTTAATGTTAGATAAATATCAGCATTATTTGAGGTTACTCAAAGTGTCCCACAGAGGAGAGTTCATTTGCAAAAAGTGTGTGTGTGTGTGTGTGCGCTCTGACACTGCAATCAGCTCAGAAGAGCATTATACTGCTCATACATAAAAAAAACACTGTTCCTCAGTTGTTCTTAGGTTGCATGTGTGGTTCGAAGAAACGTCTTAAATTTCGTCTTTTTAACTTTTCTTTTTGAGAAATGCGTGAAGCCTCTCATTTACAAACATGACTCTCCACAGAAGCTTCTAATAGAAGATACTTTAGTGAACCAAAAGCGTTTTTCCTAAGGAACTGCTCCAAAGAGCCCCGTTTCTGCAACTTCATTTTAAGAGCATGTCCCTTTAGTGTGTACCTTATGTATCAGGTGCAGTGTGTCATCACATTAGGCGACTCTCCAGAACGTGTGATGTGCTTGCGTTTCCTAAATAGGAAAGCTATGAGAATAATGCACTCATTGATCCCTGCTGTCCCCGATACTGACATTGATTTTCCATACAAACAGCTAACTAGGAATTAGTGCAGTGTCAGTTGCAAACCAACTCAAGCCGCAAGCTTAACTCTGAACTTTTGATACCATTCCCTGAAGTGTCTATAGTGTGAAACCTGACACAGAGTCCATGTGAAGGGCACTGATATTGTGTGGCAGGAACCCAAACAAACAAGTCGGATCCATTTCCTGCTGAAACAAAAGGAGGGGTTGTGAGGATAAGGTCAAGTCTAAGTGGGCAGATACTATGGATATAAAAAGGTTTTGAAGCATTGTGATGCATGAAATATTAAAGTGGCATCCAATTGCTTTTAGTCAGAAGACAACCTTTTTTATTTTCAAACAATTAAATGGATTTGAAGAGATTCACATGAAAAAAATCAGGGTTTTGGTGATGTTCAAGATTTCACGCATTTCACACATTCAAGATTTTGACACATTGTGGTGGTGTGAGCTTTACGCCCCTACCAGGCACATTTGTAGGAAGTTTCCTCGCCTGTGAATTTCAGATCAGGTTTGTGGTTTCTCATACTAAGGTGAAGGTTAGGGCAAACTGGTCTGAAATCAGCCAGGGAAGTAGAAACAGGGCATGCGCTTGCTGCATCAAGATATATCATTACTATTCTGGCCCTCATCTAGAACTCAATGTTTTTCTTAGGTCCTGGAGGAGTGGCGTCTGACCCCTGCTCGCTCCATGTCTAATGAAGGTCTGTTCTTGATTCCCCGGTGATTTCTATCACCTGGGCAGGCAGTGCAACCACACCATCACAATTTAGAGGAATCGAGGTGGTGTTTCATATTGGGGCTTCGCATTTCAATGGTTGATAGAAGTACCCAACTACACGAGTGACCAAAAAGCAATGGCTCCCCATTGAAGAGCAGAGCTGTCATTTGGATGAATTTTTTGCATGCTGGAACTGAGCAAAACAAATCAGATTCCTCTATAATCAGTTCTAAAGTCATACTGATACAGTGGTCCATATTGTGATTTGGGTCAATCTTCCCTGAAATACATGGCTGCTATTGTATTTAGTTTCGATGAGAAATGTAGGTTTGTTTTCAAGTTTTCTAGTCGGATCTTTCACACACATAGGCACATAAGCAAATGATTGGGCATCCCTAGTCAAATTACACACACTTTATTGATTTTTTTCTTACCTTTGCTTGGAACATACTTAAAAGAGATGCATTTCTGCCAATAGTAGTGCAGAAGTATTATTTATTTGCTGTTGGGAAAAAATGTGGCATATTAAGGATTATTTCTTCTCTTTTCCTTTCCTAGATCAGAAATATTCGGGGGTTGCCTTGCCTGTTTACGAGCTAATTACTAATCTTCAATAATATTCATATTTGAAGACAGTATGACTATTTCAGAATCATAGTCTTTTGTTTCTTGAGGTAGCTTAAGAAGCTTTTATGCATGTTTTGAATCATATTTATTGTAACATCAAATTTATTTTCTTCTTCTGTTTATTCACTGGCTGAGGGGCATTAGCTGTGTGGCTTTATTGGTATTTAGTGGAATTCTCTTCATTGTCACAGAATGTCCTGTGACATTGGCTGCCTCATAACCCAGAACCATAATAACCTGCAGACTTAACAGTCGGAAAAGGTGTTGTTTAATTTAAATTCTTCTCTTTTTCTTTTTTTTCAAAAATATTTCTTTGCTTGATCAGACCTTGAAGACCTCAGCACTTGAAAAAATTAATCCAGTTTAAGTGTTGTGTTAAATAAGTCTGACTTTTGTGATGAGATCACAATTAGTTACCTTCCTGTAGCTCGTCCATGTGGATGGTATTTGTGCAACAACACAGCACAAGCCATTTCTATGCCAGTCAAATCAATGGGTAGGTTTTGGTAGAAACATGGATTTTTGCTTTGCATACATAACCAGTTTTTAAGTAGTTTTTTTTGGTCATTAGATCTTCTCTTGGCTTCAGCTGTTCTCCATTATTTCTATTTGTAATTCAATTTCACTTGTAAGAGCTTATGTATCTTTTATAGTCTTCTCATGCCTTGTAAGAGTCAATTATCTTTATGTTATCAGATCCTCAGTCAGTCACCCAGGGCTGTTGAGTACAACACCTTGAGAGATTTAAAAGGACACATAATTGATTGCACTCTGGAATTGCCTACATCTGACATTAATTTTGGCCTACTAATGAGTCAAGTAAGCTCTGAGACTTTACAGAAAAAAACATCTCACCATATGTATGTGTATATATACAGTATATAACTTAACGGCCACAATTTTTTATAGCGTATTAACGTACGTTTTTTTTTTATCCTTTTATTTTAAAAGTTTGTTGCTTTTTTGTGCTTGTGTGGATATTATATGGATAAAAGTAATGGGATGGCTGACCATCACACCAACGGAGACTTTTATGTCACTGGATTCAGATACATAGACTTTCATAAGGAGTTGGTCCCTCTTTACAACTGCTATAATGATTCTGCCTCCCATGCTCTGGACTCTGAGGGTAACTTGTTTTTCTATAACAAACTAGATAAAATGTGAATGCCCTGTAGTGGCAAATAGCTTTGGTTTTATATTTGATTTGATTATATTCATGTTTAAGTTGAGATTTACAGAAATATTTGAACTGCAGCTGTATAACTGTGTTAAAGGGAACACTGTGTTAAAAAGCTTCTTATTTGTTTAAAGTGTTTGCAAACCAAATGTTATTGCACTTTTGTTAATAGAGCAGTACTTTAAAAATAAAAGTGCACAATACACTACATTTGAATACATTATTTAATTTTGCCTAAAACAATGCGATTAATTGCCATTAAAAAATACTGACACTGACTGGTGTGTCACATTTAAAATCCTGCAGTGGTGACACATAATTATTACTACATGTCTCCCGCTAAAGCTAAACACTACAATTTTCTCAACACAATTAAAGAAAAAAGGTTAGAAAAATGCTTGACCGTTCTTTCAGAGTTGTAAGTAGAGCTGCTGCACCCAACAGGTGGAGGCTTTGTGTGTGAGGAAGGAGCCAAGGTCTTTAAATAAAAGCAATCACCAAAGGTCTCAGAAATCAGTCTCAGCCAAGAAGCAGAGGATGTCTTACAGTCTTAATGTTTCAGCTTACCAAGACATTTTGGACAATAGCACACTTCCAACTTTGAGGACACAGTTTGGAGAAAAATATTTTCTAGCATGACTGCACCCCAGTGCACAAAGCAAGGTCCATAAAGATCTTTCAGTGTGGAAGAACTTGACTGGCCCATACAGAGCCCTGACCCCAACCCCTATTAAAGTCTATGTATTTTAAATTCCCTGTTGGTGTAATGGTCAGGCGTCTCAAGACTTTCTAGTTTACTTAACATGTATGGTTTGAAATGCCAGTGACCCATGAAGGATACCAGGCACTTAACTTCCTGGCCTGGATTGTAAATGAGCAACAGGCACTCAGTCCTAATTGTCACACGACTGGGCAAGTATTGGGCCCTGGTTGAAATCAATGACTCTTGACAGAATATGAAACATCTGGACTGATATAGTTGTTTGATCGATCAGAATGCAGGAGGGCAGGTACTACTAGACAATTAGAAAACAGGAGGCAAGACACTACAAGATAAATTCAGCACTAAAGAGGCACTAAGAAATCAATTCTTTCGCTTTTAATACTTATTGATCATGAATTCACTTCTAGTTATAATCATTTGTAATCTTAGACTAACACAGCTTTAAAAACCTTCACCAGAGAGCTTCACCACTTGGAAAGTTTCTAGGCTTACACAGAATTGCTACACTGAGCTCCTTGTTTTCTTAGCTTTATATAATCCCGTGTGCTTATTAGATCAAATTAATACAAAGAAATTTCCAGTTTTGGAGCTTATGTGCATGGCAACAAACTGTAAACCACCAACAGCTAATGAAAATTTCTGTAGATAGAAAAAGAGTCCTTAAAGTATAAACCACATTGCTTCTATACATGCAAAGTTTCTGCCTTTGCATGGGACTGTAAATTAACATTAAAATGAAAAAAAAAAAACAAACATATAAATTTTTTCTCTTATGATTTATTTGATTATAAAAGAAAGTACATTTGTTCAGGAAAAAGATTAATTTTCTATGCCTGCGCACATGCCCTTAATGTTTAATGGCAAATGAAAACATTACATATACTGCATGTGGCTGAAAAATGATGTCATCAATGGCCATCTGGCACTGCATGTATCAATCTGAAACTTGGCTTTGCATTTCCTCAATAATTGCTAAATATGTGCTACCAAATGGTTATTTGTTCCATTGATATGTGATTCAGCAGCGCGAAATGGAGACATAGGCTACTGCATAAATGTGCCACTTTATGAATGAATCAAAACCAAATGAATACATTCATCAAGCTGTGCAGAGGGCGATTGTAAACATAAATGACCTCGCTTTCTCTTCTAAAAATGCAGCTGGATGGTGTGTGAATCAAAAATGACATTTTTGATGCAGGACGGATGCATAGATATGCCGGTGCATCATCCACCAATTCCTGCATATGACGTGGGCCTATGCATAAACAAAAATGTGTTGTGAGACTCTTTTGCTTGGCTTAAATAGACACATGTGAGCCATAAAGCAACCCATGCCATAAAAAAGAATACTAGCATGATCCCTTTAAGGTCTTTTCATAGCTTTCTCCCCATCATCTTCGATCAGCCTTCAGATTTGGGGCCATAGATCGGAGCTGAGGTTGGAGATGAATTCCTCTCCTCCAGCCCCCCTCTTCTCTTCTCCTGCCCTTGGCACTTTACCAGATTGCCTTTGACATCCTGACGGCCTGACTTGACTGGAGGTGAGCCTTGGTGATGACAGACAAGAGGCTTTATCAGTGGCCGGCAGCACACTGCCAGGCTGCCGTCTGAAGATTAAGCCCCCATATTGCGCCGCCCCCTAACCTGCTGCTTGACGTCTTGCATTTTTTGGCTTTTTTTTTACTTTTAAAGAAACAGCCCCAGTCAATCTCCAGGGCTGATTTTTTAATTGGTCCATTTTCCAACTATGAAGTGCCGTGGCTGTTTTAATTGACTAGTATTGGCTTGGAGATGGGGTAAATAAGAATCAAATGGATGGGGAGAGAACAGAAGTGACATCGTTTTGTTGGTGGAGATTGCGGGTTGTGGGGGGGGTGACTTTCACTTGTTATGGCCCATCAGAACTGCAGAGCAGAATATTAAAGATGATCTTTGTTTGATGCCACTGAATATATTCTCCTCTTCGGATGCAAATGAAACTAATTCATGTTTCACAACGTTAACAATCTTGGACATACATGCACTTTTTTTCAAGGCATCAGCATGTTCTGAGGAGAAACGTTGTTTCAAAGTTCCGTGGTCCATGTTCAGTACGCCGTTTCTCTGACAGAACAGTAATAAGATCACATCTTATGAAAGTGCTTGGCAGACAACTTGTCAATGCAAACAGACGAGCACCACAACAAGTCCTGATGACTTGAGCATGTGGAATATGATTAATGTGAGTGAGGTCCTTGAAGACAAACCCAAACCTGGACTTAGTGTCAGCTTCAATAAGCGTATTATGTGGGAATACATCACAGCTCTCTTATGAGAGTTGATCTGTTGAAACACGGCTTGCATATTGCCGAGGCCACAGCTGTGGGCTGACAGCTTTGAGACACGTTCATGCTGCTATTCCACAAGTCTTCCTTCTGGAAGAGATGTCCTGGAGTTTCACTTGGGATTGGGCTTATCACTGAATTTCATCAGTCAGTCAGGTTTCAATGACATGTTATGCACATGCAGACACACAAATACATACAGTATCTCCCTGCATCTTCATCAGTATCCTCTAGAGCTGTTTGCATATGCTCCCTGCTTGCGCTGGTGGTTTTACTTGTGTTGCGTGGGTGGGCAGCAGTGTCACTCACAGCTCTCTCTCATTTAAAGCCAATGGGAGCTACGCAGGGATCAGGCGCTAACGAGCTCAAAAAGCTCCCTCCCCTGCTCCGCTGGGCCAAATGGCTGAGAAACAGCATGTTCCAGCCACCGCCACTATACTATAACTCACTATATACTATAACTCACTATAACTCACAGACCGCACAGTGTGAGAGTCCAGGATCAAAAATGATTCTCCATTAGTGGGCCTGGTTGTGTTTATCCACTAGAATTAGATGGAATTGTTGTTTTGTCTCAAAGGAATAGTAAGGGTTTATTCAAAATGACAGGTAATTGGAAAATATACATAGTGGTAGCATATCATGTGGCTGTTGTCGTACTTGAGATGCTTTCAAGTTTTGTTGTCTATTGATGAGATCAAGTTTGAGTTGTAGACCAGCATACACTGCTAGATTACACCCAGAAGCCAAACAAAAGTAATAAAATGTGTTTGATATACTCCAACTGATCTAAAACCAGATCCAGGGAGCATGAATTAGAACCTATGTCCCTTTTCTGTTTTCTGTCCCAGACGCAAAATCCAGCTACTTCAAAATCTGCAGACTAAGGCCAGCCAGCAGAGACAACACAACTAAAACTGAGGTGGAAAACATGTGATGTAATTTATTGGAACAGGACAAAGAACGGAGTGAAGCATCAGAGATGTCTGGCTCACGCCATTCACTCATCCTAGCCTAGTCCAGCGCTGATTATTCATTGTGGAGGATTCGGCCCAAACTATCTCAAGTACTTTCTGCTAAGCACTCTGTTGCCACATCTAATCCATTGCCTTCTGCTTCGATTGCTGGCTTTCCAGCACCCTGCTGACTCACCTCCCTGCTTCCTTGTCTGTTGTAAGGACTGAGAAGATGTCATCTACTTAGCCCTACAGGGATTTCCAGGAGCTCAACCCATGGCCACCAGCTCTGAAACACAGGTGGCATTCCTTCGGCCCAGTGACTACGCTTGATTAATCTGTTGTCTACCCTTTTGGAATGGTCTCTTGTAAAATGGAGCTTGAGTCAGAATGAAATTTGAGATATTATTTGGAAGCAACTGCTTCTTGATGTCCCTCCACCTACTTGGCAAGTTTTTCCTGGAGGCCCTTATGTGAAATGTATGAATGTTTTCCTTCTCACACTAAAGACACAAATGATATCTAGCCAAAATCATCAAAGGAGAACAGTAAGCCACAGGGCCTGTCACTCAAGAAACAGCTTAAGTGCTAAGTGTTTGGGGAACACCCCTGTCAATCATAGTCCAAGGCAGCAGGAGAGCAGCTGGCCTAGCCAATCAGGAGAGGTCCCAGCACAGCAGGTCCGGGACCAGGAAGAGAGGAGCCATCTGGAAAGAGGCTGGGCTACGGAAAGGCCGTGCGATGGACTGGTGACACACGACAGGTACTTGCCGTGATCCAACCAGTGTGTTTGGACTAAGCCTGTCACTCAAACAAAACCTAAGACATATTTCACCATGTCAGGTGCCTCTCTAATGATGTTAAATCCCTGAGTGCTAATCCTCAACTACAGTGTTGTCATCTTCGCTATTAGGATTGTTCACAGTGCGCTAAAGGCTGCTAGCAAGTACCTATCAGCCGAATGATAAGTACCATCAGCGCTGTGATTGAAATTGTACCACAGACTTGGAACAACATCTGACTCTAAGATTAAGTGGGACATTATTTGGAACAAGTAGAGAGCTCAGTGCACGCGATTGGTTGCTAAAGGGAACACAAAGATTTATTCATGAAACTAAAGATAAAAGACTTGAAATACCTAATTAACGATGACAACAAAGTCATTAGGGCGCAGTGTTGTGATCTCTCATTAGTGCTTATCAGGGAATATGGTTGTCTATGTAGTCAAATCTTTGTAAATTAGCGGCGAAACTGTTAATTGATGTGCAACATGGCAAACAGTAGGATCAGAGACGTGTCACAGGAAATGGAAGAGAATGTGAATTTTTGCGCTACATTTACTAAAGCATCAATATGATTAATAGTGGATTACACATCATAAAAATAGAGACCCAATTACTGGCTGTAAATTACAACCCTGCAATGCCACCATGCTAATAAGCACGGAATATAATTACATTTATTGCGGCATTGCCAGCGAGATTGATAAAGTCCCCCTCTATCTCGTTAATCTCTCAATAATGTCCACCGTGCATTTGTGCCATTATCACTCTGATTATATATAGTGTGTGGGATGAAAAGCGAGGATGGGGGCTCTCTGTGCTGTCGCTATCTCCTGTCGACGGAGGGTGTTTTTTCGCCGCCTGCTCCCGGTGGAGAGGATATAGCAGATAATTACCAACTCGAAAAAATGTCTCTTTTGTGCGCCGGGCTGAAAGGAGAAACTCTCCAAGCATTGAGGAGCTAAATCCCAAAACAAAAGCAGGCCTGAATGGTAGCAGGATTAGCTTTAATAGCAGTAATTACCAGCAGGGAGAAGCAGCCGGGCCTCTCGCTCTCTGCCCATCACCACGGGCTGGAGGTGGGTGATGTTGGGAGAAAGGGAGGGGCATCCCAATGTGTGATTCACAGCCTCTCCTGGCCAGCCGGCCACCAGTCTGCTTGCATGTCTGCCTGCCTCCCTCGCCCTGCATTCATTTGTAAAACACTTGGACGAGCCCCCATCCAGCCAGGCCCTATTTGCCACTAAAAGCTACTATCTCCCCTCAGCCCCAATAATGGGGCACGCATATAAAAGGAGGGCCCTCCAACACTGTTGCTCCTTGAATTACAATCCAGGGTGATGGCACAGATAAGAGTGGGCCTTAAATTACAAACAGCACAGGCAGCACCGCTCTGTGAGCCAGCCCCCGCAACAGCAAGACATTCAAGCAACACAAGGAGCCCAGATGAATTGCAATTATCCCCCTTTGGAAAGGAGGAAAGGAGGGTATGTTACTTAAAAACAAGGATGATTGAAACGTTTGCCACTTTACTTTGCGGCACAATGTACCCTTGCAGTTCTCTGTCTGTGTAGCAAGAGAGGCAAAAATAATGGCTTGTGTTGCAGCTCCCTAGATGGAGGACTGCCATTATTTCAGCTTCCCTTCAACCAGATTATTAATGTTAGAACTAAAACAGAGTAGTTATGTTAAACCAGCATAAGTCTTCACCCTATCTCTGCTTCAGAACTGACTTTGAAACAGCACCATTAGCCTGATTAGTATGAGTGATGAGTTCTCCAGGCTCATAAAGCAGCATCTCTATGAAATTAAGGTGGCCAAGGACTGAGACTGGGTTTCAAACCAAAGTATTGTAAATAATGGTAATGCAGATATAGGTACAGATTCTAATAGGTGGTGCATTTTATTAATCTAGCTGGTAGCCTAGTGGTTAGGTGGCCCTGCGATCAGGAAGTTGTGGGTTCGATTCCCAAGACTGCTAAGCACCTCTAAGGTTCCCTGAGCAAGATACCGTTCCCACACACCACTCACCGGATGCTGTGTTCCTGGCTGCCCGCTGCTTCACTTGGTGAATGGATTAAACTCAGAGGAAGAATTTCGTGCTGTTCACACTGTGTGCTGTGGTGTGTTCACATATGACAGAATGGTCACTTTCACTTTTCACTTTCAGTTCATTTTGTACTGCAAGAGAGACTATAACCATTCATAAGATGATAAAAGGCTATGACTGCCGCAGTTATACATTCTAAGTAACACTCATATTGCATTTTTCCACGTTTTATACATTTGCAGGCAGGCAGTACAGTGTCTCATATTGATTGTACGTACAGTCTAACATTTATTTCTGATGGACAAATCACACACTGCGTAAGGCTACAACATGACACTACAACTGGTAGTCTGTTGAGCTTGCAATTATGATTATACCATTCAACTGTGTTTTTCTTTATAGCTTTTTTATGTAGGTGGATATTAGGGATGGGTAGGAGGTGTACATTTGACCTTTTTAGGCAAGGTTCCAAACTAAGACAAAACCTAACAAGGTAACTCATTTTATAAAGGCAGTTAACAAATTTCACAGTTTTCTGTATTGATATACATAAAAATATGATTTTTCATTCCTTCAGTGAGTTGAGTATCTTATTAAAAAAACAAGAAATCTAGGTAGTTGAAGAGAAAGCAAAGCATTTGTAAAGAAATACATGTAAATTTAATGTTTGCAACTGGCAGACAAAAAAAAGCCCTTGCAGGAGAGATCCTCGGTGAGTTTATTCAGACAGGTTGGAAAACAAGAATAAAGAGAGGCTTACTCGACACTGGCTCAGTAATACAATATCCAGGGTCCCACCACAGTTGCTGAGGCACATACAGGAAGTGTCTGGGTTTGTGAACGTACCTCTTAATGTTTCTGCATGATCACGCACTCGTTCCTCTATTTGAGGGATAACTGAAAGACTTCACCTATGCAAGCCCCAGCCATATCTATGGACAAAGAGATCCAGCTTTAAAGGGGAAATGGAAGGCAGGCACTGATGAGACTCATTAGGGTAGAGATAATGATTTAGGAAGACGTGACCACGACAGCCGCCATATTGCTTACTGAAGTAATATCTACTTTATTTTCTTAATATTTATGCAATATGATTAGCCACAAAGGTTCTAAAGAAAATCTGGAGGGGTCCACCTCTTTTGTCCTCGATTGGACAAAATCTGTTCATGATCCCAAACTTAACTTGCACTGCAGCTGGTTAGAAATGGAACATAAGTGAAGTTTAAAGTTAATTGGCTAAGCAAGTAATCTTGATTTGTAAGACAAACCAAAAGTACCTCTGAAATCTTACATTGATCTTCAGCCTTTCGTCCTTACTTTGCTTTGGAAAATAATAAACAATTTTCTTTGCAGATATATGAATTGAAAAAAGAAGCTATAGAATCATTGCAATTTGGTAGGAGGACTTCTCCTTCTGATATAATATCCTAAAAATGTCCATCTCTACGTTTCCTTCCTCTATCTCCTGCCTGTTCCTCAGTCTTCTCTCACTTTTGTTCAGGGCCACTGTGTGACACTTTGTCTCCCAAGGTGAGACAAAGTGAGAATTTTTCCACTCCGTTTCAGTCCAGTCCAGTCACAATTTTTTTTGTTGACGGGGGAAGTCTAGTTATGTCTCGCCTACTGTTTGCAAAATGTGGTACTGCTTTCGCAAATCCATGGTCCAAATACAATTTCTGTTGAAAATGTTCTTGAATTGTTACACTGTAACTGGAATACTGGGTATAATTTAACTATTGTAAATGCTGGCTCAAAACGCTGATGCATGCTGACCTGTGGATAAAAACAAATACTGGCAGAGGTCAGGAGACCTATCTCACTGGCACACTGGATTGCTAAAGACCTGTACTGACTCTTTTATGCAAGCAAAAGGACCCATTTAAAGCTACAGTGGCAGCACAAAACCCATCACTACCGTGGCCTATAGCTTTTAGCACCTATCTCGTGAAGGAATCTGATGGTATCATTGTGTTTGCAGGCTTTCTAAAGAGAGGCGAGCGTGCTTGTCTGAGGTGTAGAGCACTGGGGTCTGCATTAGCAATGCCCTCACGTCCATCTCATGCATTCAGAGCGCTTTAGTAATGTGAGGCCTTTCAGCATCCCATGGCTTTCTGTCTTGGCTGCATCAACAGTGCTAGCATGTGGCTGGTTTGTACTAGCGTGGTTAGATAATCTAAAAAATCAACCTCAAACACATGGCTGATGGAGCAGGGAGACAAAGATAGATCTTCCAGTGCCATTTCTGCCCTTTTCTTGAACACTCTTGTGGTCATGATCAACAATTTTTCTTGGAGCGCTCTTCAGCAGATGAAAGAACAAACTATGTCACTTGTGTGCACAGTCTGCACACATATGAGTCACTACAGTAAATAAAAGACAGCAAGCACTCAGCAAACACACACACACACACATACTGATGACACTTAACCCCCATCCCTTTTGCCCTATCCAGCTTTGATTGCAGTAATGAAACACACACATACACACAGGCAACATCCCCCTTCATCTCTCAGCTTTCTCTCTCTGTGAAAACTATCACACATGGCAATGATTACTTCTTAACACAGCAGGGTAGCACCAGGACAGAAAGTCGCCATGCTACCATCCGCTGCTTTCATGCTACAGAACATCATATGTTCACACGCATGTTCTGTTTCTTGTGTGTGTAAATACATTTCCAGCAAATTCATCTCAAGGGCCGTCATCACTGTACCTTATATGTAGCGAAAGGGCATTCACGTTGCCAAAAATGGACAGCATGTTCCATAAACACAGCCCTTATGGGTTTCATCCAGCCCAGTGGAGATGCCAAGCAGACCTTGCTGTCTCAAACTCTGCTACTGCCAGAAGTATATCTTTATTAATTTATTTATGTATGTCTTTTCTCTGAGATTGATGGTTTAGGCCCAGATGGAGAAGAAAAAGAGCAGTGTCCTCTCTGCAAACCACATCTTTGCTAAAAGCAGATTCACTTCTACACCTCCCCACTCTTCAGTAAGCCACAGCTGAGACACTAAACAAAAAATGGTCCCATTTTGGCTTCTCACTGGAGGGTCTCTCTGTAAGCTCATTGTGCCTATCATAAATCACTTCTCTGCGATGTTAAGATCCTTCCATGTAGCATGCAAGGACCTCTCTGTCTCTCTAGCAGCAATTAAGACTTGAGTGGAAGGTATCATACTCTGTGACCGGCAGTAACCTAATCTTTGTCACCTTTTGACAAGCTATTCTCTTTTTTGGCATGCAGCGCAGTGGACAGCAATTTGGACATTATCTTCAGTTATAAATAAAGTCAGAAGGTCAGTTTTTAAACAGCTGTCTTTCTAATGGAGTTTTAGTGAAAAATAAGCCAGGGCAGGTGTAAAAAAAAAGCAATAAATGACACAAAAATGTGGTTATTTCTGGCATTTAATCTGTTCTTCCCAGATTAATAGGCTAACCAAGAACCAAATAATCAGATTTACACAGGTTTCCACTCCGTGATGTAGTCAGTCAGGCAAATTTTGTTTGTATAGTTTAGCAATGGTCCCAAAAATACATCTGTTTCTGTAAAAATACATCACCAAAACTTCTCTCAATCTACTCAAACTACATCCAGCTCTTCATTAAGGTTGCACAGACTTGTTGGTGTGGTTTAAGACACAGTGCGACTTACTGTAAGCTACCACTACAAGCACGAGTTATATTGGGTCAGGGAGGTTCGAACTTGGATCAGATCCCAGGTTTTATATTCCAGTAGTCATTGTCATAAAAATAGATTCCAGATCCACATTCCCACTCCTAACATGATGCTGTGAAAACATATTATGCTGTCCAGAATGACCGGCCTGAAGAATTCAGCTACACAGGAACATTTTCTAAATTTTTTCTAAATTACTTTGTCCTAAATCACATCCACAAGTCTGTGTTTCCATATTGAAGAGTTAGATGTGGTTCGATTAGGTTTTGGGTGTGTATGTTTATGAAAGTGTTTATCAGTGTTGTCCTTGTAGTGCTAAATTTGGACACCATACATATCTTGCCTGATCAACTATAAATAAAGTAAAAGTGTGTAAATTACATTTTAATTGTATGATTTCCGCTTGCTGTCATCACAAGTACGAGATCTAACAAAAACAAAAAGTTTGTCTCACAAACTGCAATGTTTGTCTCACAAATTTCAACAAACAAATACATGAATAGGAATGGTCACACATTAGTCATGTTTACTTGGTAGTCTCATTAACTAAAACAATAAAAAGTGCTTTCCATTCTGAAGTGCGCATGAATAAGCTTTTTCTGCTCACTTGGAAAAATTCAGCCAACAGTAAAGGAAGCTTTGTAATAGAAAACAAGGTAGCACTTGAAAAACTCAGATTTTAAAGGCCAAAGCATTTCACTCTGGCTAACATGGTCAACAAAATTATTTTTGTTCTGTGTATCCCCCAGCTTAACAGGAATTTGAACTATTTTATGTGTGTCTCACCTCCAAATTCCCAAGTGTCTTTGGATCAACAGCATGTCTTGCATACTTTCATTGAAGGTATCAGTTTACATGTGCTGTGCAGCAGTTTGAGAGCTGAGGGTCAGTGACTGAAGAAGATACTTACAACCCCTGGCAAAAATCACCACACTTGGAGAATGTTCAGCCAGCTTTTTCTTTACTTTATAGCAAGTAAACAAATGACAGATGATGCAAAACAATTTTTGATTAATAGCTGGAACTTGCATCAGACAAACAAAAAGTAAATAATGGTAAGTATATCCTTTTTCCATATCAAGTGTGGACCAAAAATGATAGAATCAACAAAAAAGTGTGTGGTAGCTGGTGGCCTAGTGGTTATGGAGTTCGCCATGAGATCAGAAGGTCATGGGTTCGAATTCCTGGATGGCTGGTGGCACCACTGAGGTAGCCTTGAGCAAGGCACCAGCCCACACACTGCTCTCCGGGTGCCCCTCGTTGATGGCACTGCTTCACTTGGTGTTAAATACAGAGAAAGAATTTCACACTGTGTGGTGTGTTCAGGACTATATGGGGCTACTTTACTTAAAAATATCACAATTAGTACATTATTGCTTCTCTTTGGACATGAATTCTATGAGTCACAGATATCACTAATGAAAAACAACATTCTCCATCAAGAAGATCTTGACTATCTTAAATAATGAGAGATTATCTTTGCAGGATGGAGCCTTGTCATAGATCCTTTTTTTTTTTAATTCTCACTATAAAGTTTTGATAGGATTGAAATCCCAGCTGTTTACTGTCCATGTGAATATGTAATTCCTGAAGAAAAGCTTTTACACTTTAGTCATGTGGCAAAATGCATTCTCATCTTGAAAATATACTTAATCACCAAGTCGATTTTCTAATGATGGAACGAGAAAAGTGTCACATTTCAGTGTACACCTGTGCGTCGACTGCTGAGGTAATAATTGCCTTATCCTTTACCTGACATGTAACCCTTGATCATAAATGATTGAGTAAATTAGATAATTGTGACATATTTAATTAAAACAACAGCAGGTAGAAGTTCCTGCATGATCTTGGCTGATGCAGATTCATGAGTCATCACTGAGTATCACTTTCATTTAGACATTCACGCTCTATGACTGTTTCTCTTTAGCCCAATGTACTTTCTCTTTTTTTTAGGTGTTGGTCCTGGTGTTTGTTTCACTTTTCTGTGTGTAAGTCCTATTTTTTATTCAGCAAGTTACTTACAGTTCTGTCACAAACACAGATACCTGTTTCCACTCACTGATTTCTCATTGTCCATTTTCAAGGCATATAGCTTAGCTCTGAGGCAAGTTGACCATCAGCGCTGTAGCAACATCCCAGGTTTTCCAGCTATTTTTATTAATTCCTGATTTTTTCACATTTTTCTTATTAAACTACAGTTCACGTGAATTTGAAATACATTACAATTGAATGCATTGTTATCTATTTTATATTATTATATTATATTAAATATTATTAATATTTACATGTACTGTGTGTTTTTACACCCCATTGTAACCTTAAACATAATACAAATGCAAAAGTAATAGAGATAATAATAATCAAGAACATCTGGTATCGGAATTTTGGCAAATATTTAAGAACCAGACCGGACCTGAAAAAGTGGATCGGTGCCACTCTGGAAAAAAAATATGCCATTAATTAAAATGATGTTATCATTTTGTGAAGTCATAATGCTCAGCTATTTAAAAACATGTCATGTGTCATACCTCTGATTTGTTTATTTGATAATAGGTTAGTTTTTTGCAGGAGTGGTATTGTCATGGAGTGAGCCAGAGAAGACCAGAAGCAATGCAAGGGCTTGAAAATGTCAAAAAAAACCAAAAAAAACAGATATAGCCAAGAGGAACAAACTGAAAGCAAGCCACAGGCACACACATACACAAAGCATAACTGAGAACTCCAGGTAGCAGGGGTGAACTAAAACTCTCAGGTACACAGGTGCAGGGGATACAGAAGTTAACTGTGAAAACAAAAGGGCACAGCTTCAGCGAAGACAACACCCCCCCAACCCCCACGCTCGGACCCCGATGGTGTGTGATCCTAGTCAGAAGGTGACCAGCAGACCTCAGCAGCAAGGAGTTTGATGGGGGACCAAAGGACTGGGTGGCAGATGACAGGACTAAGGGAGGCCAGCAACAGGGAACCGTTAGATGGGGAGACCCGTGATGGGCGATCAGGAGATGAGGAGCTGGCGACATGGGACTGGGAGACCAGGGTGCTGCCAACGAGGCATCAGGAGACCAGGGGCCTGATGATGTGAGACCAGGTGACCAGGAAGCCAATGAAGAGGGAAAACAAGGAGGATGGTGATGTGGGATCAGAAGACCAGGGGACTGAAGATAAGGGACTAAGATACCTGGAGACCAATGATGTAGGACCAGGGGACCAGGAAGCCAGTGACAAAGGACCATGACACAAGGAAGATGGTGATGAGAGACCAAAAGACGGAGAATGTGAGACCAGGAGACCAGGAGAATGAAAGAATGAAAAAGAGAATGGGAGGCTGTCAGCAAGTGACCAGGGGACTGGAAGGCTGACAACAGGGGACCAGGAAGTTAAGAGGCCAAAACAGAAGAGCAGGAGACAGAATGGCCAGTGATGAAGTGTTCTCTGGCACAGTAGGGGGGAGCTGGCACTGAAGTACTCTCCGGAGCAGCAGGAGAAGAGGGTGAAGAAGTGCCCTCTGGAAGTGGTGAAGCAGGCCCTGGCACCCACTCTACGACGTCCTCCAGATCACCGGATAGTACTGAAACTCGTAGCAGTCATTCAGCAGTGTCCAGTAGGGCAGGCTTCCTCTGAACACCTGGCTGTGAGTTGGATGGTTGAAAACTACCCTGAACCAGGATAGGACAAGAGTGCTTCCCTGTGTAGCTCTCAACAGCCCAACAGTTTGTTCCTTGGTTGTCCGTGCAGCCAGGATAAAAAATCTTTAAAACATTTAGGATAGTATAGTGTATTTTAATATGGTACAGTACTGAATAGTCTATTATTTATTGTATAGTATAGCATAGCTGTACCTTACAGTATAGTGTAGTATTGTATATTGTATAGTGTTGTATGGTGTAGTGTTACTTTATATTGTATACGAAGCAAAGTTGTGTAATATGTGTTTTACAGTATAGTATAGTAGTATAGCACTGTGCTTTATAGTATAATAGCAGTATGTAGAATGTACCACATATGGTGTAGTGTATATATATAATACATATAATTATATTATATATATAGTTATAGTGTACGTAGTACAAGTTATATAACCTGTAGCACTGGTAATACAACTAAGTCAAGGCCACTGTTGTTGATAAATCATCACAGTAAACTGATATTTTACAGTGCAGTGCAGCGAGTCTTGCGAATGTTTTGTTTCAAAGACAGCAAGTCTATATAGGGCGAGTGACCTTGGGCTAATTTGCAGAGTCAGAGAATGAAGTCTACACCGATGGCTGCAGACAGTATCGAGCCGGCCTCAATGCAGACAGTAACGGACCTCTCCACTATACACTGCTAACGATTTCTACAGTAGCCCTCCCCACTCCCTGGCTCATTAGAGGTAAATATCTTTAATCACTGTTTACGCAGTCAATAGCGGGGCTAATCACTGCGGCATGGTCCGGTCTTCCCCTCTGAGGACGACAGATAGAAGAGGAGCCAGCACTAAGTCGAAGGCCAGAGTTCGCATGTCTTTAAATCTGCTATTTCACCTTCAAAGACCTTCGCAGAATGCATCTGTTCAAATGGCTACACGTCATAAGCAGCTGTTCGCACAGCGGACAGCACCAGTAAACGTGGTGCCCCCCCCACCCCTCCCCAGTCCTGTGGTTTCATTTGTGGTGCTGCATTTTATGAGCAGATAAGGCTCAAAATCATCCATCAGCCAAAATCCTTTTCACACTGTTTATTCTACCAGACAGTACAGCTGCATCCAAGGCTCAGAGTGGAATATAAAACCATCATTTAACTTTAGAACCAAGCAGAACTAATATTTGAACATTATTGTTTTCACATAATAATGTTTTGCAACTAATTAAATCAAAACTTAAAATAAGAATTTTGGGGTGATCAGCTACATCTACTTGAAAATGGAAAATGGCGCGCCTTTGATTTTTCAACTACTTTGTTGGAAATGGATGGAAGAGGGGAGAAAAGACAACCTAAGTAAGACCACCCTCATTGAGCCTCAGACCAGAACAAGCCAGCCTATCCTACTGTAAGGCCAAAAGAAGCCAAAAATAAATTGCATTCATGGCATACATTAACAATGCACAATCAACTGAATGAATAACAAATGATAACTTGTATTTGTACAGTAATTTATTGTTTTATTTTTAATATTACCTATCATCTTCTGTGAATATGTATTCTGGTGACTGAGTGTGCTGATGTAGCCTAGACTTGAAGAATATCCACTTTCTACCTTGGCACTCCACTATTGCTATAGAGCAGCGGTCACTAACAGGCGGACCGCGGTCCGGGTCCGGACCCAGAAGCTGTCCCATATGGACCCGGACCTATAGCCAAAACAGAACATTATAATTAAAACCTGACAGGACGCATCTATTTTAACTGGCGCAGCTTTTACAGTCTTTATGGTAGCGCTTTAGCGGCAAGGAAACCCACAGACCAACCGCATGCAAGTTAAACCATCCCATGTGATACCTTTCAGCCAATCAAGTATGTTCGTTCAAAGCGGAAAACATTGCGACTCTACAGGGCAAATAGGAGAGTTAGAGGCAAGAACTGGTGATGGTAGAAGACAGTAGAAAGAAATAGAAAGATAGCAACACATGAGCAAACAAAGGGAGAGAGACAGACGTCTGAGTGAGAGAAAGGGAGAGATACAGACTCTTGTGGGGGAGTTGAATATAAGAGGGGAAGAAAGTGAGCCTCTAAAACTGTTCAGCTGTGAAGATGTGTTGAGGTTTATTTTTTGTAAAATTTGTTGAACGTTAAATAGTTATTAGTTAACAGTTAACATTATGATCTTCTGGACCTTTGCTTCTGAAAAATTTCTCTAACCGGACCTCTTTAAATTTTAGTTGAACACCCCTGCTATAGAGGAATTTTGGCCCATGTTTTTTTGCATTACTTTAATCCAGTCACATTTGCTTATTTGATTTTGAACATATATTTAACTACTGTTCAGAAAATCTAGATTTTATGATTTAACAGGACTTTAAGCTGTTATCTTATGTGAAGAAAATCAAGACAGTATAAGATATTTTCTGTCCTGAGGGAAATTCTTGTAATTTGCATGCTCAGTGCAACAAGAAAGAATAAAAGATCAAAAATAGACAGTAAACAAGAGTGCAATAACTTTATTGTAACAAGGACATTATTGTAACAAAATAATAGTGTAACACTGGCATTACTGTATGTAAAGATTTACTGTGCCGTACCAGCAGATCAGTAGAGCAAAATGATTTATGAAAGTGATTTAGTATTAATGCAATAAAAATAAAAAAATAAATAGCCGCAGATGATGAGGCGATGAGATTAACATATACACCAACATTAGATCAGTTCACTGATTAAAACAGTTGAGTTATATTCCACAAACAGATTCGGAACAGAAAAAAAAAGAACGGATAGGAGTTATAAAGTCTTATTGCCACACGGATTTCCTCTCAGTCCTGCATTTTGAGGCACATAAGTGTTCATGACCACACAAGCACTTGACTGTAAAAATGATTCTTATTAATGCCTTTTATTAAATGTCTGCACTTCTATTGTATTCTTTTATTTCCATTATTTTATTATATTTAATTCTATTATTTTCTATAATATTTTATTCTATTCATGTGAAGCACCTTGACCTTTTGTGTATGATAATGTGCTCTATAAATAAACTTGATTTGATTTGACCATATAAGGTAGCCCTCCTGTTACTCTTCCATTCCTGTTACTTTACTGATTTCTCTTTGCTTATTGTTGAATGAGACAAAGATCCTCAACATCTGAGGACATCCCTAATATTAATTGCATTATACTGAAATAAAGATGTTTGTTTTTCACCATCTGTACAATCTGATTATAAAATTTTCCCACTTGTCAAAATGGCTATCCTGGGAAATGATGATGTTAAGATTCAACAGGGCCGACAGTAATCAAGTCTGGGTGTGTCTCATCTAACTGACCCTAATTATCAACTACATTTTATTGGTAAATTGATTATTACATTTAAATGAGGGCAATCACTTTTTCACACAGGGCCAGTTGGTTCTGGATTAGGTTTTGCCTTCAGTAAATGAAATCATCAAACTATATTTTGTTTTTGCTCAGATTATTGATAGATAGATTCAGTTTCAAGCAGCAGTACACCAGCATAGTTGTAAAAGAAAGTCATAAATGAAGGAATGAAATGAATGAAAGCGTAAAAATCTAAGAAAATATAAGAATATATTAGAAAATCAAAAAGAAAGGCTACCGAAGCCAATGTAAGAAAATGAAATCGATATAAGAGATGAATACGAATAAAAAATGTATATATAAAATATTTTATAAAGTGTAAAAAAATAGCAGCAGTCACACACTGTAATGATACTAAATAGTTGTCGGATGAAAACCACAGTAATGATAAATCACAGCAGTGATGATAAATAGTTGTGGGATGATAGTAAAAATAAGTGATAGTAAGTATTGTTGTACAATAGGTAATAAGTAATTATTGCACAGGTTTCTTTTACAGTATTGTTGCCTTGTATACAATTTTGTTTACAGATTATTGTTGCCTTGTGTACAATACAACAAGATCTAAAACAAAAACGTGTGGCAAATCTGCACTAGTGGAAGAATCCAGGAGGCGACAAAAAACTTTTTTATGGTACTTGAAAGTATATATCACCATAGGCAGATCAAAACCTTACCTGACTTTTGTTGTTTTATATTTGTTTATAAAAACTGAAAAGACAAGCAATCGCTTATCAGTATACATTGTAAAAGTATTACAAAAAACACAAATTGTACAGTTTGACCGTTACTGTGGGGTGTAGTGGTCGGAGTAGCCATCGCAGTTTACATTTTATGATGTCATATTTTTGGTCGGGCCTGTGCAATAGCTGTCAGAGTGACAGGGCCGGTAATGGGCGCACAGTGAAATGTCACGCTCTATCGCAGGCTGAGTAGAGCAGACGCATTACTGTGAAGCAGGGGCCGTGCTCACCATCACTGCTGCTGTGTGGTGAGAGAGAGAGAGAGAGAGAGAGAGAGAGAACGACAGAGAGAGAGACAGAGACAGAGAGAGAGAGAGAGAGAGAGAGCAGGACAGATGTGACCTCCACAAACCACATAGAGGCCCTTTTGTGTCCCAGTCATTCAGAGCGCTCCCCCAGGCCCCCTCCTGCGTCCTTAAACATTTACAGCACGCAACTGCTACAAGGGAGAGAGAGAGAGAGAGAAAAAAAAGAGAAAGAGAGACAGACAGTCAAAGCATTTATTTGTAACCTCTGAAAAAGTGTGAATCTTCCGTAGACAGATGTATGCATGCTGTGGTGTTAACACAATACTGTCCATAGGTTATCCAAAACTGCTACCATGCATCTATGCAAGTACACATTTGTATATTAATGTATTCCCGAGAAACTAGGCATTCGCTTCTACTCAATGTGTGGATCTCAGAGCATTGAGTTAATATTGCATGGTTAATATTGCAGGTTTTCCTCAGAAAGACCCAATATCTCCGGCGTAAGGCCAAGAACTGCTTTATTCGATTATCTCTCGTACTTAGCAAATACATTCCCCTGTATAAATCAGATAGAAATCAATCCTTCAGTTTGTCTGGGCTGGCGCATTGTATTATTAAACCATATCAAATTTAAATCCTATCAGTGTTGGCCCAGGTTAGGCCATATTTCTGTTCCAAGTCTTAAATCTATTTAGATTGTCCAGTTGTCTGCTTAGGATTTGAAATTCCCATCCGCTTGTCCCTGATATCATTCCCCGTCCTTGATAAAAGTGTCACTATGCAACCAGCCGTCACCGGGTCTGTAATCCATTATGAAGAAAAAGCACACCACAGAGCGCTGACCCTCTAACCTTGACCTTGTAAACAGCACATCAGGGGAAGGCCAGATTATGCATGAAACATCAGTGCCAGCTTTTGAGCTGGGCTTCTTATCAGGCCTGGAGCCCGGATTGAACTTGCACACTTTCAGCCAGAATGTAATGAGAAAAAAAAGTTAAAGCCCCTTTATGCAGTTATCCCCTTCATGTAGAGCAGTGGTTCCCAAACTGGGGGGCGCGCCCCCTAGGTGGGGTGCAGAGGTATTGCAGAGGGTCGCACCAATGGAAGAGCCTACGCTCCACTCAAGCACTGCTAGCAAAAACATGAACAAGTTTGTGACCCCAGACAAGCCTCCAGCAGAGGCTGACTCTTCATCAGCTCTTCAAGTGTGAGACTTGAGATGATTCTCCTCTAAGTTTATTTCTGACTGGGAACTGGTTAATTTTCCCAGCCATTTTTGTGGAGACAGTTGTTTATTCTTGTTTATAACTATGCTCTTTATTTATCCCACAGTGGTGAAATTGCACCATTTGTTATTGCATTTGTTTCGCTCAATTAGAAAAGGGAGCTGTATTTCAAATA
>JBBPCY010000001.1:43181232-43202335 GCA_037974405.1 Brachyalestes nurse
ACACCTTTGGGATGAACTGGAACGGAGATTGCGAGCCAGACCTTCTCATCCAACATCAGTGTCTGACCTCATAAATGGAAAAAAAAACAGAACAAATTCTCACAGAAACTCTCTTAAAGGTAATTAAAGTCCCTGTTGGAGTAACAGTCAGGCATCCCAATACTTTTGTCCATATAATGTAGCATTAGTACAGTTAGATACTGATGTTGGATGATTAGTTCTGGATCACAAAGGGCACTCCAACTCATTCCACCATTTTTGAATGGTGCTTCATCATTCTAAGAGATCCAGTTCCACTGCTCCATAGCCCAAAAGCCCTCTACCTGGAATCTATTACTAGTCATGGTGACCTTTGGTTCCTATACTGCTATGCTGTACTATCCTATGCTCAAGCAAAAGTTGAATTTACTAAACAGAAGATATGTCGCTTCTAGCCGTATTGTGTATTTGTTATTATTTGGTGGACTGGCCTAGCATTAAGGCATGCACTGTAGGCATAATATCTAAAAATGTATCATCCAGTGACTTCATAAAGTATTCAGTAAAATCTGTAAAACCAATAAGTTAGGAATGTGAGGAACTGTAGACCGACTTTTTGGAAAGTCCAGAATTGTAGAAATGCCACAAATGCACACATGCATGCAGACACGTGATACATATATGTATGCGGCCCTTTTAAATATTTCCTCACGCAAAGTTGTGAACCCAAATAATCAGTCAGGGTTTCAGCCATGAAGCATGCATCCATAATGCATAGTTGAGGGCATTAATGTCTGCAGAACAACATATGAATTATAGATAACGCGCATATGGATTTTCATGCGCCTGAAGACAGCCAAAGTGTCCGCCCGAAAGGTATTGTCGTTATCTGTCTGTCACTGGAGGGGGAAAAGTTGTGTCAGCGATGGAGCATAATTGGTGTGGCACCTCACCAAGATGAAGGAGTGGAGAAACAAGCGAAGAGGCCTGCCAATAATGCCACTTTCTTCAGCAGAGGGGTTCGATCCTGGAGACAGAGCATAAAGCGATATTCAAGATGGTTTCATTTTACCAGGGAGGGAGGTCTGACGTGTAATTTGGAAGGGATTTGACCAGTTCTCATGAGTAACAGTAGCAGTGTAAGGATGCATTCAGACATCTCCCTCAGCTCGTAAGTTGGAAAATTGTGACATCAATAAATTATAACTGCCAGTTGTTTGTATTCAAGTGCTTTTCAGTAACTGTGGCCACACACCACACTGTAAAAAAGTAGAGTAGTGCTTGCGATCCACAACTCATCATCAACGTTAGGACATGACTTTATTAGCTGAATTCAATCAAATCCTCAGTGCAATGTTCCTCAACCTAGTGTTACATCTCCTCAGAAGGGAAGTAACTTTATTTTAATACATTTTAGATTTAAGCAATACCTTTGGAAATATATATTGCAAGTTAGTAGAACAGGAATCTATGTTTTACTATCTGTCAAACTAATTATGTAAAGCTAAATTAAGCCCAGTGACTCACTTCAGCCGTGTATTAGAGGGTGACACGGGAGTGAATTTTCAAACCTCTCCCGTCTCGTTCCCACAAAACAAATCCCATCCCATCCCAATCCCATAAAAAAACTTGGGGAAAATCCTGTCCCATCCCAATCCCAGAAGAATGACTCCCATTCCCTCCCACTCCCGTGTTGTTGGTTTTTTTTGCAGCTAAAAAGTGCGTGAAGAAGCTTCTTCTTCTCTTACATTATTGGTGGTTGGGACTATCGCCACCAAGTGTTACGGGTGTGTGGAGCACGCCATTCACTTAACCGCCAAAGCAAACAGGAGAAGAACATAAAGAGACAGGACAACTAGTATTGGGTTCAAAATTAGTTTATTTATTTAAAAGGTATATTTCTGTATAAAGTTATCATAGTGTTATTATGATTCCCGGTCCCGCCCACTCCCGCTTACATTTTTTCCAGTCCCGTCTCTATCACGTTATTAATAGTGATTTTGATTCCCATCCCGTGGGATTCCTGTGACCCGCAGGATTCCCAAAAAAATGTCAGCCTCTACTGTGTATTGCTAAAGTATATCCAGACAATAACAATTTAGTCTTGATCAAATGTGGTAATTCTGTTGAATAGCTTACGTGGATTTCACAGTAGTTATCACACAATTCAAGCTACTGACAGGTGGCGTGAATAACACTGTCTCATTATAATGGCACCTGTCAATTAGTGGAATATATCAAACGGTGATTGGACAGTCAGTTTTTGACGTTGATGTGTTGGGCAAATGAAAGGATCTGAGCAACTTTGACAGTGACCAAACTGTGTTGGCTAGATGACTTGGTCAGAGCGTCTCCATCATCCAGGTCTTATGGGGTGTTCCCAGTAGGCAGTCGTTATTACCTACCAAAAGTGGCCCAAGGAAGAACAACTAATGAACTGGCAACAGGATCATAGGTGCACTGACGAGCGAAAGCTAGCCTATCTGGTCAGAGCCCTCAGTAAAGCTACTGCTGCACAAATTGCTGAAAAATGAGCATCATGAGCATCAGAACTGGACCATAAAGCAGTAGAAGAAGGTGGCCTAGTCAGATTAATTACATTTTTTACATCATATGAATGACCAGCTAGGTGCGTGTTGCTTACTGGAGGAAGAGGACGCACTGTGGGATTACTTTGTCACGTACCACCTACCTGAACACCAAGTGCACCCCTTCACGGCAACGACATTCCCTACATGTCTCTTTCAACAAGACAATGGACCCTGCTACACTTCAAAAATGGTTCAGGAATGGTGTGAGGAACATGACAAAGAGTTCAAGGTGTTCACCTGGCCGCCAAGTTTCTAGATTTCAATCCAATTGAGTGTCTGTGAGCTGTGCTGGACTAACGAGTCTGATCAATGGAAGCCCGTCACACAGCTTATAGGACTTAAAGGATCTCACAGATATCACAACACAGCTTTAGGGGTCTTATGGGCTCCTTTCCTCGATGGGTTACAGCTGTTTTGGTGGCACGAAGGAGGTCTAGACAATATTAGGCAGGTGGTTTTAATGTTACGGCTGATCGGTGGATCTCTGTGCACAAAAAGTGGTAACATTACAGATGTTAGCAAACAATGTTCTTAATTTTAAATTTATTGTAACAAGCTTTTACGTAACTGGACCGGTTGTAATGAACTGTTGTGCAGTATTAACGGCAGCTGACGTTTTCTAATGGTATAAAAAAAACGGTTTTTGAGGTTTTAGGAAAATAAGGTTTTTCTATGAGGCTGACCATATGCAAGTTTGTTGTAGAGATTCAAGATTCGAGATTTTTTTATTTGTCATATTCAGTACAATGTGTAGTGAAATGTGCCCCTGAAATGTGTGTGAGACGTTATAAGTGTAAACAAGTGTAAATTTCTTTTGCTCTATGGCTTATCTCTGCTCTTTAATATTCTATATTTCTAAGACATTATGCATGTTACAGTATATCATCCAAGACCCTCCCATTGTGATGCATACTGTTCATTTCAGGCCGTCAGATATTTATGAGTGGACCGTGACCTGCAATATGCACATGCTTGGCTTTTTTAAAACCTTTACTTATGAGTAAACAGCGCAGCTTCACTGAAGCCATCATTAACACTCACATTCGATACAAGCTTGCATTATAGAACATGTGCGTTCCAGCTTTTGCAAATTACTGCATTTATTGCTCTGACAATTACAAAAATTCCACACCCCTCTTTTGATTTGCAAAACCCATCAGTCTGCCTATTTATTATTTATGTCAGCGTTAAAGAATCTGACCAAAGCATAATGGATGCCCCATGGCTTGTTTATCATATTTAGTAGTATGCGGGTGTGTTGACTGCATTGATGAATTCACACCTGACCTATGTTTTCATCTTGTGGGTATTCTGGGCTAGGCGTGATTGAGCTCGGCCTGTCAGGCCGTAACGCAGTCAGGGTAATGAACCCGCTGACAGGCCCGGCCCGGGATGAAAGCTCATGCATGGCAAGAGAGTGTGGTGGCGCACCCTAGCAAGCCAAGTCATTTGTTCTTGTTAATCCTTACCTTTATGGCTGCAAATATGTTATTAGGAGGCGAGCCCAGAACATTTCGCTTCGACTGCAGGCCCCTACAACATATTGATTAGGGTGGGCGGATAGTGCAAGATGCCCGAGACCTTGACACCTGGCCATCTGCAACTGGCGTGACCATGAATGTCTGCCTCGTATTCAACATCCAACCTAATTTCCTATTGTTCAAGAATCAAGAGGCTGGCCGTAGTAGCCTAAGCCTTTCTGTCCCCTGGCGTATGAGTCTGGCCACATTTTCCTCTTTGAACCTGGAGACCCCATGTCCTCAAAAAAGCATGATTTTGTAGGTATTTGCCTAATACCCAAAAGAAACAGTCTGCTAGAATTTGAAAACAAATGAACCCTTTAATCCCTTTAATCCCTTTAGTTTAATCTACTCTTTTGCTTGATATTGCAATTTCTCAGGGCTGTCACATCTCACATTTGCTTGCACATGTAAACATATAAACATGAGGTAACAGATTTATTTTATTTATTTAGTTTTGGGCACGTGTCACAAACAAATGAACAGCAATATACTATCTGCATATATCAATGGCAAATCACAACTTTAGAGCTAAATATAAAGAATATAACAGTACAAAAAATTAAATGCACCTGTACAGTAATGCAATTTCTGTCAGTACTTGTACTCTAGTAGTGTTAGCAATAACAGCATTGGAACGGAATATTTTTGGTTGTTTCAGACTATACAAGAACATCTGAAATTTGTAAAAGACATTTCATCTGCTATGTAGCATTTCTAAAGAGAGTCCATCAGTAAAGAGCCCTGGGCTACAGATGCTGCTGTTTAGTGTTTAGAAACCCATTGGTTTACCAATGAGACCAGCCTACTTAGCCATTACTACCAAGATACAATGCATAATTATTTTGAATAAATATGAATTTAAAACGTTATAAAAGTCATTAGGCTGTCTCTGAAGGCCAGAACGTCCTCCCTTCTGTTGTGTACACTGATCGCACTTCAATTGCCTTTTATTGTTATTCTGGTGAAACAAATCAATAACAAGCCCTTAATGATCTAAATCCTATCCTTATTGTGTGTCCACAATCCTTCAGAAGTCAGCATTATGCATTTTTCAAATATAAGCAGAAAGAAACTGTGAATCACAAAAAGCTCCAATTACACTTGCTGACTCATTTCCCTGTGCTCAACATAGAGATGGATGTTTTGTATTTCTGAAGATGGATCCAATAATAGATTTTACAAGTAATATGATACATACTCAAACAATAAAACAAATAAAACACTAATCACCCCCTCAATTATCATTTCTCAACAGAGTTCAGTAACACTGACTGTGAATTACTTAGTACTAATCCATTAGAACCTATTCATTCAATTTAGAGAAAACCCACATATGACAGAACACACTTATTAGTTATTATGAGGAAAGCTCACGCTGTCTGATACACCTTTTACCACCATTATTTAGCTGCCATAATATAGATATCGATTAAAATACCCCACAAAAGTAGTAACACAAATGGGCGTGCTGCCAGACGAGTAAGATTATCATTAAATGTTCCATTAGATATCAAAGCCATAAGTTGTGTCCATATGATGCATCACACTGATGTTCTGTATTTTACTCCCTGGCTGAGTTAAGTCAAGCAGGAAGCCCCGAGACACAATTAGCATCAATAAAATATATGGAAAAAACATAATGTCTGTGTATTGATGGATGACTTTTACCCCAGTGACGCACATAGTCACAACGGGATGAGCAGATTGATCTTAGCAAGGCTGGACACAACAAACCATTCGTCAAAGTATTCTATAGGATGTTCTTTGTGTGAGTGCAGCAGACTCTGAAGTCGGAGGAAAACATCTGACTCCAGTTATTACTTCACTACAGCACGCATGTATGAATAATAAAATAAAAGTTTTAGCAATGACTACATGCTGTTTAGTGTTGTGTCATCTTTATGAGGTCTTTGCTGGGATTGGAAAGCTTTTTCAACGATTTAAAGATGAATGGAATATTTTAATGGGGTGCAGCTAGATGAATAAATAAACACAAAGGTCATAGGAGGCCATGATTTGGTTTTGCTCTATTATTCAAATGTAAGATATTTGAATACGCAAACAAATAAACATGATATGTTGTATTATTCAAATACTCATACATTAACTTTTCATCCAATTTAAATAAAACCAAAGAAAACCATGTTTTACCTTTTTACAGGTTTTACATTTTTAGTGTTCCTTCATCATTTTAACTCAGCAGTCGTGCTTGCCATTGTGTGAATAGACTATTCATATGTAATGTCTTTGTGTGTATGTTTAAATGTTTAACATATGTAGTTATACAGCAAGTCATGCAATGAACTGTGTTCATTAGCATTCTGTGTTGATTCTGCACTTTTTTCTTGTCAACACTTGCATTATTTCTGCACATTTGTACTGTACATACAATAATAACATTTAATCAAACTCAAATTATAGTGTCTCCTTTTTTACTTACAAACACAGATGTGGTATCAATTAGAATCCTTTCCCAGTTTAGAATCTAATTTTTAGATGGCCAGGAACCATCTAAGGCAGGGGTAGGCAACTCCGGTCCTGGAGGGCCAGTATCCAGCACAGTTTGATGGTAGTTCTCCTCAAACACATTCACTAAACCTGGCAATTAACTGGTGAGGTGAACCAGGTGTTTTTGACCAGGGAAATCACCAAAAACGTGCTGGACCGCGGCCCTCCAGGAGCGGAGTTGCCCACCCCTGATCTAAGGGTTACCTTATACTATTTTAGTGTGGAGTTGGAAAGCACAAAGTGTCACGTCCATCTCACCTCAACCCCGCCAACAGCGGACCACATCACCGGAGTTCTGAGCCTGGGGATGTCCCCTCACATCCTCGTGTCCTCATATTGGTTCGTTAACGTTTAGTCCGGTGCCTGGCAACCCACCTATTCCTGATTAGCTCAGAGTGGTTATGTAATCCAGGTTGCCAGGCCCAAGTTAAATGTCTCACCTGGGTCTCGTTTTGGTTTGTGTTAAGCCTTGTTTATGTTTCATGAGTCCTGTCCTGTGATTGGTTGTCCGTGTCTAGCCCCTGTGTCTCCATAGTTAAAAGTCAGCCGAATCCAATAGGCTAACGTGCTGTCACCCTCATTCCACCCTTCACCTGTCTGTGTGTGGGAGTGTGCCTCGAAGCTCTCTGCTGTGTTCCTTTACTCTCTGAACAGCTTGCTGTGAGAGACAAGCTACAGATTCCTGCACAGAGGGTTCAGTAAGAGGAGTGTAGTTTCAAGGCTCACCTCAGTGATTGTGATCTTCCATTCTCTCTCCTGTATGAACAGAAGTGACCAGTCAGGCTGGCCCGTCAGCAGGCAGGTGTCCCCTATGTGGCTGCCGCACTTTGCGGACTCTCTGAACCACTGGGCTCCTAGGAAGAAGCCCTAACTGCATCGGGTTCTTCTCAGTCCACAGCGATATCTTCGAAAACGGGCTGAGCATCACCCTTTACCTGGACTGGCAGAGTTGGAGAGGCTACTTGCACCACGTTTAAAGAAGTTTCATTAAAACCCCTATTGTGTTTTCCCAAGACTACCGGATCTGCATCCTCCTTCCCTGTGTCCACCATGAGATAAAGTTACTGCCTGAAACAGAAATATACAAATTAGACACATATCCATCCTTAGCAGACTTGACCAGTACTGTCTGTCAAAGGAACACCTCTTTCTTATGCTAATAACAATGCCTTTAATTAATCCACTGTTAGACCAGGCACATATAAATAAATTACCTGGTTGAGATGTCAGCAAGATTAATGGATGGAGCAACAGACACACTATTTATGTAAATTGCTGTATTACTCTTTGTAAACTACGGACCTCTCTAATGGGTTTCGTTCACCTCTTTGGCTGAAAGCTCCAGCTCCCTGTGAATAGAGATCAAACAGGCCGGGGGTTATTATGCATCAGGCTCTGGACCTTGCCATCTTTAGCCTCTCCGTGTGCCCAGGTCGTAAATTAGGGGGGACAGGTATGGGCCAGTTTACTGCTTGGCTTCTAGACAGCCCTGTTTCCAAATACAGTGTCATTGGGCACACTTTAAAAGAGCATTTAATATAAATGATCTTGCATTGATTGTGATGGATTGGCTACACAGAGACACCTTGCCTTCAAGGGCACAGAGGGATAAGCCATCATTCTCGCCGGCAACATCACAGGAGGCCACTGTCCAATGTCACCTGTGCCCACAAAAAGACCTCCACGCAGCCTAATGCATTCAAAATAGAAAAACAATCAGCCGAAAATGTGCTAATGTACCTCCCCTCAAACTCTTTGTATGGCTGATAGAAACATTTTGCCCAACATTAAAGAACACTTGACTGATAGGCAGCTTTGAGAGTGATCAAGGATAAATAATCATTCTCTTTTGGGATACTACAAAGACAGTCACTCAAGTGTGAAACCCCATAGACGCTCTAACTTTGAGCTCACTTTGTCCTGACCCTGGTATCGCTGAAGTCTGATGTTTCTCCTAGCGTTTTGGCTTCAGTGTGCTGAATTTCAATAAACACAGCAAAGTGACCCAGCAGGACAAACCTGTACTCAGCGTAATAAGCCCATGTTAGGATTAATGAGCTACCCACGGCATTATTTGTTATGTTATATATCTTATTGATTGCGTTGTCTTTGATCCTTGCAGAGACTCTCTCTCTCTCTTTTTCTGTCTCTCTCTCTCTGTCTCTCTTTCTCTCTCTCTCTCTCGACTTTGCCTTCACCGGAGACACAGAAGGTTGAGCAGTCACCACCTGCAGACCACAGACGGATCACAGTCTCCTCCAGGACACCCACATGGCACATTTATTTATTGGCCTTTACACTTTGTGACTCAAAGAGAAATGAAAGTATATAGTGTGCATGATCAGTCATGTATTACCCATGGATTGCCCCAACTGCTTGTTTCATTTGAGATTTGAGATTCAATTGGATGTTGTTATACAACAGTGTTAATTAGTGATATGCCAGTGTCCTGGAATCATATGTATCAACTATTTCGGGGGCCTTCATCCATTGGCCCTAAAACTAAAGGATGTTGATCTTCTGATATAGGCTGAAACACCATTACAGCATGAAATCTATCTGAATTAATTTAGCCATTTTATTGTGACATTATAATTTGCATGGATTTAATAGTCTAAAGTGATAATATTATTAACTAATTTCCTGATTTTTTCTGGACATTTATTGTGTTAGCAAATGTGACTGAAATATACTCTAATTTCTTGAAATGCTGTTAGATTTCACTGTTAAGGCCATCATGATGTTTTTCAGGTCTCTTTAGGCATCCTTGACGGTGCCAAAGCTTAAAGCCCATTTTCTTGACAGAGAATAATGAAGATCATGTGAACTAAAAATATGCTGTTTATTAAAGTAAAGGAGCACAGAGTGCAAACTAGTGAAAGCATACTGTCACCTAAAGCTAAACTAAAATGAAGTTGTTTATTGGAGTAAAGGAAAGCAACAGCAACATGTTTTCTACTATTTTCTTTGAGCATGCAAAGAACTATTCATGCAAGTTGTCAGGATTCTATATATAACCACTGCTTTCAGTAACAAACCCTTCAAGCAGTACATACCGTTCAAGTTTACATTCACTCCCCAGGGTGTGTGTGCATATATATATATATATATATATATATACACACACACATATACTAATGAACTCTTGGTGAAGAACACCTGTTAATTAAATACCATTCCAGGTCAATTCCTCATGAATCTGATTGAAAAAATGCAAAGCTGTCATCAGAGCAATAGGTGATGTATTAATCTACAATGTAGCCAATAATAAAAACAAAGGAAATCGTTGAATGATAAGGCTATACACAGGACTGCAAACTGTGCATGCTTGTAAAGCACTTATTTTAAAAGGTAAAGTAATGGAGCTGACAACAAGCTTGTGAAAATGAATTATAATCATGGAATGTGGACAGAAAAGGAAGTTAAACTATGGAGGACAGAGTAAATGCTGTACAGTACACTAGAAAGCACAACCAATGCAATGAAGAAACGTACATGCATCAGGTAGTACCAGCCAATGACACTGCCATGCTGTTGTTTTCATTACACACTTTGTAAACCATCTGTATCAAGAATTTATTTTCCTCCCTTATTGATTCTTAACTAATACAGCACTGTAACCATAGTGTTCAAAGCTCTCACTGCTGTACAACAAACATGAGCATCCTGTGAAATGAGTCAAAGTCAGACAAGTGACACTAGCTTCGAGGGTGACAAGGACAAGGACAATTATTTACATAACGTCTTTATATAAAAAATGGACCAACAGCAGAGATCAAACACTGGTGTAGAACAGTTCAAATGAGATCTTTGCCCACCAACAACTCTATATATCTATAAATGTGTGGACATTTTGGTGGAAAAATGTAAAGATTAATAGAAGTTGGGAATTTACTGTGTAAATATTACATAAAACCACACAAAGCTTATAAAGGGGCGTAAGAAAAAAAAAAACTAAGACAAAGGTAGGACATAAGCCCTTAGCATAGCTAAGTTGTGTTAAGATTGATTTGCTTCAATCAAAGCATTACACTTGCTAGGATTTTAGAAAATCCACTTTTCTCCCACATCAGAGCAACCAGTATTGATTCTGGCTGCAAGAAAAGGGGTCGAGTGAAAAGTATGATATTTCAATCTGAAATGTAGTAGAGTGAACACAAAAAGTCTGTCTCAGTTTATATTACGCACATTACTCTAAAACTGAGCAGGTACAAACTGAAAATGGCCACAACAGTTTTACAACTGGTGTTGCGTTTACTATTACAGATGGATTACAATAGTACACGTTATGTAATTATACATGTATTAACCTCTGTTTGTACTCATGTAACTGCATCCTAATGTAATTACAAGTAATTGCATGTGTAAACAGCTGAAGTTGATACAATTGGCAATTACATAAGCTGTACTACTCCGACTGCACTGCACAGCTGCACAGCTGCACTCCAGCTGTAACAGTGCATGCATCACCAGTAAGTATACTGTAGCTATATATTACTATATATAACACTATACATTATTTACATGTTATTACACAGTTATTAAAGACACCTAATGAGACCAAAATGGCTTTCAAAATAAAAATACTGTAATAAAGTGCAGACATTTAAAAAAGTACTTTAACAAAGCATGCGTACCTTATTATCATCATGCTATAAGGCCAGTGAATGTTCTCCTGTATTCCAGACATACATTTGTGGAATGAACTTAAGAAAAAAGTCCACAAAAGGAAACGCAACAGTTTGGGTATAAACTAAATTTCATTAATTTTATTGTGAGTAAAACCATTGAAAGTGAAAGAGTTGCTGAAATCAATCATGGAAATGTAAGAGATTATTACAGGAATGTATTGAATGACTGAATATTGAACAATAAATTATTTATAAACGGTCATTAAAAGTATTGCTCTAAGGTGTATATAAAATTCTGGGCATAAGATAAAGTAAACTCTTACTAGTCCCACAAGTGGGACACTGCATCATTTCTCTTATTTTGATGTTTTGTCATTTCCTTTAAAATTATGATTTAAAGAACAATATTTTTATTTAAAAGTTAGGAGAAATATTGTCGGCAGCTCTTAAAAACTGAGGCAAAGCTGTTCAGTTCAATACTCACACCTATAAAAGCTCAAACCTGAGAATCTAAACATTTGTACAGTGCTCTCTTATTTATATATGTTTATATATATATATATATATATATTTATTTATACATATATGTATATATTTATTTATACATATATGTAGAGAGAGAGAGAAAAGAAAGATAGTGGACAATCACAATCACCTGTGACAGATTCCAGCAGCAGCACTAACAGAAACAGAATCCAGTTCATTGACTGTGCGTGGCTTACTATAATGCCTTGGTCCGTGCAATTGGAAGTGACACAGCCTAAACAGGAACTGTCAAATAATTAAAGACTGTAAACAGCACAGATGAGCGGCTGATGACTCTGCCTGTCTGGATCCATTTGCCAAAGGAAAATGAGCACTCGGTTTGTGGGTCTGTTCAATTCTCAGCAAATTAGTGACAGAAGGCCTTTTTTCTCCTCGTAGTCAGTGCCTAAATTGTAGCTTGATGCAACTCCTTCAAATAGATGGGAAATCTAAGCATAATGTTGGTCTTAACACAGAGAGTAATTGCAGAAGACTGAGTGGTGGGGGAAAATGACACATACTTAAGTCTTGTCGTTAAGACTCTGCAGCCTGTCACGATAGAAAAAGCCATTTACATTAAAATAAGACAAACATATGTAACTTATAACGAAAATAGCATAGAATTAGAGGAAAAAAGCTGTGAAAACACGTATACATGCATAGTGTGGGTGGTTTATTGCTTATACTAGTATAATGGTACTGGAGACAAACAACACTGATTTTAAGCAGGGAATTGCAGCAGCTACAGCTGTGTTAGTATGTAATGGTCAGCTTTCGGTTGGGTGCTTCATATTGTTTTGAGAAAACAGTACTTTTTTGTAAATCTGGGTTCTGTCTGGTTAGGATTTGAAATACAGTCTTAAGAGCAAAGGTATTGGACGTTTTTGAGTAGAAACACTATCAGTGGTGAAATCCTCAGGTGTATGTATTCTGCACATTTAGCTAAAGACAATAGCTCCCCTATATTTTAATTCCTTGTGTTTTTCAGTTATTTTCTGTCTCCAGGCCTTTTCTTTTATTATTCTTTAAAAAAAAGGTTACAAATACCTTTAATTCCATACAAATTTACAGAGTGTATGTAGTGAACTTTTAAAATGTCTTAAAAGCACACAGTTAGTCTTTGGTGTACCATTTAGGGTACATTTCCATTTGCACTGTTTGTGCCTTATGGAACTAAAGTTGAACTGTGCAGTCCTTTTTTTGTAATTTGTTGTAATTTTAAGAGAAGCAGAGCTAAACAGTCTAATCAGAACAAGCCAAACATTCTTCCAGAACAGAGCAGCAGTTCTAAAGAAGCATGAACTCATTTTTAGTAGCTTATTTTTGTCTTTTATAAGATACCATTAAATACACTGATACCGTAATGTTTCGGGAAAATATCATGATACTGAATTCGACATAATATTGGCAAGAGCTACAGAAATATATAATAAAACCAGGAGCCCTTTATGCACCTGTATTCCTGTTATGGATTTCTAATGAACGAAGTGCTGCATGTGAGGGTCCCCAAGCGACAAATAGCACACTAATGGCAAATCTCTAGACCATATGCTAATTGAGCACTTACAATGCGTCGCAATAACTGAACTCTGAAACATAACCCTAAAGGCCATCACGAAACCCTGTTGGAAAACTAAACAGCAGTTATCCCAACAAACCTAAATTGTTATTCGTCGAAGATGACCGAGCATGGGGCAAGCATAAAAGTCAATGTTGCAAATGTAAGTATACATTACACTGCACAGATTTTACAATATAATTTGAATTAGCTCCATCCATCCATATTCGGAGTATGTTTTTGTGGCCATCCTCACCCTGACATTTCTGAGATTTAGATTTTTTAGTCACTAAAGGAAAATCAGCACTTTGTGGCACACTGAGCTCATATTGGGCAAGGCATGTCTTAGCCTCATTGCTCCAGAATTACCAGTGCTGCTTTGGCAAACTGCATGGGAAAGAGTGCAACAGCAGCCTCAGTCCCCTCTGCTGTCTGAGCAGGCATCCACTGACTTAATCCAGCAAAATAAACCACAGACCCAGACCATCCCAACTCTAAACGCTTCTCTGTTGGTCAACAAGGGATATAACAGCCTCTAAGCAGTATCCATCTCAGCTAAAAACAGAAGGCAGGAAAGCTATAGAAGAGCTACTTCATAAAAAAACCTCCTTCAGCAGAACACTCACCCAACAATCTACTTGAGTGGGAGTGGGAAGTACAGTCATTACGTTTAGCATATTCAGGTAATACAGTTGTCAGTTTATTAGGTACCTTGTAATTATACTCATTGTTTAACAGTATACTAAGTACCTTGTCATTACACTTGTTACTCTCATACTAGCCAATCTTGTTGTTATAGTCATTGGACATTTTATTAGAAACACCTAGCATATAGGTTCACTTCTTACACTTAATATGAAAAAGGTTGTATGCAAAACTCTCAACCCTCTGTCAAATGATGTTTGTTGATTTCTAAATAAGTCTGCACCTCCTCTACACTGAACATTCATAAACGTGGCCGCAACAGACCAAGAGTAAAACAGCGCATACAAAATGTTCAGCAAAAGCATCTCTCACTCTCAAACTCAAGCACTTTTGTCTCTAAGGGCTCAAAAATAAATACATTTTCTTCTACAGTGCACAGATGGCAATGGGGGGCACATGGAGACAAACAGCTCAGAAAATCTAAGATAAAATCTCTGTTCAGCACAAAACTCAGTGGATAACTTTACTACCACACTTCATTGTCCTTTAGACACATTTTTCTCCCAGAAAAGTTATGATATGGCCTCAAATTGGCTAATTGACCTGGCTAGCAGCACTACAACAAGCATTCACGGTCTGATTATTTTTTTCATAAACCGCAACAAACAGTGACACTGTTTTCGTAGCTGACCTGAACGTTGGTGTCTTAAGGACTGTTTATGAGCTGACTGTGTCTCATCACACCACTTTCTCTCCCCATACATTGCAGAGGCGGTCTGACAACAAAAATCAAAAATTTAAATGATCATTACTTAGCTTTTGATCAACCAATCAAAAAGCTGTATACTCATGCAATAAACTGAAGTTTAACTAACGTTTTACCATTCAAACCATCCCAAAATTCCAAACAGGCTTGGAGAAGAAGCAGCTCCAAAAACAGGGGAAATAATAATAACAATAAAAATAATAATAATAATAATAATTAATAAATAAATAAAGAAAATAAAAGATTGAAGAACAACAGTGCGATAGCTTCCTCAGTCACAGTAAAAAGCACGAGTTTTTGTGTATGTACACCAAATAACCTGGCAGCTCAGTGTGTTTCTGCACTATTTTTTCCAGCAAACTGCCTCGTGGCTGCTTATCTACCACTTATCAGGTTCTTATGTTCAACAACCAATCATTACTGTAACATATCTTGAGTAATTTCAGTTGTACTCATTTATTTACTTTTTGTATAAAGCAATATGAATTCCCTGAACACAAATTGCCTTTGTGTTTTACTGTACTTGAAGTAAAACCCATTGCTGTATTGCATACACCGCCTCAGCTTATCTCTCTGTTACATTTTAGCTGTTACTGAAATAAATAATTAAATAAATCACACTCAAAGTAGTGTGTTTGTGTCTCAGCATTTTGCCATTCTAGTAGACTAAGGAACCGTAGACTGTACTGTTGCATTATTATAGTGACTGGATCATTGTTCCAGCCCTTGAACACTGAATTTAATCAAAAAAGGAGTTTTTTGTGTGTGCCTTGGTACATTTCGCCAGTTTCTTTCAGTAGACTAAAAGTAGCCTGACACTCAAACACAGTCAGCTGTCAACTCTTCCCTTTATCAAGCCCATTGAACATCTGAGATCAGACATTTGATCTCAGGACAGCCAATTATAGCAGAGCAGATATCATTCATCCCAGAAAATCATCTCTCCCTGCAGAGATAGGCAGCAGATCACACAAGGAGAGGAATATATGAACCCTGGGACCAAATCCCACAATGAAGCTTATGTGAATCTCAGTGATCACAACAGTTGCGTCTGGCTAACTGGACTCAGGCAGAGAGAGAAAGGTCTTAAAAGTAATCCAGTAATCTGGGAGGAAGTCAGATAGCAGGGAAATGATGCTTCTCCTGAACGATAGAGTCATTTATTTCAGGATTTTGATCTTTGTCGCTCTTTATCCTCAGGCTCAATACAGAGGCACGTTAGGACTGAGATTAAGTGGCTGAGGTGAGATCATACTCTTTGGTTAAAGGGATGATTTTTTTTCTTCGCCTTTGCTAGGTTGCATGAAGAATTTTTATATTGTCATCTCTAAACCTCAGAACTTTTTAAACTTAGATATTTGTAAGCATCATGAATGGGCAAACAGAAATGTTCTAAAATTACTTTACCGACATTCACTCGAATGAAATAAGTTTTATCTTGTTCATGTTACTTAACAAATGCATGGAACTAAGTGCTGACAGTTTTGTTTTAATGAAATATAATGAGATTTCATTATACTTGCTTTTAACTATGCAACACCTGCATTCATTTGATGTGTAGAAAGTAGTACCGCACAACGCTTTAAATTTTCAATCGCGATTAATCGCATGGTTTTCTTGCGATTACATTTGTTACATTTTTTTAACACGTTATTTTTTTGGTGACTAATTAATCGAAATTAACACTCTATTTTGACACCCCTAATATGTACTTTTCAAGACACACATCCATATTCATATTTCTAGGTTGTTTGTATAGTTACACTGTACTGTTGGTATAGTTTTTATTGTATTGTTTTAAGTTTTTGCTTAACATTTTTACTTACATTTGTACTGTCCACTTTCTGCCACGACAATGCAAATTTTCCACTTGTAGGACTAATAAAAGTTTATCTTATCTTATTTTATCTTATCCTATCTTATCTTAAATCAACGCTTCGGCGAGATGCAGTACTAGCATAACCTGTAGGTGCAGTGCAGTAAACCACAGTGCGACGTGCTGTTAGCAGCAGACTAAACCAACCATGACAACTTAAGCCATCTGCCTCTGCCATAAATCTCTGCTCTGACTCACCCCCTAGTTGATATAGCATTTAATTCTCCACCTGGACAAAAGGTATACAGATGTGTACCAGTGTGTAAAATATCATACTAACTGCAAATACATCATCCTTTGTGTGTTTGTCTTGGATGTAACTTGTGTTGGTTCTTTGACTTTCATTAGTTGAACAGAATTATGTCTCGTGATAGCAGGAGTTCCACATCAAACCAATCCAGTAAATTAAAATGTTCTTTAAACAGTTGTTTGTGGTTTGTCTTAGAACCTAAAACAGAGTTGCATGGATCCCTAAATAAGTTTTACCTAAATCCAACATTAATTTTTTCGATTGCAAGGGTTTGGACTAGGATATGTTTTAATTGGTATAGAATATTTGTGCTATGTGAAGGAACAGAATCTTCAATCACACATCTTATTTACAAAGTGTATTTAAAGGCCTGTCCATCGAAAGGTTTTTGAGAATGATGACTTTCAAACCAGTTCTCCCAGACTATACATGTTTTGGCTCTATCCTTATGTGTAGTGAGTTGACCATTTGTGTTTGGACCATTTGTGTTTGGACCATCTGTGAGTCCAGAATGACCGGTTTGAGAACCCCTGCTTTAGAGAACCAAAAGTGGTCCTTCTATGGCATTCCTCCAATGAACCATGTTTAGTTCCATTTCTCACTTTTCATGCTGAATGTAGAATAAAGTCTTACAGCAATTCATTCACAGATTTCAACGTCTTAAGGCTTTTAATCACTACACTACATGCAAAACAATGCAAAACAACTTATGGGTGGGGTAGAATACAATTTTAGATAATTCTAGATGATTTTTCTTACCATTCTGTACAGATACAAGCTATTATGACAGAAACACCTGTAATAATTCTAATCCGGATTATTCTGAAACAAAAATGATTTAGCTCACAAATTATATTCCAAAACTCCAAAGCTACTTATTCTAATTGTTAAAAAGCCTCACGGCTTGATGTTTTTTTCTTCCCTGTTCTTTCTTCATTTTATCTAACCAGTTAGCTTTGCCTGGGCCTCTTTTCGAAACTCACCTCCACCCTCGACACCCCCCACCCTGGCGCCCGCACCCAAATCAACTTCTCCAGACATTCCCTGCAGCCGTCAGGGTTTGGAACGCAGGCTTCCATTAGTCTGCTGAAACTTGGACTAGATTTGCTTGTAACTTGGTTAATCCTGTCCCATGCCTCCCTGGTACACAGGGCTGCTGACAGATACAAATGATGTCTATGGTGCTAATCTCGAGCGCCTGTAGCCCCGGGGCCGGGGGACAGCTTCTGGAGACTAAGCAGTGCCATCCTGTGGGGCCATATTGAGGTTAGACCTTCGACAGCCTGACTGATTAATACAATGATGGACTGTCCTGCGGGCCTGCTCAAAGACCACTCCTCACGCCACTTCATGGACCGCACATGCTACCGGCCACCAACCGAGCCCTGTTGTGGGCTGTTGGAGCATAGAACACAACACACAGTGACAGACCATCGCTGTAAGACATTTTACACTACAAATGATGGACACTGTATAATCGCAGTGCAAAATGTGTGGACACTTTTCCATGTTTTGTTGTTTCTTTATTGTTTATTTGTTTGTTTTTTAGTGCATAAGATATTTTACTTCCTTGTTTACTGAAGAACCGCAATATAGTCAATCAATTATAGACAAGGGAGATGATGAGAATGAACAGGCACCCAAATTGCTTGAATTCTGATCATTTGTATTTCTGTTTATGGCTATGAATTCTAATACCGTATAATACCTCTAAACATGTATGAATTCTTCATACATTGCATACAAACAATGTCTAGATTATTAAGCTAAATTAAAAATATGAGAGGAATTAATAAAATACATTTATATTAGGAATCCACAAACAGGTGACCCGTACTTCTAAATGAGAGTTAGTTTATCCTGATCTTTGTGATTTTCATGCTAGATAAGGTTACTAAAATTATGCAGAGAGTTTGTGCGGCAACATTCAAAAATGAAGCCCACAAGCTAGCAAAAATGAGTAAAACACAAACACACTTTGTTTTTTGTTGTATCTATCTGTGAAAATATTATTTTACATGAAGCTGGTCTGTGGAAAATACATACACATCCTCGACTCAAAACATTGATATGAACTGAATAACATTGATTATCTTGTTACAAAGGCACTTGTGGGTGGGTGGCTGGGTGGGTGGAGCATGGGATGGGTGGGGCCTGGCCAGCAACAGCTTATTTGTATGAAAGAGACAGAGCCCTGAAACGGCTCATTTTGAAAGGGACTGAAACTGTGAAGAATAAACCTGGTGATATCTCTTTATGTGAGAGTGATTTTGTGCCAAGAACTTCATGAACATGTTTTGTATAGCCCATAGACCTATTATAACTAAAGTGAGTTTTGCATAATATGTCCCCTTTAAAGCACTCTGAACTGAGGTGCTTTAAATAAGCTGTCCAATAAAAAACTTGTTTAAATAAGTTGTCCAATAAAAAGGTTGTCCAATAAAAACTTGTTTTCCCATCTTCTTGCCTGTATAATGTAGATAGGAACTTATCTATGAGCCTCTTTTTTATTTTACTGTGTTATGAATTAAAAGTAAATGTAATACATAGATAACAAAACAAATAGGTATAACCAAAGAAAAATCAGCATTTTTGTTCGTATGGTTTATCTCAAGCTTTCATGCTCTACACCTGATAATGCACATGTGTTGAGCACATTACACATTTCTACATCAAGATTTCACATTTATTGTCCTCAGCATGGAAAGGTGAAGTCCTCAGTAGGCATTTTTTTTCAATTGTGAAGCAATTTAGATTTCATCCAAGATATCCAAGATACAAGCTGCAACTTTTATGATACAAACATAAACATGAACATGAATATCTTGTGTTTTCAAGAATGGCCTAGAAAGAAGCAAATAAATATAGTTTTGTTCATCCATGTGTACTAATATAAGTAAATCTGTATCCCATCTAACCACTTTGATGGAAAATGATATCTGTTATGAACAGATGGTGATATGCTGCCTACAATTAGCAAGCGCATGGCTAAGATCGCCCCATTTCTGCAAAGTAAAACTGACATATTTTGTGGTTATCTGCCAAAATCTGACATGAATCTGGCAACGGAGGAGCAATCTTGGCAGCGATGTCCGTGGCAGTAGCTCGCTTCTGTCTGCGACTTCTGCTGTCTATATATTAGTTTGCAGAGACTATTTCTGCTGGGGAACTTTGGGACTGGCTCCACACAAAAAAGCTGCAAACCCGAAGACACCAGGGCGTCTGCTAGCCTGTCTTCCTGAAGGACTGCTTGAATGAGCATGTGTTCTTATGTTTCTCTTAGATTTAGCGTCTGCTCTCCATTATCTGTTCGGCTGCACTGTGCTCAGAGCTAAATGCTCAATCTGAATTGACACATTTATGGACCCAAGAATCCATTTTTAAACATCAGAAATAATTCATGTTTTTCTCCCCCTATCCTTTTGATGAAGATAAGAAGTGATCTATCTCTGACTTAACCGAAACAGAAGTGACAGTCAAATCCAGAACCCTTCTGCCCTATACACTCAATACACAAGTTGCATGAGACCCTGATAATTAAAGCCCACCTCCCCACTCATGTCAGTGTTTTGATGAGAGGATAAAGTGAAACTGTCCTGGTTGCTTAAAATGAAAAATAAAAACAAAAAAGACAGACATGGATAAAATTAAACTCTCCCCACCTGTAGACAAAACAGCCCCCACAATCCGCCCCCCCCAGTTTGAATATGGCTTCAGAACTGTCTTCAGTCTTCAGAACTGGTTCTGGTCCAAAACCAAAGAATATTTTTATTAAGTTGTTATATTCCCTATCTAAAACTGATTGGAAAGGCATGAAACTGGTAATTTTTTAGATTGTTTAGCCTTAATTGCAGTTTTAACTAAAAACACCTGTTCATGAAAATTTTGCTTAAATGATATTAGTTGTCCATTAGCTGACATAAAACCAGGGGAAAAGTGGAGCTTACCAGCATTTTTCAGGGTTTTGTTTTAGTTTTCTGCAAATTAAATGAATTGTAGGTTAAGTTAAGGTTAGGTTAATGTTTAAGTCAGTGTTAAGCTGGGTAAGGTTGTGATATGTTTTTATATGTAAGGGTCAATTTGGATACATTCTACCAGTATTAACCCTTTAAGCGGCAGGGTTTTTTTTAAATAAATTTTGACATCAATATTTCAAAAGCTTGTGGCTTAAAATGGGTTAAAGATAGAGACTTACTGTAAATTAGAAAAATGTTGGGCATGACCCAAAGTTTATGTGGGGTATAAATATAC
>JBBPCY010000001.1:43202435-43218699 GCA_037974405.1 Brachyalestes nurse
CACTGCTGTTTACTCGAAACTTTGAACAGGAAGATGATGTATTTTTGGTCTTGAATTGAAGTACTACATGTCTGCCAGCTAGTGATAGGGAATACAAACGCTATTTCACATGATATTTGTAACTACAGTCTATTTTATTCATGTCGCAATTCTGCGACTTTGGCGCTTAAAGGGTTAATTATATTGATCATGTTTATTTATAACAACCATGTTATTATTGCAGTGTTTTATCCAGTCCAGCCTGTATTGTCTGTATAAAGGCACACAACGGATCATGGCAAGCTGACAAGCACACAAAACCTGACACAAATACAAAACCTGACACAAATACAAAACCTGACACAAATACAAAACCTGACACAAATACAAAACCTGACACAAATATAAAACCTGACACAAATGTTTTGAGCAACCAGTTGTATGTCATTTGGTAACATGTATGTTTTGAGTTTTTACACAATTCATTTAATACAATCAGTTGACACAAATTATTTAGGTAGTCATCTATATTGTTTTGTTTGCTTTAAATGTTTATTCACACTGATTTAATTACATTGAGTGATGAGGATAATTATTATAATTATTATTATGAGGACCAACTGAAACTGTTTTGAATTTCTTAATCATTTAAGTCCTTTGCAATTAGAATATATATGTGTGGTTAACCCTAGATCTGCACATGCAGCAAACCTCTGATGATTTTGTGAAATTAAAAATATTAAGGCAACTGTTGACAAAACAATACCCCCTCCGACACCCCAGTTTGAATATGGCTCCAGGGTCTTCAGAACTGTTTCTGGTCCAAACCAAATAATATATTTAGTTGACAAAACAACCCGCCAGTTTGAATACTGGTTATCTCTATTATTTTGAGTCCTGCCGTCCTATCCAGAATTTACCTAAATTCTGTGTAAATGTGCCAAAATTTTAAAAACTTGTGCTGTTCATAGAGTAACCTTCACTTTATCCATTATGTTGCCTGGCTACCATAGTCTACTTTTAACATATGGTATGGCTCTGTTGAGAATTCCCATTTATAAAAACAATCTTGGTTATACTTATTGTTTTATTGATTTTACACTTTGTTACCAAGATTTTACTTGTTGTTACAGTGATTTTGCTCCATGTGTACCTTTTAACTATAAAAAAATGAATGTAATGGCCTCCAGTTTATATGAGATTTTGATACACAAGCAAACAAAAAAGTGTGATACAGCTGCTCCAGTGTAATCTAAACTCCACTGTGGTGGCATGGCGCCCATTTGTAGGCTGATTTAGAGGCAGCTTGCCTCCTCTTGCCAAATTTGCAGCCTAATCATTGTAAAAAGAACCTCACAACCACACAAAAACTGAGACTGCACCTGCTCCAGGTGATTTGGCAGCTGCTGACATCCCACTGCTCTGAATGGCTCCATGAGTGAAGTAGGTGCCATGTAATAGAGAAAGAAAGAGGAGGAAAAAGGAAGCAAAGGGAGCCTCCCCTTTCAATTGTTCTTGACACACGACACACAACACTTTCTATGGGGCCTGAGCCTAAAGCCGGACTGGGCAACGAGGAAGGGGGGTGACGAGGAGACAAGGAGTCTTTTATCTCTAGTTAATGATTAGACAAACATGCCTAGCCTTCGGAGTCCCCTTTTCTGTGGGTGCGGTTGTCCCTGGAGGTCACAGTGCAGCTTTCTAATAAGCATCTCCCTCACAAAAGCCCAATATTTGCTCGACTAGCAGGGCCCCACCGAGTCCCAGAGTGAAAGGAGCACACGGGGTGCTGCAGGTGGGAGGGGTGGAGGGATTTAACTCCGTCAGATACCAAGAGGAACAGATGGAGCTTGATAAATCCTGAAAGGGAGGCATTACCTGCCCAAGTCGCCAAGCAGCCACAATTATCACAGGGCTTTGGGTTCATTGTCAATCAGAGTGGCACTTAAAGGGAAGCAGCAGCTGGGGCAGATGGTGGGGATCCAGCAGGGCTGGGGGAGGCAGGACAGGGGCCAACCCTCAGGCAGTGAAGTCTCTGTCTCTCTCTCGCTCTCTTTCTCTTGCTTTCTGTGATAGCAACGGTTCTTGATGGTTTGTAGACTCCACTCAACTGCAGCCACAAGCAGGGGACTCTGGAACCTCATTCACAGGGTGAGAGTGCGAGAGAGTGAGAGAGAGAGAGAGAGAGAGAGAGAATAATTGACTCTGTGATTGGCTTTTGCTGTGTCACCTGCCATATTCAAACAAGTACAGTCAATGACACTTGACACAAGCATCATTGACATATTATGACTTTTTTCATTTTCAAGAACAGCCATTTGATTCCAAAAGTTCTTTTCCTTATTTTGGCAAAAACTGAAAAAAATGTACTGTGCAGGTTTTTTTTTTTTACCATTAATTGAATCTCTAGTTGCTTTAAGGTAATTATGTGAGTGCTTGTTAAGATCAGTTACTTTTATTGCCTGTCCTTCATACAGAAGAAAATCTCCCTGGAAAAAAAAAGGTATTATGATACAGAGGTTTACTGTTTGTATCGGAGTCATGTGGTGACAGTTGCTGTTTTCTCTTCAGTTGTGCTCTCCAGCTGTACACAGTAATAGGTTAGTGCTAACCACATGTGTTCTGCTCATGAACAAACCCCCAAACGCCCATTAACCCTTACAGCTCTAGGCTCATTCAGCAATTAACCTTAAAGGTTATCATTCAAAAACGTCTACCAAATATTAAGTGAGTACTATGAAACTACTAAATAGTATGTCATTACCAAAACGAGAAATTTAAGTGTAGCCCCACCATCCTTTAGAGTTTATGAGGTTAACACATGCAGAAAAGCCTCACAGCTGTGACTGCACCAGACCAACTTTCCTCTGAACAACAGTCTTAAAAGATAATGGCTCCTAAGTTGTTCCTGGCTTAGATGTATTGGTCTACACTTCCAGGAAAAAAGGTACTAAATTATCACTGGCCTTGTAACTCTCAAGCCACTGAGGCGAACCCCCATAGCTATGTCTCAAGTACCTACAGAAGAGGAACATAATTGTACCATCCTCCCTCAGAGTTATGTCCTGACTCCAGGCCTTTAATCTTATTTTTATACTCATATAGGTCATATTAGGGTGCACATATGCACTTTTCTCCAGGGAAAATGAACGTAGTGTACCGTTAAAAACCATAGGACCATCACTGTGCCTGTGAGGGTTAATGTTAAAAAAGCTTCATATGCATATTCTCTTAACTTTGAAAAGGGTCTTCACACACACATCCCATTTCAAATCATGTCAAATTTGTCAAACAGCTACGTGTTGAAAGAGCAATGAAGTAACGTTCCTTTAGAATATATTACCACACTGAACACACAACAGCAGCAGACAGGAGGATAAAGTGACTTAACCGAAATCAATAAAACCAATAAAAAGCAATAACTTATACAGTCCACTGGACAATAAAGTTTGCAAACCCTACTGGACAGTGGACCTCCTTTAGAAGCATCAAAAGTGGTTCTTCTGCCAAGGGACACATATTTTTAAGGAGTGATCCCTAAACTAGTGCAGAAGAGGAACTGGCCCACTCAAGGACATCCCTCTGCTGAGTTTGGCTGCCTGGTTTCTAGGCAGACTCCCTCTTCTCCACCCCTTTGCCAAAGCATCAGTGGTGGGTTTCACTTCTAGCCACTAGTGCCATTCATCACGGGGCAGGGGGGGTGTCGGGAGGTTTGCGCCTAGCACCCCTCCCCACTTCTCTCACGGCTGGAAGAGCAGCGTGGCCCAGGCCCCTTGCCTGCACGCCTCTTCATGGAGGGCCCCAGCCTTCATTACAGGAGGCCCATCTCTCCCCACTGAGGAGCCATTCCTCCTACTTTGTTCCGCCACTCTCTGGACCTCGCGTCTGGGACCAGCTGATAGCAAGGTCAGGCCCATCCATCTGCCGGCCCCGCGATCTGCCGGCCTGAGTGGAGCTCCTCATTCAGCAACAATGGCCATTAACAATGCTAACAGTGCTTCAGCAAGGCCTCAGGGTGGGAAGGGGAGGCGGGAGGGCGCGGGAAAAGGGGGGTCTGTCACCAGGCAGACTGGAAGATTCCAAGGATCTGATAGGTTTCTCCAGCCCGTGTTGCTGGGCGTTGAAGCAAAATCTTGCAGGGTTATTGATTTTCTTACTTGTGTTTGCTGCCAGCAGTGGGTGATGTTATGCATATGTGTTCGAGCCCCTGGAAGGCCCGGATCTAAAGCAACAGTGTTGTTGGCACTCAGCCAGGGCTGGCTTGCTGCAGTTTGAGAGTGTTTAAACTTTGTTTGCTTAAGAGGAAAAAAAAAAAACCTTGGGATCATTAAATCAGTGACATTGACTCACTGCTCACCTGTTGTTAGCAATTTGCTCCAAGGACAGACCACGCTTGAATCACTACTGAATCCATAGACATACAATGTAAATCACACCATGTCTGAGCAGCCTGCACATTGCTTTTGTAGTGTTGAAATGCTGTAACAGTTTCAAACAGGTGCAGAGCGTTACCCACTGAAAACAACACAAAGAAATGGCACAAAAAAAAATCTATATATATATAGTTATTGTTCGTGAACAAACAGGTGGAAAGTCTTCAGGGGCAAAATGATATTCTTTGCTCTTTACAAAGAAAGTACATGGTGCCACTGGTTATGCTACTTTACATTTTAGAAAAGCAAAAGGAGCATGGAGAGCCACACTCAGAAGCTTTAGCTTGGGTATCTGTAACCCAGTTTGTGCTATTTTTGGAGATTCCAGCACCACTCGTGACAAAGCAGAGTATATCAGTCTTAAAGACATTCCTGTGAAAGTTTACAAAAATCAGTCAGAGGACCAATAAATTAATGTTGCATTTTAGTGTGCAAGCTCTCATTACTTATTTACATGTTCAGATTGATGTATTGATTCTGAATAAAGAGTGGAAGAGTGTTTAACAATTAGAAGTTGTTAGAGAATTGTAATTAGAGAAGCTCTGTTGGAAGTACATATACTTTCAATCTATTCTATATTTGTGTTTTTAAATGAAAATTTAGTGAGTGACATGAAAAAACATTCAAAACAGTAGAAAAGTTCCAGTCAAATTGAATATAAAAATAATAATTATGTAATATACTATATTATGTAATATAATGTTATTATCAAATTGAACAGAAAGGTCAAATAGAATGTAAAAATGAAATGAATGATGTGTTTAATAGTACAGAAAGTGTACACCTGGTTTGCATAAGAACAAAAGTCCAGATTGTTAAATCAAGGCTAAGTCACTGGTCACCTGTTGTAAACTTTGTGCTCCAAGCATGTGTTTTTGGTGACCACATTCATACACAACTGTCAGAAATGACACGTGGACTGGCATCTCTGAGATAAGAACAATGCCCAAACACCAAGAATGTGATGCTGATTGCACCGTATAACCTTATACACAAATCAAGAGGATGCAGAAAGGTTGCTTTTTAAAAACACAAGCTCATCTAGTGAGCATGAAGGCAGAGCTGGTGGAAGTGGAGTTTAGAGGCTGGCCTTGAGTCAGTGATTTTGGCCGCGCTTCACAGTCGCTGTTTTGCATTTAAAGAAAATCACAGCACCCAAGAGGCTTTGGGCCGGGACCAAGCAGTGTCACATGTTAGAGGTGGAAAATGGCCTCTTAGTTGGATTATCTAGCAGCCTACAGCAGGACACACAAAACAGTACCCACACACACACACACACACACACACACACACACACACCCACCCACACACACACACACACACACACAATTTAATTGGCAGACACAAAGAGAGACATGCTTGCTTATGTGTTCTCTGCTGCTCTCCCAATTCTACACACACACACGCACACACAGACACACACCCACACACACACACACACACACAAATACACACACACACACCCTAGAATACCCACTGCGAGGGCTGATAATGCAGCAGACAGTTGAATAGTGGAGTCTGTTCCCCATTATGCACACAGCACTCCAGTCATTTGCATGTGAAAGCGACAGTTGCCGAGTGTTTAATGCGTCATTTCGAAAGGATGGAGGTTGACTTCTCTCTCACAGATTTCTCTCCTTTTTCGAACTGAGCTCTTATGGACTGGACTAAGACTGAAGTCTGCGCTTTCAAAGCTTTCAGAACTTTTTGAAGGTTGTGACCTTACATTTCTGGTTTAAAACATAAAAACTGGACCTGAAGTTTGGATTGACTTAATAAAGCTGAGTTAGCATTTTTGAAATGCTGTGTCACTGAGCTGCACTGTGTTGTTGTAGCTTGTCACAACGTGTCCGGTTGAAAACAACAGTGTGACATTTCACATGCATATAGAAGTAAATATCATTTGACAAAAAGGTCACTTTAAATGTAAAAAAAACTGTTTAAAAAATGCACTGGGCTCAGTTTTTCAAAAGCTTCTCAGATGATCCTCACTCTGTCGTTTTAGAATGGTCTTCGTTTTAAGAAATTCAGCCCAGTACAATCCTTAATTAGGTTAAAAGCAGTAAGGAGTCCTTAGGGCTTCAGACAAGGCCTAATCATTTCTGTGAAATAAAAACATAAATACAATTCAGCAGATATTGTCGCAGTACTTCATTGGTAAATATTGTTTGGAAATAAAAAGTGGGAAGCAAAAAGGGAAAAACTATCCAATCAGTTTTTTTTCTCTCAGTGGTATCTATACAAATATAGATAATTGGCCTTTCTTATTGGTTATACCTTCAGGAGCTGGATAGAAGTCCTATTAATTGCTATCATAATTAGGGATTTATAGCAGATTCAGCCAATCAATTATCAATATGTCACTGATTTACTATTGGTTGGTAAAATAGAGATAAAATATGAGAGGAAAAACTGATGCAAATAAGTTTTAAATATTTGGAATGGCAAAAAATGTTTTTGCAGATCTTCATGACTTTAGAGCTAACATACTCTTAGACTCCCATAGGGATGCTATCAGCAATTAGCATTTCGCAGAGCTGTGTTGTTTTCTAATTTTAGACCATGTTTTGACACATGTGCCCCAAGCTAAAATCTTAACTCTAATAAAAGAGCATTAAATTGAGGTATTATAGCCATTCTTCGGTAAAGACTGTCCAATGTCACAACAGTTGATACAAAGTAATACATCATGCATGAAACATCATTAAGAAAAGCCTAATTTAGCTTTTTTTGAAATGGAATAATGATACATTTCCTAGCTAAAAATCGAGTTATAATTGAGCATGAAATGTAGCTGTAAATTTATTCAAAAAAATCCTTACATTTTTCACTGTTACTATAGCGACACTATAGTGTTTATGTATTTTTATGTATTTTTGAAATCTAAAATACATAAACACTTCCACCCATACGCACAACCGCTGATTTTCTAGTAGAGTCGCGTTCCTGCGAGAGCTCAATTTATGCACAGTGTCTCAGCTCGACTTTACTTGTCTTTTTTAGGCAAATGATACAAATCGAACGTCCTCTGAGCAACTTCCACATTAAGCCATTACTTTCAAGTCAGCTTTGTAGGAGTGAAGTGCTGGTACAATTTAAATGAGAGAGGCCAGAGAAATAGACGTAGTGGTGGCGGTGGAGAGGTCCTATCAGAGGATTCCTGTCAGAATGGTAATTGACAGCCTAAGTGGGTCAGCAGCGAGGCCAGCCCCTGTTAATTTATATTCGGAGACACCTCATGCATATTCATGAGCTCCTGCTGTTTTGTCTATCATCGAGCATCACACTCACCGCATAATTGTTCTCGGAAACCGGAGAGCTGTCTGAGTGGCCACACCAATTCAAATGGTGTTTTATTATTACATTAATTCCAATTTGAAAGAGGGAGAAAATAGCCACTTTTTGGCGAATGGGAATAATGAGAATGATGTTCAGCGTTATACGCCCTGGAGCATGCACTGACCGTGCAATTAGCTGACCACAGCTGTGTGGGCAAACAATGTCACATAGCTCCTATTTGTGGAGGAGTACGTGGAAGAGTAACCTTGATTTTGAGAAGGGGTGGAGGTAGTTCAGTGGGTAGGATACTTGCCTCTGGCCCAAGAGGTCATGGGTTTGAATCCTACAATCAGTAAACCACCACTGGGTCCCTGAGCAAGACCCTTAACCCCAAGTTGCTCCAGGGAGACTGCCCCATGTAGTTAGGGAATGGAAGTCACTTTGAATAAAAGTGTCTGATAAATGCCGTAAATGCTTGAGAAAAGTTGTTGTTTCCTTATTATTAATCAAGTAATACTAGAGGCATGATGGACTGGGAGAGGGGCACAGTACTATCACTCATTACAGAACCTGTAGAGAGTCATTCACTGTAGCACCTTTCCGTTTCACTGGGGTTGTTCAGTTTTGTATTAGCAGCACATATTGTGAACCTCATGGGGACTTTCCTCCAGCACCAAAACTGGAGTCAATGCCAGGAGTCATAAATTACAAGAGTACTGACATGTTAACAGTGCTGATTGGCTGATGGCAACTTCTTTGGTAATCATGACAACAGCCAAGATGAGTTGATCTGCACTCCTGCAATTGTAAAAGAATGCCAAAAGAGAGCCAAAAAAACTTGATACCTGACGAAACCTGTAATCACTGAAAAGTAACAAAATAGACACTGAACTATCACTTGAAAAAATAATGATTTCTTTGGAAAAATGGGTACATATATATCTACAGTCAGTTAGAAGGGGGGGGGTGGCTTTAGACTTAACCATCAGGTTCTACTGCATATTTTTTCCATCATGGATATGAATCAGCTTCAGATTTTAGTATACAACACCGGATAGGAGTCTTTTAGTATACTTTAACGAAATAGTTCAGAAAACACCTCAAACTCGGGCCAGAATTTCATGGCGTCTGCTGGACTGGATCAGATTCTACTGCTTTTTTAGTTCATAACAGGAGTCTTCTTTCAGTATACTTTACAGAACTAGTTTAGAAAAAACTTATAGATCAGTATTTCTTGGCCTCTTAAACCTACAGCAGTAAGTTCTAATTTAATTTCATCTTCCTGGACTGTGTCTGCTGGTCTCTCACATAAAAGCATAGAATATGTGTCACTAAGGCCCTAAATGGAGCGCAAAGTTCAAGCAGAGGGGACTGAATTAAAAAGTCAGGAAAACATCAAACGTCACACTCGGTAATTTCCCATGTGTGCTGTTCTTATCATGTATTCAGTGCGGCTTGCACAAGCCCACCACCACACTCTGCGCTCTCAGAGAATGATGCTCACATTTTCATACCAGTAATTTGTTTACAGAGTAATATCAAAGGCTTACTTTTTGCAGGAAACCTTGATGTTTGTAGGTGTAAATGTTGCATACTTTTGCCATTAGAGGGTAATTGTGTAATTATGTGCTATTTTGATTCCACAAGCACACATTCATTTCCATTCATTAGACCCTGTGGTTCCTCCAAACAAACACAGGAGTTGATGTAAGCCTGCATAATGTCAACGGTGCACCCAGGAATGAAGACCTTTCAGGATTTGACCCTGTTTTCCCTGCAAAACAGCAAACCACAATTACACTTGAACCAAAGGCATGTTGAAAGTTCAATCAACTATAACAAATTCTCACATTCCAGGGGATTTCCAGTCACTTCCAGTCATTATGGGAGACGCAGACACATGCATAAAGACCAGCCATGCATTTGAACGTGTAGAGCAGGAATGTGTTGTCTACTACTGTCAGGTTGAAGAAACCCCCGAGTCCTCGTAAATGAGAGCTTTCTGCTTGTATACCTCAGTAATGGATTTCTCCTAACGGCTCAGCACAGGAAAGCAGTGGAAATTATTCATCATAATGATGTCCAGGTGAATCTTGTCATCAGATTAACTTGCTGCAGACAGGAGGTGAGAGTGTGTTTGTTGATTAATTAATTAACTGGTGTTTTCTCCATGCTTGAGCTCAAGGCTACCGTAATATTTCACATAAGTTAATCGACAAAGGAATTGATGCCGGTTCAGACATAGACCTTGAGCTAATTAAGAATGTTCTCAAGAATCATGGAATATTCACAAGGAAAAAAAAACAAGAGGATGAGCTTTACCTGGCCATCTAACAAAAGCTTTGTAAGTCATTAGTAGCAACACGCTGCGGTATGCTCCTGTCTACAATGATGAAAACGCTTCTTATGTGTTTGAATAAACAAGGCAATTATCTCAATGAAGTTGGCATGTTATGAGGGTTGGAGTTGATGTGAATACATTTTAAATATCATTGGTCCATAATATATGCACTATTTGGAAAAATGTGTTGGAAGGCCTCAAATATACAGACTTTAATAAGGAGTTGATCCCCTTTGCAGTTATAACAGCCTCCACTCTTCTTGGAAGGCTTTCCACAAGATTTTGAAGTTTCTATGGGAATCACCATTCATTCTGTAGAGCATTTGTGAGGTCAGGCACTGATGTTGGACGAGAAGCTCTGGCTCACAATCTCCGTTCCAGTTCATCCCAAAGGTGTTGGATGGGGTTGAGGTCAGGACTCTGTGTGGGCCAGTCAAGTTCTTCCACACTGAACTCATCCAGCCACGTCTTTATGGATCTTGCTTTGTGCTGCACTGGGACACAGTCATGCTGGAATATAAATATATATATATGCTTCAGTTTTGATTAGGATCCAACGTAGATAAGTAGATGTTCTGTTAAGATATTTCTTTATTGCTACAAAACAAACAAGAGCAGTGTGCCATTAAGTCTCACACATTGTAAAATGTTCGCTAACATTATATTGTAGCATACCAGATCCGCTGGTAGTTTCTGACAAAAACTCTACACCCAGGCTGAGCTAAGCTGTGCCTGACCTCCAGGGATAGTTTTACACAGGTAAGTCTGGCACAGCAGCATGTGTTCAGAGCCTACAGAGAAGGGCTCTGTTTATTTTGAGAAAAAAGGCCAAGGGCCTGAGCATACACGCCAGTGTTTTGGATGGGTGTTTTTTTTAAATAACTATTTTTGAGTTGAAGACCCTGTTCAAGGATCTCCATGTTTTATGCCAGTATAAGTGTTTTGCTTGAACCTTTGAGAAACCTCTATTTTTAAGAGTGTCTAATGAAGCGCTGGCCCAGGAATGGCTCATTTTCTTTGGTCGCGCAGGCCAAGCAGCCCAGCTGTGTCTCCGTCAGTATAAGCATAATGTCATTTGCATGGCGGATTTCTGAGCTCTCCTGACTTAATGTAGCAGGAAAGAGGAAGGATTTCTGAAGCTGGTTTGAAGTTCTCATTAAAGACACAGACACACACACACACACACACACACACACACACCCTTCCTCGTTTTTCAGAAATGTGTTTTTGATGCGGCCATGCATGTGGAATGTGGCATGCTCAGTAAGCACTTCAGTCTACTGAAATAAACTCTCTCTCTCTCTCTCTCTCTCTCTCTCTCCCTCTCTCTCTTCCCCCAACCCCACCCACCCTTTCCCCCAATGTCCCATGCTATTAAATCTATATTTAGTCTCATAGTGTGGGTGCTCGAGATTGCTAGTGATGGGACTCATTCTACATATTAATGTCTTTAATTTAATCATCCCTGAGATCTTAGACACTGGAGAGTGTCAACACCAAAGAAACAATAAATAATGGAGCTGAAACTCTGGCAACTAATTTCAGGAATCTTTTAAAAGGGTGCAGTGAGAACATTAACAATCATAATTAGATTTGCCTAGGGTAAGGTTGTCTTTAACTTCATCAAAAAAAAAAAAGAAAAAAGATCCCCAAAAACGTGTCACAGGCTCTCCGCGTCTTGCAGATGTGCCGATGTTCATTTAACCTGAACTTAATTGAAATAACACAATATTCCTGCAGGGAGAGAGAGCAGCAGATGGAGAGAGAGATGGTTAGTCAAGGATAAAGCTTCAAGCTTTCAGGTTCAAGCTATCGGTGCATCATAGCACAACACTGAACCCTAAGGAGTTGAAAAAACATCAGTTTTGTTTCAATATACTGTTTAATTCTTTATGAAATTCCATATTTATTTGCATAGTTATGGATATTTCAGTACATAGTTACACAATTAATTACAACTAATTACAGATACGAACATGCGCTTATAACTTTTTAGATATCAGTTCACTAACTGATTTCGGTTCCGAATGAAATACAAGAACATTGCAGAACAAAAAAGTGTTTTTCTGCATCACAGTTCATCACATGATTAGGAAATAAAATTCCTACTACTTACAAAGCTAATACGGAGCCGATAGAAAGTTCAGGGTTCAGGGTTTCAATGAGCTAAGAGTGAGAAATGATGTCTATCACAGTAAATCATGGATTTGTTATTGGTGGCAATAATCTAAGGGTTAATGAAAGTTTGTGTGAATGCAGCGTGTGAACAGTAAAGGCTGTTGTACTTTTTATACCACATTTCTGGGTTCTTTAAACTTGATCCAATTCCTCACTCTCTCTCTCCCTCTCTCTCTCCCCCTCTCTCTCCCTCCCTCTCTCTCCCTCTCTCTCTCTCTCTCTCCCTCCCTCTCTCCCTCTCTCTCTCTCTCCCCCTCTTTCTCTCTCTCTCTCTCTCCCATATCTTTGTTATCGGATGCTCGGCAGCTCATCCACATGGCCTGGCTGGCGGCTCTGGCACATATGCCTTGAACCTGACTGAGATGAGGCCAGGCACGGCTGGTGGCTGAGATGAATGCAGGGTGGGCAGGTCCTCAGATGTGTGGGTGGGCCCCCAGGGGCTTCTGGGAAATGAGATCCCTATCAGTCCATGACTCTGCAGATGCTCCTCGCCGTCACCAGGCTGCATGCTATGTCATGTGCCAAATCCGTACATGTGTGAAGAATGTCAGAATGAAGGAATATTTTTATGTGCTTGTTATAATTATGGTCAGTACATGGGTCTGAGAGGGCTGTTATTTATTAGAAAAGGGCTCTGGGATGATGAAAAATGATTGTCACTTGATTGTCAATTAAGAACAGGCTATCATTTTATCAACAGTATAGAGTACACACATTTCATTTTCTTCTTTTTAACTTCACTCTTTCAGACTTGATTTTCAAATGAATTACCTTCACAGATGATCATAAAATCATGAAAATAATATTTCTTTTCTGTGGTGGAAGTTTTTTTCTGCTTTTCATTGTTTTGTTTCACAGAGTGCTCATATAAGCTGCTTGAACATTAATTTATCCATAAAAAAGAACACATATATGTATTGCATAGTATTAGATATTGTATTACATTATCATCTAATATCAAAATTAAATGTATTCGTAATAGATCGTTCAGTGACAACGAACTTGTGTGTCCAGATATAGCATCCTGTTTACCATATCTTTGCAACCAACCAAAGGCTTTATTACAAATTTGATTGGTGTGTGTAGCCTATATTGTCTGGTCTGCTACTTTCTATTGATGAATTGTACGCTGTAAACTATTTGTTAATTCTTTGCAGATATTTTCATTTAGTAGAAGTCAGGAAACAAGAGACAATGGGTTTAAATGTGGTCAAAATAATCCCATTTGAGAATGTCAAAATGGTCAAAATGACCACCCTTGCCTTTCTACAGTTAAGGACAATTCATATACTGAAAAGGCTCTTTACCAATTTACCAGTTCTTCATAAAACCTTTACATAACGTCTTTAGAAATTGAAGACAATTCTTCGCACTTCACATTTCGATAACAAAAAACGTTTCCACTGAAATGTTTTTAGGGAGCACCAAGTTGCTCTTTTATGGTATTGACCTTTAGCACCTTTATTTTCAAGAATGTTTGTGATTAAATATGTAATTAAAAACTTATATATAACTTAAACCTATAATTACATCGGCCATTCTCAGCCTGACTCCATAAAACTGTGACTTAGAGACCATAAAGTATGCGCTGACGTTCTTTTGTGAGGTCACCCTCAAACGCACTCACATGCATGCGCACCAAACACACTTTACACTCCATGATTGATGGCTGGTGTCTTCTCCCTGCAACATCACTGCACTTCCCATTGAGCCGAGATGCAATTTTGCCCCATCGCCAGAGGCCATTCTTCCCCCTTCGAAATATCTAATTACTGTGTAATTTGCCGCCATTTCGATATGAAAGCCAAAAATGATGATGCTTAAGAGTAATGGGACATTAATTCCAAATCACTCTAGATAGACGTTTCTGGTGCGTCTCTTCATGATAAGCCATGCAGCAGAGGTTATTATGCAGCCTTAATGCAGAAATGCTTATTACTGTAATTTGTATGGGCAGGCTGTGTTTCGTCTTTTGTCTCAGCTTCTCTCATTAACATTTCTAAGATGATCTGTCAGTTGTCTAGATTTCTTTTTTTTTTCCTAAACAGCTTAGAGAAGTATTTTATTGGCAACAGAGGAGTCTTATGTATACACAGATGCACATAAAGAGGTGGATGTTTGCCTGCACAAGCCTTCGTGCAAAGTCATAAAAACTTTAGCAGTCTGAGGTAACTGAAGGCCAGGCTGAGCTCTGGTGTAGAAGCAGATTGCCTTCTAGGACAACAGTGATCTACACTTTTCAATGTGTTTAGAATTACTTGTTGATTTCAAGCTTGGTGAACTGGCTTTCCTTGAAATTTCCCTAAGATCTAGAATCAGTGAATCTGCCCACAGACAGGAAGCAGACAGCTGCCCAGGTGTTTAACACAGTGGTCAGTATGCGGTTGGCGGAGGATATTAGAATACTGGAATGCTTCTATCGTCCACCAGATCTTGGGCTAAAGAAAGGGCAAATTCTGTCCGAAACAAATTCATTCCGAAACCCCAGGTCCAAAATATGCTTTTGAATGCTATCATGTGTGTCCAATTTAAAACATTTGGCTCAATTATGGTAAATAGCTCCCAAGTGGAGCAAGCAGGTGGCCCAGAATTGAATCGTGGCCATTTGCAGCCCAAAACTATTCACTCTGGTTTATTTAGGTCGGAACTCTTTATTGCGCAGCCACATGCTAGATGGATCCCCATTAGAAAGAGAGAAATGAGGGTGGATATAATTATCAATGAAATATTTGATATAAGAATACCCCCCGTCCAACTGTGATTAGACCAAAGACTGATGTATGAATTATTCATCAGAATAGGATTATGACACGGCAGCTTGGACAGGGTTCAAGTTATGCATCTTCCTTGACATTTTAATTGAAATCATACAATTAAATGTCAAACTAATTCCCTTGAGCAACTGTAGGTTCAAGCGGTTATGTATCATGACATATTAGACCTCTAATTGGACATTTCATTAAAACACTATACTCTTGCTATTTTAAAAAAGCAAGAAACATCGAGGAGTAACCGATGCATGAATATATATTAAGGTTTTTCTTCTGATTAAGATGATTCTGTTTATCACTTGCTGCCATCCAGCCAGTGGTCCAAATCAAGCCTATCATCAGTTTAAATAAATGGTGAAGAAATACATTATCCTAATTCTCATTTCTGGAACTTTGGCAGGGGCAGCAGAGGATCTACATACGGGCCTGGCTGCCTTGTTGCCTAGTAACAAGCTCCTGAATTGACAAAGAAATCCTAAAAATCTTGGGACTTTCCCAAGAAATCGATATGATGGAGCCGACGTGATGATTGGAGATTAGCAGACGAGTGCTACCGTTGGCTGGCAGGCGCCATTTCGGAGCCGGAGCGGAGGGAATAGCGCCTGAGTCATCTCCCACAAGCTGCTTCCTGCCTCTGTCTCCAGGATACAGCATGCTCCCATGTCTCTCAACACTTACTCATACATTTATCGCCGTCTTTCTCTTTGTCGCTTCCCACTCGGGCGAGCAGATTCTTAGACACAGAAAAGGCCTGGGATGGTACTAAACCACACACAGAGCTCTGCTGACACTAGCAACAAAATCAAATGTACAACAATGTTTCCACTTATCTTGGACATTGTAAATAACATAGACATGTTTGTCACTTTAGTTTTGCACCGGAGCTAACAAGCCTGAATCATATCAATCTATCTATCTATATATTTATATATATATATATGCTCTTGTACTGTAATGAGTACCTACATTAATGAATTAGTACACTCCCAAAATTCAAAATTTTTCACCTTACCATAGGCGCAAATTAATTAAATCAACATTCTAATACGATGATCTCTCCTCTCTGGACTGGAGACCGGGTCTCGTGTCGGGCTGGGCCGTACTTTTAAAATGTAATTATTATTTTTCTCTTTAAGGTTTTCCTTTCCTGAGTGGTGGTACTTAGAGATAGAGTATGAAGTTACTCAAATTAGGTACGCATTTGTACAGTGAAGACTGAAAACGGGTGTGCATTTGTCGTACCACAGATGCCAATTCTTGCTTGTGTACCACTTATGTCAATC
>JBBPCY010000001.1:43231457-43244094 GCA_037974405.1 Brachyalestes nurse
GCTCCTTATTCACAGCTCCTTATTCCAATTTTCCGTTCCACCTTAAATACTTAAGGTGGAACTTTTTAAGGTGGAACAAAACCGATTGTTGCTGGGACACAGCCATCGAAAATGAAATAAAGCGACGCAGTCCTTCTGTTTTCTTTGTCTGGGAGAAAGTGGAGAGATTTGTGCTGTTCTTTGCAGCAACAACACAACACTTCATGAGTGATCTGCCTCTGCCTGTAGCCGTAGCGCTCTCGCTAAGCTTGTAAAACTAGCAGACAAAATAGCGAATCCTTAACTAATCTAGTGGGCGGGGTCTCGGCAGATGAGGGGCGGTTCTATGCAAATTGGCCAAGTGGGACGTCACACTGGGACCTCCGTCTAAACGGCTCGTTTCAAAATGGACCCAAACTGTGAAGAATAAACCTGGTGACATCTCTTTATTTGAGAGGGATTTTGTGCAAAGAACTTCATGAACATGTTTTGTACAGCCCATAGTCCGATTCTAACTAAAGTGAGTTTTGCATAATATGTCCCCTTTAATGCTTTCAGCATATCAAGACATTTTGGACAACGCCATGCTTCTAACTTTGCGGACACAGTTTGGGGAAGAACATTTTCTATTCCAGCATGACTGTGCACAAAGCAAGCTCCGTAAAGACATGGTTGGATGAGTTCAGTGTGGAAGAACTTGACTGGCCACACAGAGCCCTGACCTTAACCCCATCCAACACCTTTGGGATGAACTGGAACAGAGATTGTGAGTAAGGCCTTCTCGTCCAACATCAGTGTCTGACCTCTTAAATGCTCTCCAGAATGAATGGACACAAATTCCCACAGAAACTTCAAAATCTTGTGAAAAGTCTTCCAAGACGAGTGGAAGCTGTTCAAGCTGCAAAGGGGCGGACCGACTCCATATTAAAGTGTTTATATTTGAATGCAGTGTCCATTAAAGTCCCTGTTGGAGTAAAGACCAATACTTTTGTCCATATTGTGTTACTACATTAAAAAATTCATAAATGCAACATTTTAAAGCATGTAATTATCATAGTAAGGCAACAACAAATTCAGCAAAGAATGTGGAATAATGTAAATTTGCAACATTTGTTCTGCATCATCATGTTCAGCTTTTCTCAGTCTAATAGTCACACAGAGCCCACAGACTGTGCTCCTATAGAAGCCTGGACTGTTGGTGTCATCCAAAGCCTGCGGGACACTATCGACCGAGCCTGGCTGTTGAAAGCCCGGGGAATGGAATCAGCTAAACATGTATTATAACCAATCAATATGGACTGAGGAACACAGAGACAGGAGTAAACACACTCACTCCTCATCCCGCAGTCCACACAGAGCTTTAGACAACCTGCTACTCTTAACAGAACAACTGCTGTTAGCATTTTATGCAAAGCAGTGCAGCCTGGTGTTCTTGTAAAAGTGGGTGGTACATCATCTACAGATGATGTCAAATAAACATGAATGTATTTGCACACATTATATCAGCATTACATTGTATAGTTAAAGATATTGTGAAAAGGCATCACAAATATCTGTCCACTCAAGTGCAATAGCACTACTTATGTCAATATTCTTTTTTTATTACTTAATATTACTACTGATTCTCTACTAAATAACTAACTGCAAGCTACCATTTATGTTGGTAGATTTCGCTCAACTGCGTTACTTATATGTAGTATTTATACCCATTTCTGTATATAGTATAGCGTATTGTCATATTGAGCTTTTTACTTACTGCGTTTTTTCTTTAGCTATTATTTAGATTTTACATTTTATATTATTCTGGTCACTGTGCCACTGTGTCTGCCGTCATTACATCAGCAATTTCCTCAGAGATCAATAAAGTTTTCTGATTCTGATTCTGACTCACTGGACCGGATGAGCTAATTGTATTTCAAAGGGTAAAAATCCTTATCAGGATTCCTTTCTTTTTGAATTGTTCTTGCTTAATACTTGGCTAAAATAACTAATACGAAAATGCACACAGCATATGCACTTACTGGCCACTTTATTAGAAACCCCTACCTCGTACCCACCGTTCAGATGACTTAGTCTGTAGCCCATCTGTTGTCATGTACAATTTTTGTTGGCCAAGCTGCCGCCCTTCCTCAGTGGTCACTTTCTCAGCACAGAACTGTTCTCAGCTGGATATTTTTGGGTGATGGACAACTGCCAAGATAGAAGTGACAGTGACATGTAAAAAATACGCTTGTACAGCCTGACAGCCCACTACTATGCCAGTATTACAGCTTGTGCTGACAATGGCCCAAAATATATGTGGGCATAATGGTCCAGTGGTCAGCTGAAGACCGACAGTGCAGAGAACATACAGCAACAGATGGCCTACAGTGTGCATCTAGTGGACCAAGAAAATAAGTGTAGCTCATAGACTGGCCAGTGTAAATGCAGTTTTTTTAATCAAGTATTTTTAAATCATGTAAAAAATATTAATATAAAAAAACAATGGTACTGCTTTATAAGAGGAGCTTATAACGATAAGATAAACCTTTATTTGTCCCACAAGTGGGAAATTTGCTCATAAAAATGTCTCAAATAATGCTCATAAACACAGTCATAATGAAGCCATAATAACACGTGGATAAAGTGAGTGAGAGTATGCTGTTTTATGAAGATGACGGGTCTAATGCATGATGGAGAGGACAAAGTAAAGTAACCACCAAGGGCTGAGGTATAGATGAATGTAGACCCACTATTTGAAGAGTAACAGGTCACTTTTTCCTCATGCACTATAACTACTTAGGAATCATTTTTAAGGTTCTTGTAACCCAATTATCCATTAAAAAACATATTTAAAACAATTACTAAATCCTTTATAAATGCTATCCTATTGATATATGGTTTGGATATAACAGTAATTATTTGTTGCAGGATTATAACATTGACATACATGTTAAATGAATATTGTAGATTATACATTGTAGATTAATATTGAAAACATCCCCTATTGCTCTGATGACAGCTTTGCCCACTCTTACCATTTTTTCAATCAGATTCATGAGGAATCGACCTGGAATGGTATTTAATTAACAAGTGTTCTTTGTCAAGAGTTCATTAGTGGAATTTATTTACTTCTTAATGTGTTTGGGATCATCAGTTGTGATGGTGGGGTTGGTACACAGTTAGTGATCCTATTCAGCTACGGTTCCACTCCACATTATGGCAAGAACCACTTAACTAAGTAAAAAAAAAACAAACAGTCCATCATTACCTTATTACAAAACATATTCTGGTGTGTTCCTTCATCGTTTAGTTTGTTTTCAATATTAATCTAGAATGTAGAAAATTGAATGAGAAGGAGTGTCCAAACTTTTGACTGGAAGTGTAAATGGAGAGCTTATACAGGGAGTCCTTTGGTAACAACAGTCTCAACATATGAGGTTTCGAGTTTACGGCGCTCACTCCCATAAAAACTTAAAAAAATTGAGACTTGAATGTTTTGTCGTACGCTGTTAGCGTCGTACTTACAGAATACGTGGACAAAGTAGTTTGGTTGTGTGTGGCGGAGGAAAGATCAGAATATGCGGAATATGCAGTAACGCAGCGTATGAGTAAAGGAGTTCTCATCCCCCAGTACGCTACAAGTACAGTACATTTATGTCCTTTTTCAGTGGCTTAGCTGTGTTTTAATGTTGTAGATTATGATTTTAGGACTGTGTTAGGATAGGTAAGTGACTAGGGTGTGTTTCGACATTTGGGTTACATCACTGTTGTAGGAACGGATCTGTGTCATAACTCGAGGACCCCCTGTATGTCCAACATAGTGTTACTGAGACATGAATAAGGCCATCATTACTGACAGTCCTTTCTTAAATCTGCAGACTTGAAATTCAGTCTTGTTCTCCAAGCTAAAAGCCTGTATCTGTTCTAAACCATACTTATTATCTCCTCGGTGCCAGAGTTCAGTGCCTTTGCTGTCCTTACACTATGTTCCAATGATCCCTAACAACTGCATAATCTGAAATAGCTATAGATTTTGCTTTGGGAGGCCCAGCAAAGCTGGTTCCAAACTAATGGATACCTTATGGAGGTGTAATGCAATCATTTAGGAGCGCGAGAAGTGGGGATCGGAGAGGTTGGGGAGTGGGAAGAGAGTGAGGGGGTGTTGATTTAATCTCCTCTGCTCCACTCTGCACCCACCTTTCAGCACACCATCTGCTGGAGACGAGGAAACAGGCAGATTCATCACAATTAGATTCTCCCGGCCTACTTACTGCATATCAGTAGTCAGCAATGAGGATACCCAACACCTGACATTAGTTAGATTAGCGCTGCCCTGTGCTGGTCCTCCAGAGGCCAGCAGGCACATATTTATGGCATTTAAGGCGTTCAGAGCATGTGAAAATCAGCTGCCAGTAATTTGCTTCTTCTCTTACAAACACCTGCAAAATCATTTGTCATGGATTTCTTTAATTGTTTTATTCACTTCTTTTGCATATGTAATGTATTCCATGCATGAAAATGAAGCAGCGCTCTCCCTCACCAAACAAAGCTTTAAATTATGGATTATTTGCACAATTTTATTATTATTTTTCTCTCCTAATGAACTGCTTTGCCAACATTATGCTACCAAAGGAATACAGGGAAGATATAGGAGTAATATTTATTCAGTGTAATATTTGTGTGAACTAATACAGGCTGTGCTAACCTTTAGAAGTCACAGTTATTGCCTGCAATAACAAGAGCACAGTGAAATTCAGTAGGATTTTTTTTCTCACTTATGGCTCGCTGGACCAAGCTGCAAAAGTGCAGATTCTAAACTTCCAACCACTGCCATGATCCTCTATTTGTTCAGTCCATTTCCAGTTGCTGTTTGCAAATAATCGGCCCAGCTGACTATGTAAAATGAACAACATCCTTGAACAAGAAGTTAGAGGAACAAATAAAGCCCTTGCATGAACCTTGGGTTTATTGTAACATTTTGAAATTGCTTTAATATCAAAAGTAAATAACTGACATGGGCATACAGCAAGAAATTAGTAGCAAGTTGTTTCCAGCTTTAGAGTGACCTGAGAGGTGTTTCACAAAGTGGGATGTCTTGATCAGATACCTAAAGCACAAAGTTGATTACAATGATTACATTTGCGTTGTTGATTACATTTGCATTTATTCAGCTTCTGTATGTTCATTTTGTACTACAAAATATAAGCTATATCAACTAAAACGCACAAACAGGCTGAAGAGTGTGACGGCTGCTTTGCCCCACTCTCCTTTTTGCAAATAAGTTCTGGCTGTGTCTAATGATCCACCCAGAGTGAGTTCTTTAAGCTCATTGTTGCAGTTCTAAGATGTAACTGTGCAATTATGCGCTATGGGGAATCAGCTGACTCCAAGAAAACATGGATCCTGTGGAATTTTTTTAATGCACATTTAATAAAGTGGTGACACTTCATGCTTTACAGTTCTTTTATTCTCTGGAATAAAAATGTGTTTTTAAATATTTTTACATAGAAACACAACAGGTGAGAGCTGCCATGATTGTTTATTGTATTGGCACATTAGGCTTGGCTTGTTAGACTTGTTGTAAAGTAGAAGCGTGGTGCACAGCTGATTAAGGGAAAAAGCCCTTTTGAAAAGACTGAAAAAGAATCAATACAGACTAATAGCAGGATCAACTGACATGATTTAATCAGGCTTGTATTATATATAGTTTTAGAGATGGTGTAAAGGTTGGCACTCCTTTGTGACAATCTCTGAGGATGACAGAGTAGGTAGACCATGAACTTCGATCTGAGACCGCTCTCGTAAAGAATCCACATTCTCATTCACACACAGAAAAGGTATGAAACCGGAGTACTCGGGGTCCTGAAGAGTCTCAGTAGGGGATAGAGATGATGCCTGGCCTTTTATACCATGTGACGCGCTTCACTTCCTCTTGCGCGTCACATGATCCGTGTGCGTGACAAAGATTGTTGCATGGTTGGAAAGACAAATTAATATACAGATTTGGATGAATGAGTTCCACTAAAGCTAATTGTTGTCTTAGCCAAATATTATAACTCTGTGTTCAAATCCCACTGGTGGGACTCTAGGGAATAGCCAAGGCAAATCCCTCTGGTGCGACTGTGCTTGTAAATGGGTTAAAGGTGTTATATTAGTCCATCAGACTAAAAAACCAACTGAAATTTGTAAAATCATGTAATATGTAAGTCCATATACCCTCTTGTACTCCAGCAGATCATGAATGAGAGACTGGGCCCCTCTTGTACACCCACAAGTGTGTGTAATAGGCTGCAGTGATGGTATAGCTATTAGAAGCCATGATCAGTGAGCTACTTTGAGTCAGGCTCTAGGCCCAGGCTGTGCATTTCACTCTGCCTTTGACATTGAGACGAGCGTTAGGTCCCACATCAGCTACAATTTCTATCATACCACCCCGACTCCAGTCCTCCAGGCCACAAAGGGATGGTAATGGTGGCTTCAATGCATGTCTGAGTGCATATGCTACACTGAGCAATGCTTTTCAATTACCAGCCGTCCCACAGCCGAGCCAAGACGAGAAAATACACACTGCATGTTTCTGAGACAAAATGCTTAGGTCAGACAAATGGCGAAATAAAATATACCTTTTGTCATTTCATTTGACAGTTGTCCTTTCAAGCTATTGCACAGAGGTCGCAGAAGTGAAGATGTACACATGTGCAGATGTATGAATGTATAACAGAGCTTGAGGGCGTGAGTGCTTCTGGACTGCATACATACTGCACCTCCTTATGGGCAAACATCTGATTGAAAAGATTTCCCTCTTGCCAAAAAACCATCAGCTAAGAACTGTCCAATGCCCACGGTTTGCTTATTTAGTTTTGCACTGTATCTATGCAGCTCATGCCACTAAAATGTGATGGTTAAGCCAGGCCAATCATCACTGTGTACACTGCAAGAGACCATTATCTGCTTCAAAACGGATGATTTTTGACATTCTATGATCAGTTAGGTTACTCTATTTAAAATGGACAATAGGTCCCTAAATTCTGAGACTGTCAGGCCTGATACAAAAGATTTACCCTAGAATAACAGGTTAGTTACAGAGCTAATAGTAAAGTATTTGCAGCTGAAGTCAACCAAGATTGAAAGCCATTAAAAACTGTGCTCACATTGTCCTGAACATAATGCATGTTATTAATATGTATCATAGTGTAATAAATGAATACTTCATCTATGTTAAATTAGAGCAATGCAACTGATGTGTTTAGCTTGATGGTTGTATCCATCATGATGAAACAAAAATTCATTGACAAAAACATGACAGGCAGTTTTACAATTCACCATCAAGTCCATCAGATTAAATGGTGTGATTTCCCATATTCAAATACAGATACACTTACAATAACTTTTGCTTATGCTGTTCTGATCAACTCTCAGGGACTACTCTCAAATTCAGTTTTTACTGAAAAATGGGTTGATTTCTTTGTAGAAATTTGCATTTACATAATCTTGGGGACAAATAACTGATCACTGAAACCAGTCGTCATAAATCAGTAGTGAACATCCTGTAAGTGACCAGTAAAAAACACAATTTTTTTTTGTTTTGCTCTCAAAATGTTAAAAAAAAGCTCTAATTTTGAAAATTTTCCTAAAAATAAGCACAGTTTAATTGCTCTCACATCATTAAGGATGTTTGATCTATGTTAATTAAAGGGTTACATGCTTCCATTACTTGTTAGGTGCAATAGCCTACATTAGCTTCCATTGTTTATTATTCACATTAGCCTGAGTCTTTGTACACTAAACACTTCTTGACTGATCACCTACAAAAACAGTGGCAAAAAGTGATTATTTTGGCTGAACCATCACTTTTAAGATTGTTTTGCACTTCTTGAAGTTCAAGGTCTTGAACACTTCTAAGCCAGGTCTTCTGTTAACACTTGAAAAATGGATATGGTCACCTACATCCACTTGTGTCTTCTGAAAGGCAGCACAGTTTCCTTCACTGAGCACAGAGACATACGCATATGGTGCTAATCACCTCCCAAAGGGTCCTACTACAGTTAAGAGCTGAAACGGTGCATGCTAATGCAAGCAAATGCAAGCAAAAAGGTGTGAACCAGCACCTGGGCTGTTAACTAGCCCATACTGGTTTTGTTTAACACAAATGCGGCCAGTAATGATGGCATACATGACCGACTGTGAATCCCTATAGTATGGAAATATAACCATCCCTCATTAGATAAAGCTCTAGCATTACTGCTTTATGGGATCACTGGGAATACCTGGCTAAGGCTATTTATGGCATGATTTCAAGCACAAAGAGCATTAGCCCTTCTGGCCAGGTTGTTCCCACAGTGCAGCCCCTTAAATCAAAGTCATTTATCATGTTTTTTTTTTGGGGGGGGAGCAAGTTGGGGAGTTGAGTGGGGGTTGGTGATAGCCCAGTGTCTTCCAGTGAGGCGAGATGCATTAATTAGGTGCATGTAGGGAAGTGAGCCTACAGTCATGGTCTGTAATAGATTCCTCCTGGAATTGATGAGCTTGTTTGTGTGTGTGTGTGTGTTCGCACACTGGGGTTGGGGGGAGTTAGGCACACCTCTGATCTTCCCACAACAACACTCGGCCTGCACTGGGGAGCGGGGACCATTTAAATGAAGCAACCATCAACACCGAATACCAGATCCCCATGTTCAGCCATTGCCTGGGACCCAAGAGCACCAACTATTGCGCCAGAGTGTAAATGTTTACTTTGACGCATTGTGTACATTAGTTCGGTAATGTACGTCGTCCCTATTTACGCCATTTAGCAATTAGCAGGCCCCGGCTCTGACAGAATACGGAGTACAAAACCCTAGCAGATATCTTTTTTCATCATCTCGTGTATGCAAATGAGTGTTTGATTTCGTTCATGCAAATGTGAATTTCAATTAACTGCGAATTTTTAACTGGGACTTGGCAGCAAGCTGTAGCACGGCCATGTTTTTCTTTGCTGAAAATAAATTATGGATAAACAAATAGCATTGCACATTGAAGATAATTACATCTCTCCAAAAGCGTCCTTTAACATGCAAATACAACACTTTGTTTTCTTTCACAAAGATCAATCACAGATGAGCAGGTAAACACAATCACTGGGGTAATTCATGACCCATTTTACATTCGGATCACACATATGAGCCAAAAAAACCACTAAAAGAAAGCGCGCGCACACACACACACACACACACACACACACACACACACACACACACAAATGCACTCTCTGGACTCCACTTCTTGCTTTCACACTGACTCCAGTGTCAAGAGCAGGGTGGAAATCAAAGCTGCCCATGCTGATGAGGCTGGCACATCAGCCCAGGACTTCACCACTGGATAAAAACACTTCAATAATGGGCCAAACAGTGTTTCTTCCATTTTTATGAGAGGTTTCTGAAACTTGGCCTGTGCCGCAACAGCACTTTTATTACAGAAAATTGCTTCGGACAAGTCAATGAAGGAAGATCAGAAGAGAAAAACACTATTTATGGCTTAAATTCACTGGTGTTATGCCTTTGGTCTCAGCTGCAGAATTCATCCAATTTGGTCTACAGCGAGCTATCATTAAGAATAGATGAGAATCCAAGTTAAAATCAGGACATGACTGAGAAGAAAAAGGAAAGGGCCCAGGCCCTGTCGTGCTCTTCGTGTTCTCCTGCTTCATGCAACACCCGTATGTTTGCTGTGGGGGTGGGTGAGAGGTGCGCGCGCATGCATGAGGGGGTTTTTATCAGAGGCTGTCTGGGCTGATGTAAGTAGCCTTCTTTGCCCTCCTCATTCTCCCTGTGGGCCAAAGAAGGCTGCTGCTAATGTAATGCTCAGTGCTCTAGGGGTCCAATCTAGAGTGAGTACAGGCTAAAAGTATAGAAATAAAATGATGGGGCACTGCTTGAGGATCATGAAGGGTCAGTTTTCACATCCCACAGCACAGTAGTATAGTCCTAAGATTAAAGAACATGTCAGTGCCACAGTTTATAACACATGACTTGTGTCAATGGTAGGGCTTGAAAAAGAACTTGAAGGATCGATATTAAATTAAAAAATAAGTGTTGATATGTCCACATTTTAGCCTTTTCAAACATATCATTCACTCGTCTGTCAATACAGCCCATTTATGAAAATGAGCAGCAAAATCGCCGCTAATGCATATTCAGCTTTGAATTAATCATGGTTGTGATATCATAGATCTAAATTAATATTCATTTTGCATCTTGAAGTTTTAATTTAAATGTTTATTTTTTAATTGCAAATGGAACATATCAAACAGAAATTGTGATTTTGATGTGAATGTACACAATCTTTTTTTTCAGTAAATCTTCTACAGTTTTGTTGGAAAACCATTTCAGGTAGCCCCTCACATCCTAACATCCCTGGGGATTTTACTCCAAACTTTAGAGCCTGTTCCATATGTATGTATGGGCCGTATAATCTGTACAAAATATTATAGCTGCAAGTGTGTTGCAAGCAGGTATTCGCTTGAAATATTAGCTTGAAAACTTTAAAACATTTCAAATCTCTGTCAACAATGGGTTGTGGGTTTAAAAAAATGAAATAAATAAGTAAAGTGGCCCCTTATAGTCACATGTCAACACAGCACAGCACAGCACACAGTGAGAAATTCCTCTGCATTTAACCCACTCACCAAGTAAAGCAGTGGGCAGCCAGGAACACAGCACCTGGGGAGCAGTATATGGGATGGTATCTTGCTCAAGTGTACCTCAGTGGTGCCACTGGCAGTCCTGGGATTTGAATCCACCTCCTTCTGATTATGGGGACGGCTCCCTAACCGCCAGGCAAACAAATACAGGGGCCGTTTCATTTCATGTAATACCTCACATTTAATTACAGACAGGATGTGTGAATCTACAGTTTGGGCTAGAGGTAAATCAGCCCATTTAATAGCAGTTCTTATTTTTGTTATGGGCTGGTGGTGGCACTGTTGAGATCCAATGTGGTTGCCAAAGATCAAACCTTACTTTAGTACCATTTTTTTCTTTGAAAGAGAGGAAGACCTTAGCTCTACTAAGCCATTTATATCAGACATCCCTGGTAATAAACATAGTAGTACATTCAGTATGAAGCAAATTACACTTAAATAAGGTATCTAATTTGCAAAGATTAGCTTCACAGTCATAAAATAAGTAGAACCATAAATATTTTTATGTTAGAGAACAATTGAAGAAATTTGTGGAAATGGAAGAAGAGATGCGTAGAAATGGGAGAAGTGGTGTCATTGATTGGAGCGGTGTAGAATGAGCTAGGATTCTAGCATAACCTCAAGATTACACATACAGTGTACATTAGTGGTGCACCTAGTAAAGGTCACAGTACCTTAAGTGCCATTCCATTGACAAAAACACCTTGGAGAATATTGAGATGTGTTTATCTCTGCATCTCCAATGCAACAAGGCTAATTCTCCTGCCCAATAAACACTGTGTGGATATCAATCTTCTACTGGCAATTTCCCCATAGAATCACAGCTCTGTCTCTCTCTCTCCCTCTCTCTCTCCCTCTCTCTCTCTCTCTCTCTGGTCTCATCCCAGTGGTAAATCTCTGTTCTGTCAAATGGAGCAACAAGAATGCGGAAGTTGTGAACTTGTGAGAAGTACAGATCGATGCAGCAAGGACAGGCTGAATGATCTGGTCAGAGAGAATGTATTTGGTGCCCGAGTCCACATGGCCAGCCATTAATCCACTCTGCGCCTGTGAGACATGCTAGCCAGCAGCCCAGCGAGTGTAAAACGCCCTTACGTCAGCCTGAGACATTACTGCCCATCAGCCAGATAAATCCATATTAACAGGGCCATGTGAAACACTGATGCTCTCACACAAACACATACACACACAAACACACTTGTTTTTGTGTCCTATCAGGGCATGGCGTTGTTACTATACACTGCAAAAAACATCCAAGCAAATTAAAAGATCTCATAGCAGGACACCAAATTGTATTGTTTTTCTTATAGAATTACTTCTCGCTGTTAATTTTAAGGGTATATGCCTTTCTAAACTGAAATTGTTTTAAGTCAATTTTAGCACAAAACAAACACAAAGAGTCCCTCATCAGGTTATTACTATTATTCTGGTAATGGTCGTGATATTAAATCAGGGCTTTTCACTTTCAGGTTATTATTATTATTCTGGTAATGGTCAGGATATTAAATCAGGGATTTTCACTTTCAGGTTATTATTATTATTCTAGTAATGGTAATGATATTAAATCAGGGCTTTTCACCTTCGTCATGGATTTGACATACACTTGAATATAAATTTATAAAAACTTGAAAAACATACATTTCAAATGAGATTTAAATACATTTATAGGATGTATCTTCCAAGAGTCTATTTCCATACACAAGATTTATATATGATTTTTTCTAATTATTCACAATATTCTCTTGCTTCATTCAAGTAGGAAGGTGGCTTGATTCAAATGTGAATGCTTCTTCCTTCAACTTTAGGGATGCTTCTGTCATCCTTGGCTTGCTAATAAAGGGCCTCAGACCCTAGTTCTACGAACCCCCTACAAATATATATACACACACAATGCAACAGAAAGCATTTCCTACTGGTGCAATACCCTATCCGCCTCCATATACATATATATATATATATATATATATATATATATATAAAACGATATAACGATATACG
>JBBPCY010000001.1:43244119-43263571 GCA_037974405.1 Brachyalestes nurse
TGTTTATTGGTTTATAATTTTGTGGTAAAGATGAGGTGTCTCCAAACAAAATGGCGCCTCAGAATTTTTCCTCTCCTCCAACGCAAATGAATCATGAAGTATATTTATATATCCACACACATGCACACACATTCACAAATCACACACATTCACAAATCACACACATGCGCAAACATATATATGTACAGGTCACCCAGAAATATACAAGCTGTATTCTCTCCATGCATCATGACTGTAACCTCCAACTGAATTTGTTGCATGCTGCTCTCCACTTTAGTCTTTTACATGTGAACACCCGTTAGAACACACAGTTCATTCAAATCACACTTTGTTTCAAAGCCTGTGGACACAAAGACGCTGAGACACGAGTCTGGAAAAGGAACATCCCAATAGTTATCTGTAAAAGAACGAAGTGGGAATAGTTGCTAGATACGCACATTCCACATGGGTGGTGAAGTCACCCACAATCTTCCTCCCTCCATGCCAAACCCCATTCCCAAATACACACGCACACACTCACTCCGTCAAAACGAGTGACAAGGAAGTTTTGTTAGCGCATTACTTCGAAAAGTCCAAATTTTCTGGTAGAGAGCACACAAAATATTTTATTTATATTCCATACATAAATAGCAGGCTGTTTGGTGTCGTCCCACTGCTCTTCATATGTGCCTCTGACACTATCAGAGCCCGCCATCATGCGCAGGGCTGGAAATAAATTGCATTTTTTTTGCTGGTGGTTCTCCTGCAGAAGACCTGAGGAAGAGCATTATAATATAAAACATGAATAAACAAAATCACTCATGAGCAAATGTGCAGAAGCTGAGGGAAGTAATCTCCTTTAGGCATGGCCCTTGAAATTAACTCAGAGAATCTACATACACACACATATACACACACACACACACACACACACAGACATACACATAAGACCCCAAAACACAAAAGCTAAGAAGATTAATCAAATATTTTCCTTAGCCCTCCTATTCAAATGCGTCACATTCAAAATATTATGGTAATTCTTCTTTTATTATGTTTACTAACCAGAGATTGGACGGTCACAGGTGAGTCCAACTGAAGGCAAAATGCTAACGTGAAGGAGTTATATCACTGCCTCAGCTCCAAGCCCCCAGAACTAAATAAGCCAAGCTTAGGTGGTGTAAATGCTGACATGGGCTTGAATTAGCGAGCAGGAGTCAACTGTTCCGCGGAGTCAGAAGTCCGTGACAGACTAAACTTTAAAATCCAAAATTGGTAGCTGTGGAGAATAGGCTGGGAAGAGCATTCTGGAATTCTGGGGGGAAAAAAAATAATAACAATGATTTACAGAACTACTGTCAAATGTGTTTAGGTTCTCAACAAAAAAACCCATTTGAGCATCCAAAAATAGTTTAGCTTTTTTATCTACTGTGCCAAAACCTCAAGCCTCTTTACTTTATACAATGTTGCTGGCATAACAAAATATATATTTTTAAAATCATTTGAAAACACCTTCGTTTTACATTACATGAACATTCCATGATGAATGGACCTGTAGAAATGTTTCAGAATTATGTGAAACGAAATGCTGTTACTTTAAACATTAGAGGTGTAACAATGCATCATAGCCTTGTGATATTGCAATGCAAAAAATGACAATATGCTTGAATGCACTGTTTGAACACCAAAGTTTCTCCAGGGCCAATCATGAACCCACTCCAGCTCTCCAATTTGCTTACAGGTTGAGAATATCATTCTATAAAGAGATGTTGCTATTCCATCAACAATTTAAAACAATGCATTGCTGTTTGGGCCTGTACATGTACACAAGAAACATGTAAACTTGTACATTCATTTTCATGTGTACTACAAGTCAGTTTACAGTTTTTTTAATGATTATTTCTTGTGAATCCAACGTCCCTAAGCATGGGGGTCATGCAGAAGAGTTGTCAGAAACAGCTGCACACAAATCACTCAAATTTCCAGGCAATCATGCAAATCTCCCTTCCACTCATTCCCCAACCATCCTCCTATTTATTCGTGTTTTACCGCCTTTATAGCTTTATACATTACAGATGAGATTTAAAAAAAAAAAACATGGAATGAGGAGACCTCAACGGACATAAGTGAGGTTCTGTATTTTATCTTTAAAAAGGTACTGGAGGTCAAGAAATACAAACACAATGGCTGAAGTGGTTCAACCTTCGGTAATTTCTCGTAGCGAAGACAAAACAATGAAAATTCCAGTGCTTTCAAAAGCTGAGCAGTTGTTCTAGAACTGCTGAACAAAGGGCCACTGTTGATTTGCATGACTTCAGGTGCTCCACTTTCAAAACCGATCAAGTCATTCCGAGTCAATTTCAGAAGAGGTTACGGAGGCTCGGAGATGGATGTATCCTTGGTAACAGTGTGAGTGGCCTGTTAGGCCCAAGTTCCAAAGCGTTCCCAGCGGTCTTTGTGTTGCGTGCATGGCTGATCACTGCCCTGAACAGCTTCTACATGAGGAATGAGGTCGTGTTGGGCCTTGGAGCTTTGGGTGATAGCCTTTCAGCGGGTGATTCACTAGCAAGTTTTCACAGTCTGACAAACCATGGTTATGATGGAGCTTGCAATTCAGCCACACCATCCCCAGTGTTTTTACAGCAAATAAATATTCATAAAAATAAAAGTGCCAGAAAGGGTTCACCACATGGTACCACTGAAAAACAATTCTTAGAAGGGCCATATTGGTAAATGAGGTCTGTGAATGTGAAGAACCTTTTAAACTTTAAACAATGTATAAATGATGAAAAGGTTATTGAAAGAAACCCTAAATTGGCAAAGGAACTTTACATTATGTGATGGTTCCTCCTAATATTTCATATACTACATGTTTCTTTATGGAGTTATCAAGGGTCCTCTGAAGCATCACTCAAAAAACCCTTTTGTGGCAACTTTTCTACGAGTGAATAGTAAAATACCATAGTTCTCAGTTATAGCTCGGTTGTAGCTCATTGAAACAAAAGGTGAAATCCTTTTAATCAGTGGACACCTTAAGTACATAAGAAGATATATTATTATGACTAAAGTCCTTAAAGGCCAGGTCATTTACGTACTTATTTAAACTTAACGAACTCTTTATATGCTTGTTTGCATTGTAGACCATGTAGTTTGGTTTTTTTTGCCATATTTTTATGTTCTGTCTTTGAAATGAATAGAAAAAAGTCAGAGGTCCACACTTAAACTGGAGCATTATTTATTATGTAATTAATTAAATGCGTGTTTAATATTAAATTAACAATGACATTTCATCTTAACAATTAGCAATTTAATCTGAAACTGAATGCTTACATTTCAATAGTACATCAAAACAACAGGAAAAAATTCTATTAAAAGGTCCTACATTGAAAAAAACAACCTGGTGTGCTTGTGCTCAAATCCCTTTATTTCTATATTCATTATAAGGTATACATTTTAATGCCAGTGCAGTGTGGCGTGTTTCCTCATCCTACTTGTTGACCATCAAGCTGCGGGTCAGCGGAGGTGCGTCCATGCTTGCTGATGTCAGCGGTTTCACAATCCTCTCATTTTTCTCTTGCTGCCTCTGCCATGACTGTGTAGATTTGATGGCTGACCATGAGCTTCCTCCATCGCTCTTTACTGATCGGGAGCTGATGAAAAGTCCCATTTCGTGTGTTGACAGAATGCGGTTGGAGACACTGGAAGTGATTTGTGGGCCAAATAGTCTGCGGCTGTTTGGGATGATGTAATTTGTAATAGTGAGTAAGGAGCACAGTGGATGCAACTCATGCTGCTTGTACACAGTCGAACTAAAGACTTCAATCAGGCTTCCATCAGTGCCCATTTATCATGTTTCCACAAGCCCAACATGGTGGAGGTATCTGTTCAAAAGGCTTGGGTAGTCTTTGTTGTATCTAACTTTGTGCTTTGATCAATTCTTGATTGATATTGGAATATCCTTCGGAAAGCTTTTCTCATTTCACTCTGTCTGACTTTCCCTGGAAAAGATCCATAGAAGGATAAAAAAAAAGCTGGCAATTGATAACTTTGGCCAAAGTGTGTAGAAGCACACTATGCAAAATGCTTGATTGTTAGTTATGAGTTTCTCAATACTTATAGACTGTATGATTATGGTTCTTCTTTTCAAACCTTTTTTGAAAAAAAAAGGGAAAAAAATAAAGCATGGAAATTGTTAACATTTGGAACAGGTCTTATTGCTTTCTTGGCAAAGAAATTCACCTCGGACTGTTATTAGCTGTCTCTTGTTCTCGGAGGATTGCCGATGACATGCGCTCAAAAGTAATTTCATTAGCATGCACCCAGCATGAACAGAGTAATGAGAAATCCGCAGAGTCTCCAAGACTGGAGTTGAGATGTTCTGATCTAAATGGGGCTGAATGTGGTTTTGCTTTACTGTCATATCAAAGTACTGATGTCATCACACTTTCAAACAATCCTATTAGAATTCCGTCTTTTGTCTGCTGAGCTATAATCACGGTTGGATTAGATGTGTTTTAAACTGAGAGAGCGTTTTGAAGCATTGATGAGGACTGTATCGGCAATAAAGATAGGGATCACCGGTTCAGACGGTGCTCTGTCCAGTCCCCAGATGATAATTGTGCAAAGTGCATGCCGTATCTGCGTGAGACTGCTGGCCCATAATTGAGCACGTGTTGATATGATGTGTAAATTGTATATATGAAATTATCAGTAATTGCTTCTGCATGCATGGATATGCTAATTCCCTCAATAATGAGTATCAGGAAAAACACACACACTACTTCAGTGGCTTCTCCAAGCGTGCCTAAGCCCACAAATAAACACATCTTTGGAAATGCCATTACAGAAATGCTAATTTCCCTCCGCAACCCGAGGTTCCATAAGAACCAGACGTGCTTTCCCATACCATGCCAATCCCCATCCGCCACCATATTGACATAAAGAGGCGTCATCATGGCCCTGGAGAAGCGAGGCGTCCCCTTGAGATTCCGCCTGTTTAGGATGATAACTCCTAGGTTCAACATCCCTTTGGCGAAGGCCTTCCGATAATCCATTTTCCATACAGATTTTGTAAGCTGAGGCAGCTTTATCCTATTATCGCCAGCATTATACAAATGTAGACGACTGTAATCCACACACTTAGAGCCCAATGTCTCTCAAAAGAACACTATTCAGGAGGAGTCTGCAGACATCAGGCGCTAAGGCATGTGCTGCCTACTTCTAAGGTTGCCTCTGAGATGGGACAGATAATTCGCAGGCTGTATGTTTGGGGAGCCTCTTCATGAGATGGTCAGATGAATTTTGAATGTTCTTTCTTGTGAAATAGCTGCAGCTCACTCTTAAAAAGTAAAGGCTTCTTGACTTGGACCTAGGGTTCTTGGAAAATCCTTGAATTAGTGAAGAACCATGGGGGTTCTCTGAAGTTGGAACCAGATTTCTTTTAACACATGGATCTCACTTATAAAAAAGGTTCCTCAAAAAACAATCAAAAGGCTCTTTATGGAACCAAAATGAGTTCTTCTATAGTATTGCTACAGAAAACCCTTTCTGCGAAGCTAGAGTGTATCCTTATATATTCTGTATATTCTATATATTCTGTATGTCCTTATTTTACTGAAGGCCTTGTCTGAAGCCTGCATGACATTGCTGCTATTGCTGCCTCTCTTGTACGCACAAGAACATGAAAAGCAAAGAAAAACAAGTTAAAGATTAAAAATAAGCCTACTCAGCTGTGTAAAGTGCGATTGTCAGGGGAGGAATGTTTTATGGATCCTTGGAGGACCCGATTCAAAAATAATGAAAGCCAAATTGCACCTCTCTAATAAAATAGGTCTGTTTTTGCATTAGCTCCCTTTGATGCCTCATTTGGCACCATTCCCTTTCTTTCTTTTTCTTTTCTGTTTTTTTTTTTCTTTCAGGAATAAAAAGTGAGCTCAATTGGCGTCCTGTCGTAAATAACTATATTTCTTCTAGACCTCTGCAGGAATCCACGAGCTCCGTGCATCTTATTGTTTCTATCACGGTCACGGCGTGAATATTCATGAGTGTGTTTTCCATATCCGAGGGCTCCAGCAGAGAGACTGAGGGTCGTGGGGGGAGTGGAGCTTGCTCTCTGAACTCAGCAGGTGGCTGAGTATGAGATGTGATAACTAGATGTAGCCGGTGACAATGCTCCAATGCTCTGTGCTTGGCTAATAACCCAGCATGCAGTGGATCTGAAGATGAGACCCCCAGCCCCCTACCGGCCCACATTCCCCCCTTTTCTCCACCCAACCCGGACGTCTACTGCATGACCTTCCAAGGACAAAGAAACCCAATGAGCATAATGGACTGCTTCATTTACTTATTTACCTATTTAATCTGGTGCATTAAGAAGAGCTAAACGGGATCTTAACCCTTTAATGCCAAGGCAAAAACGTCCACCAATTAACCTACAATTATCTTTGAATAATGAGGTGTATGATTGCGGTGTCACAGTCATGTGCACACGTGTTTTTAGAGATGTTTATTTTATTTGTATCCCAATTTTTTTTTTCAAGGAATCAAATACATGAATAGGAATGACAAAAAACAATAATAAAGCCTTACCAATCCAAATTCTACATAAGGAACAGGCTTAAAAACTATCACAGTGCATCCAGCAAGAAAGGTAGTCTTATGCTTCTTTTATATACAGGGGGTTTGTTTGGAGCTCCGTTCCTACGACAGTGGTGTAACCCGAATTTTGGTGTAAGTCGAAACACACCCTAGCCTAAGTCAATAACGAGTCCTAACACAGTTGTTAAATCTAGAAAATAAAAACACAACTAAGTCACAGAAAAAGGAAAAGGACATAAATATACAGTACTTGTACGCTGTACTGTAGTAACAGAAATGAGTGTAAAAAGAATTTGTTCAGAAGCCATGATAAAGGCCAAAAAGACGCCAAACAAATCAGTTTAGATAAGTTTAGATAATACGTCAAATTACTGCGTATTCTACGCATTCTGCGCATTCTTCCGCCATGCACCACTAAACTGGTTCACCCATGTGAGCGTCGTAAACACGAAGCGTCGTAAGTCGAGACCCTCATAACTCGAGAACCCCCTGTAGTGACAGAAAACGTAGCAGCACACAGAAAGCTCCAAGTCTACATACTGATACAAGTGTCATCCCTGTCAATCCAAACTAGTGATTTTACTTGCGATACATTCAGAGTAGAGCTTAGATCGGGCCCAAAAAATGAAACCCGACCCTACCCGAGCCCATGCACCTTGTGTCCGAGCCCAGCCCGGTCCGACACATTAACTGTAATTATCGGCTCCAGCCCGATTTAAACCAGACTATTTTTTAATATGTGGGCCGTTATAACACACGTTCTCAACTGTGGGTGCGTTCATAAACTAAAAAAAAACAAATGCTTGATCACGGCCCGGCCCGGCCCGGCCCGAGGATAGTGTCAGGAAATATCAACCCGACCCGCGGGCCGGGTTTGGGTTCGGACAGAGAATCTAAACTGTAATTCAGAGATGTTAGTGATGTCCCATTTATCTCTATAAAGAGTAATGAAATGTAGTCTATTAAGTCACAGAATCAAATTATATGCATGTTTGTGTCTTGGCCAATTATATTTAGAATTGTGGTTAAATTACACAATATTTGCATGAAGCGGTCACACATACCATACATTGTTACTTTAGGGAGGCCCTAGGTTATTCATATATTGCATCATCTGGAAAAAACAGACAGTATTTTGTTGTATTTTGTTGTATTTTGTTGTATTTTGTTGTATTTGTCTAATTTTGGCAAAAATCACTTCATTTTGAAGTGATTTCATTTTGAAAAATCACTTCATTTTGAAACACTTCATCACTTCAATCCTACATTTTTGGAATTTTTGCCTGTGCAGGCTATGAAAAGTTGTCAGTTCAGATATCTTTTTAGAAATGGTTGCACTAGAGCATCTGTGGGCTGAAAATACAAGGATTTTGTTGTTGGCTCATGCCTATGAAAAAAATATAAATGAGTGGCTTAAAAGCATAAGGCAGTCATATTTTTATTATTGGTTTTCTCTGCTCTTGGAGTGCTAAAGATGTTTGGAATGTTTTCTCTGAGCCAAGATAAATGTTTCTGAAATCATTTCTTCTATTCAAATAACTTGGACATTTACAATCAGCTATAGTTTAGTTTCACTCAGAGAGCTGTTGTAATAGACTGGAAAAGCAAGCACTGTTCCCTAACCGCCCCTCTCCATCAGTGCCGGACTGGTACATTTGGGCCGTTCAGGTATATTTGGGCCGGCGAGAGGGACCCCGGTAGGCAGGGGATCCCGTCAGCACCCAGCCTAACCAACCCCGCCCCCTTCAGAAAGCGTGATATCAACAGGTACACCGGCACTTATTCCCGTTAGCTCCGCCCCTCCCCCAGGTGGGCCGGTCTCAAAATGCCCAGTAAGATTTTTGTCCCAGTCCAGCCCTGCTCTCCATTCTCACCACCTATTTTCTGATATTAGGCACCAAACACAGGTAGAGTTATCCTTTATAGACTTGTCTCTGTTCAACCTGCAGATCCAACAGCTAAACTCACAGGATCACACTTTTTTAGATACACTGGTAATAAATAATAGTGGTGAAAAGAATATGGTGTGTATGTTTTAGTGTTAAAACAATATATTTCATTTTGATTAACTATTTGATGTCTAGATCACTTTCTACGTGGGCCAGTCAAGTTCTTCCACACCTAACTCACCCAGACGGGTCTTTATGGACCTCACTTTGTGCAGTGAGAAACAGTCATGCTGGAATAGAAAAGGTTCTTCCCAAGACTGTGTGCTCAAAGTTGGAAGCATGGCGTTGTCCAGAATGTCTTGTTATGCTGAATCACCGAGATTCACCTTCCCTGAAAGTAAGGGGCCAGCTGAATTCAATAATTAAAAGCTGTGTCCCAATACTTTTGTCCATATAGTGCATGTCTATATGACCTATAACAGAGCTGAACCACAGGAGACACTGTAGAGGCTGAACTGATCTCTATATATATTTATCAGTATCAATATAGTTAATTTATCAGTTTGAAAAGAAGTGTTCAAATTTCTTCAAGGCCGATGTCATTTTTCATTACAAAAGAATGTATATTACAGTTTTTGTAATATTATTTAAAAATTAATCTACTTTAGATTTTAACAGCTACAGTGTATATATGGACTCATCAGCCATAATAAAATAGCTCAGCATGTTAAATTTGAACATTTTATTGTTTCATTGAAGTGTGACAAGTGTGACCGATCTGTGAATATCTGTGTATATCTGTACAAACCTAAATTACGACAGCACTGAGGCGTCACATTATTAACAGATTATTATTACAGATTAACAAATTAGCTGCATTTTTTTGCATTGGCTTCAAAGGGTTATACTGCATTGTGGCATGGCTTAAGTTGAATCAGAATCAGAATCAGAATCTACATCAGAATAGAGTTTATTGCCATGTATGCTCACACATACAAGGAACTTGCTTTGATTGTTGGTGCAAACATACAAAATAAAGAAATACAATTTTTCAATCAAATATAGAATTGAAAAATAGACCTTAAACTGTAATGTGCAAGCTGTGTAGTGTGCTACAGAATAAATAAACAAGATGACTACATGAATTTGCCAGAGGAGAGAATATGAGCAATAGGTTGGAATGAATATCCAACTGTGCAGTGTGTGCTGGGAATGTTACAATACATGTGACATGACATTCATTCATTTATTTATTGTAACCGCTTAATTCTTACTAGGGTCACGGGTACCCAAACCTTACCTGGGGTCTGTGGGCGTGAGGCAGGGACTCCAGCCCACCGCAGAGCGCACATACACAACATTTGCTCAAACACTCACACCCAAGACCTTGTACATATACATAATAGTGCAGATTCCGAGTGAAAGATAAAAGTCAGTGGGGAATAGACAGATAAGCTCAGTTATGTTTACTCAAATCTCACAAATGAAACAGCTACATGATCTCATTTACTCCAATTTCAGGATTACTGAGGACATCCATTTGGTTTTTATACCATATTTCAACACAACTAGTCCAACTTTTACGCAAACACAAGCATATCCCTGTAAAATGGATTGTGTGTGTGCGTTTGCTCAGCAGCTATCATCATTCTATTGTGCTGCTTTGGGAGGCTAAGATAGAGAGTCAACACACGGGTCTCCTTCAACTGTCACACTAATGCCCGGCAGTGCCACAGCATAAGAGCGGCAGATTACTTCCCAAATTAGGATTCATTTACACCAGCTGTTGGTCCAGTTTCACCCAGGGAGAGGGAAATAAGCCCTGATCCTTTCCTAAACTGACGGTAACCTGTGGTGTGGCCTTGAATATGCAGCAGATCTGTTGGGGGATGGACTGCATTCGACCCATCGTGTTTTCATTTCCATAATGCAGTTTGATTTCTCTGAATGCGATTTTGTGATTATTTTATTTTCACGGTGCTTTTAAACAAGAAATACTTGAAAACCTGTTATTGTGTATTCTGAAAGTGTCTTGAAATCATCTAGAAGTTTAAAAACCTCAAAGGTTTGAATGCAAGTGAATGCCAGCATCACAACAAGGTTATGAATTAGGTTTATCTTGTAGAATTCAGCATTGAGCGTATAAATATTTGTACATAATGTAAATGAATTATACTCATTTTAGTCAGCTATCCTCAAACAAAAGATAAGAAATAAGTTTATTTATTCAAAGGGAAATTCATATGACATTAGCATGCTCAATAAAGAATAAAAGATAGATAGACTTTTTTTAAAAAATAGACAATAAACAGTAGTGCAACACAATGACGAGAAAAGTATTGCAACAATTGTTTCAATATGGCATATGACAGGCACTTTATTTCCCCATGTCTTGTGGCCCAAACCAATGTTTTTGTTATTATGACTTTATTGTACAGATATGAACATATGCAATACATATTGTCTGATTCCATTCAGACTACACCGAACCTAAGAACAGAGAGCTGAACGCAGGGCAAACAGGAACAGAGCAAAATGACTCATGGCAATCACTGTTCATACAACACTGCATTCTAGTGCTCAGATCAATATAACGTGCACCACTTTAGCCTCTGAGAGCCACTAATGGCCCTGGATTTATTTAATGGCCGTCAGCAATAAGACAAATGATATTCTAATATTCCTTCATTATTGCAAGAGTTTATTTTGGGGACTGCAACAGAAAAAATGAAAATATTGATTTTGGTCTCTTTCGATGAGCTTATTCCTATTTTAGATCAAATAGACTCTCTCATTCAATACTCAAGAACTTATCACATGGCTCTGTTTCCGTAATATCTCCAGACTTCAGCAATTGAATCATCTACTTTGTTTATACTTGGCATTAAAATGTGTCCCATTTCTGGATAACATGTCTTCAAAAGACTCCCAAATCACATAATACCACCAACACTTGGAGGGTGAAGGACAACACTTTCAAATCATTTTTTAAAACTCACCGCTTCAAACTTGCTTATTCTCTTTGACTTTGTCCCTAGACTGCACCCGTTTTAGTCTTACACTCTTGTGATTTTATATATACTGTGTTCTTTTGTTTGTTTCAAACTGTCTTACTCTCTTTAGCCTAGTGGGTAAAACTCTTGCCTGTGAATCCGACGACTGCAACATTGCAGGTTCGAATCCCTCACTTTCTACCATAGTGTCCTTGAGCAAGACACTTAACCCTCAGTTTCTCCAGGTGGACTGTCCCTGTAACTAATGATTGTCTTTCTGGATAAGAGCGTCAGCCAAAGGCTCCCTTTACCCTTCAACCAGGTGACGCTGATGGAGTTTTTCTAGTTTACTGTATTGTAATTATAACGTTTTCGTCCTGACATCATTCTGAGCAGTTCTTTTGGACTGATCTAAGACTTTCCAAAGTACTGTAGCTGTTCTGACCTCAAAGAACTTGAGCATTCATTGTCATCAGATCTGTGTGCAGTCTTTACACAACGCAGACAGCTTGTCTACAGTCACAGTCTACATCACATGAACTCCGCACACAACTTCCAATATTGTTCCCATCTCCCTTCTGTTTAGATGTCTGCACATGGATTCAAATGTAGGTTTGAAGTTTAAAGTTTATACAACATCTGTAAGTTAGTACATAATTCACACACCACCTCAGTTGTGATTTAAACCCATGTTTTTCTTTATGTATCTGTAATTGCCTTTATATTTTGATTTTATTGGCCCAAAAATACACAGATTATTCATATTTATTCCATTTTATCAGTGTTGTTTTCATGATCACAGGAATTATATGTTAATGGGTGATGTAAACAAAGGCAGTTCACAATTAAAAGTAAAAAATAAAAATAAAAAAAGGAAAGATGTGATAGTCTCTTTGCATGGTGAATGTTTAGAATATAGCATAACCAGACCTGTCAATCCTCTTCATTTTTATCATTTTTTCTTCTGTATTGTAGACTTATTTTGCATATCTTTCCCATTTTTTTTACACCCTATCAACAATGTAGCACCGACCCCTCGGTGAACAAAATCAACACGTTGACAAACAAAATCAGCCTCCAAGCCTGGCACTCATCTCAAAATTGTGTACACCCACCCCCTAACAAAAAACAAAAGCTTGCCTCTCAATTTACGTGTACAAATTTAAGCAACGTGTCCCAGTTTGTTGTTTCCCTGTTTTTTCTGGACTGTAGATTGAGGCAAGTTGTTTTGAATGTGGCCATGTTTTCCACTGCACAATCTAGAGCAAGAACTGACAGAAATGAGAGTCGATGGAAATAATGGTTTTAGTTTTGCACCTGCTTGAGATGGCTGGAATCATCATTATGACCAATTTAAAGTGTCTAGTTTGGGTAATTTGTTTTCTTACTTTATTGGATGATATTATATGATATGGCACACTGTTCTCTCTATTACACTCACAGACTCAACAAACACACACACACACACACACACACACACACACACAAATGTCTTCAATTACACAGAATTATGTGTTCAAGCAAAGCTTTTCTCTAACAAGTGGGACAATTGGAAGAAAAGTAATTTGTTCTGTGGATATAATAGAGTTAGAATTAACTTCCTGAGTACTCTACCATAGCAAATTCTATGTTTCTGTAGTGCAATAGGAATCCAGTCATTGTCTTTGGGCCAGAATAACCCTTGAATCGACCTGCAGTTATTACAGATAATAAAAATAGCAAAGTATGATTCCTTATTTCTTACTTGTAGTCTTCGATATTTTGTCAAGACCGCTTACATGTGTAAGTAGAAAAATATATGCTTTTAGATTTGACTTTGGAAGCTATTGTTGGGGCAACAATCTCGTTTTCCATAGTAGCTAGAGTCCAAAAATACAAAACAATCTCCATTATTTCTGATCTGTTCATCATGAAATTTTCGCATAATGTGAAGGGTGGCTGCTGTGCTCAAATAATTTTTTTTTTTTTAAAAAGACACATTGTTTTCTTGGATGGCAATGACACTTCATAGTTAGTCTTCAGATTAATAGCTGAATAACAAAAATAGAATTGAAGCAGTTTATCTCTTCCTATATTTGCATCCTGCGTCTGTTTCCGTGTCTATTGCCACAACAGGCATCTGATACAAGTGGCTTTGAAAAAACAACAAAGTGAGCTCCTTATAACCTGCTACTCTCTCAGCACACCTGAAATTAGGTTAGGTAACCTCACTGTTGCACAGTTATTTGTCTTTTATAAGGTAAGCTCTCTTCTGATGGCATGTTTAGATGGCTCTCCACAGTCAGACGTATAGAGTATCTCAGCGGAGCTGCACTGCAGTGCTATCTTTACCATTGCGTCTGGACATCAACCCAGCAGAAAATGGCAAGAAAGGCAGAGCAGTGGTCCTTATGTTCCATCAGAGAAATCATTTGAGTCAATTCGCTTCCTGATGAGGCATGAATCCATATGGCAAATTTTGCTCAGGAGTGATTCATTCTAATTGTCACACTGGGACCCCCTATTACACCGCCGCAGAACGGGTCACTGCATCAGAAAATTAAAGCCGAGGCATCCATTTTAATTCTATTTGTAAATTCTCGCCTGTGGGATGAAGATGTGCTGAGCCCACACAAATACCCCGGCACGTCCCCCGAGCCGGCCCTACTCTGGGCTATCAGAACAGTTCACCTCTATATGTCCTGCCCTACTCAATGCAGTGTGGAAGAAAGAGGTGGACCATGCAAGTGAGAGACCCACCGTGCGAATGTGTGTGCGTATATGTGGGCACCCGTCCTCAAAAGTTACTCATGCAGTGTGTGAATGCCCCAGTACTACATCATCTTAGTTCCGTTCATTGCTTTTGTTCTGCATGTTGGGTTCCTCATTTATACGGGCACCACAGCTAACCTAACACAGCATGAGCAGGTATTGTCCTGCTCTAGCATTCACTCTGGTCTTGCGCTAACCCCGTTCCACTGCAGAGATGTAAAATGATTCAATTATTCTCTTTGAATTTAATGGAACATTAGGGAATCGGCCCGGAATTGATATCCACCACAAACTATTACTGAGTTAATTATTGCTCCAGGTACTTTCAGATCTTCTGCACATATACACTCTCACTGTCAGAGTTTGGAATATTCAGTAGCTGTATATGTGATTAATTGATTTGATGAGTTCATGGAAATGGCGTGAAGCAAATTATATTAAAAGGGCTGGAAAGTAGAACATCTCTTATCAACTATATAATGACACAATTTGATGGTCACCTCATGAATACTATTGCCTGAAGCCTTAAGCAGCATCGGCAATGGCGATAATCCCCAGTCATATTCAGCACATGGGCTCTGAATTCTAAGAACACGGGAGTTATCATTTTGTCCCTACTCTTCAAAATAAAGGCATTCTTTAGAGCAATGCCAAAAAGAACCCCTTGTAGTTCCCTAAAGAATGTTCCTTTGGATGGAACATGTGCTGTAAATAAAGAACGAGTCCCCAGGGCCCTCTGGAGGGACCACCTTTTTACTCTATAATTATGCATTATGAGTTAGGTTTAAAGGAAAAATGCCTCATAAGAAAAAACATCCTATGCTCATTATTACTGTACATCTAAGCCAAGAACCATTTAGGAGACTTTGTTTTTAACAATGTATAGATATTCGCACCAGATGAGGCTTTGTCTTTCCAGTCTACTTGTCAACTCCCAGTCTACCAGTTTTTACTTTTTTATTGTCTACATAATTTGTCCTAAAGCAAACAGATTGATATTATTTTGTTCTGGACACACATGCCCAGCAAATCCATGGCCACTTGCAGGACACAGGTGACAAACAACACATGTGACAAGGCATCTGGGCCATCAGCATCTACAGGACATCCCCACCTGCCTGTTCTGGGATTAAGGTACAGAATGATATGGCAGTGAGGAAAACCACCCCACTCCCCCAACAACTTGGTGCTCTGTCTGACCATAGCTGATGTGAGAAGGACTTTCCTTGCAGTCAAGCCACGGAAGGCCTCTGGACCCGACAACATTCCCAGTTGTGTGCTCAGAAGATGCATGGCCCTTCTGTCCTCACAGACACCTTCAATATTGTTCTGAGAACCACCATCATTCCAAAGTGCTTTAAAACTACCACCATCATCCCAGTGCCAGAGACGTCAACACAATTACTTCTGTTAGACACCCATCATCATGAAGTGCATTGAGAGGCTAGTCAGGAAGCACAAAAAAATCACACCTGCCCAATCACTGGACACCCTATAGTTTGCATATTGTCCCAACCGTGCTATCATCACCCCCCTTCACCTGGTACTGGACAAAAAGACAGTTATGTGAGAATGCTGTTCATAGACTTCAGCATTCAATACAATCATTCCTCAGCATCTGATAGGGAAGCTGAGACAGCTGGGACTGAAAACCACCTTCTGCAACTGGATCCTGGACATCCTGATTGGAGACCTCAGTCAGTCATTATCAAGAGCAGCATCTCCAGCTCCACCACACTGAGCACAGGGGACCAGGGCTGTGTGCTCAGCCCTTTGCTGCTCTCACTGGTGACCTACGACTGTGCAGCAATGTTCGCTGATGACACAATTGTGGTGGGCTTGATCAGTGGAAATGACGAGGTGGCATATGGAGAGGAGACACAATGGCTAACAGACTGGTGCAGAGCTAACAAACCTGTCTCTGAATGCAGACAAAACAAAAGAGTTGGTTGTTGCGATCATCAATGGCTCCTCAGTGGAGACTGTCCAGAGCACCAAGTTCCTTGGTGTTTACATTGTGGAGAACCTCACACGGACCCTCAGTATTAGCTCCAATGCCTTCACCCCTGCAAATCTCACTGTATTCTACAAAGCCGTGGTACGGAAATTGTGCCACATCAGATCACAAGACCCTACAGAGGATAGTAAGGACAGCTGAAAAATAATCGGAATCTCTTTCCCCTCTGTTGCACATTTACACCACATACTGCATCTGCAAGCGACCAGCATTGTGGATGAACCCACACACCTCTCCCACACTCGCTTCTCCCTGGCAGACTTTTTGGCAGGATCTGGGCCTTCACTATCAGGATGGAGAACCGAACTGAATAACAAACTGTACATCATACACACACATACCCACACATACACACTCACTTTTTCTCTCTCTGAACTGAACGTATTTTCTCCGAATCACATGGCATGAAGAAAACTTGCAATTCCCCTGTATTTCTTACATACTGTACATTGTTTTTTTCTAATCCTGTTGCTGCAATTTGACATTTTTGGACAATGATTTATTGCTGTCTACCTTCATCTTTGCATTTTCTTCAAACTTTAATGACTCTGCTGCTAGAATACAGTATGTCATAACACCGTATTCTCATACTAGTACTGTCACTGCTCCTGTCGACTGCACTGTATGTTGTCCTGCAAATTTGCACTTCTGTTTTTACAATCTCTCTTGCAGTCCTGTCCTGCCAGCCATTGTGTAGTCTTGTGGTGTTCTGTTTTTGTACTTTTGTCCTGGATAAATTTCACTGTTTACTGTATATATGGTTGAAATGAAAATAAATACCTACTTGACTTGACACACCATCTTCATCTACAAAATCTTCATATCTTTGTCTAAACAAAATGCAAACACTGTGAAGATATAATAAATATTTTAGGTTCATGTTCAATGTTTAGATCGGGTTTCATTCATCTGACATGATGTGTTTGGAAGATCACACCTAAGAAAACAAACATGGTTATGAGAATTTTAAGGAATTAAGTTAATTTCACATATCTGTGAAAAACTACAGTGTATTTTGTCATTATTACTTTTATATTGAGGGCAGAACGTAGAGTAGATTAGCTATAAAACAATTTTAACCAGTCTAAAGACTCATTTGACCACATAGTGATTAGACAGTGATTATGAACAGGTCTTATTAATGGTCCCATCTACTGTGTCTACTTCAAATGTCCAAATTCAGAAGGTAACCCTTGTAGATGAAGCAGTAAGAATTTTTGCGTGGGATAGACTGTGCTCTATCTGAAACTGAAGGCACCTGTCTCGATACCTTGCCGTGCATGCTATTTGGAGAGTTGCTGGAGACAGCATGTTAATATGAATGTTCCTGTAAAAGAATCAGGAGATGTCCCTCAGTATATGCTGACATTGCTAAAATACCAATGACTGCTGATGCCTTTTCCCCCAAAAAAGAAAAACTAGCAAAACTTTATTTTACAGTGTGAAACATAGTTACCAAAACTAACCAGCTTGTTAAATAAAGAGTAGTTAATTTTGGGGGGGTATGGAAAAATGTAGTTATATGTATGTAATTAAATGTATTTGTGGTTGTCTTTTGACGTTCAAATATGTGGAAAGTGTTTGCCTTATCAGAAATCTGTGCAGTCTGTATGTTCTATACGTGGCCATAACAAATCGAGGCCACTCCGGCAGTAGTAATACATCTAAAATGTTTGCAAAAATGCTGCTTGTTGAGTTCAGTTTAGTTAAGTTTTGAGAGCAGCACAGTTTTATCTTTTGCGGCCTTACATTTCCCTTTATCCTGTGCATCACATTTGATCCTGGAAGTGTGTTCTTTTTAAAACTGTTTGTTAATGTGTTAATACAATTAAATAATAATAAAACTAAGATGAATAAGAAGTACAAAAAATAATTGTAGAATTTTCCAGTAGTATTTTGTTAGTGCTTTATTTTATGCAATCAGATGTAACGACAGTGAACTAACTGCTTAATACTAAGTTGTTTACTTACTTCATAACATGTAACATACACTATATGGACAAAAATATTAGGACATACCTCTCAATTACTGAACTCAGATGGCCCCTTACTTCCAGTGAAGGGCAATTTTGGAAAATGCCATGCTTCCAACTTTGCGGACACACTGTTTGTAGAAGAACCTTTTCTACTCCAGCATGACTGTGTCCCAGTGCACAAAGCAAGGTCCATAAAGACATGATTGGATGAGTTCAGTGTGGAAGAACTTTACTACCCCACACAGAGTCCTGACCTCAACCCCATCCAACACCTTTGGGATGAACAGGAACTGAGATTGTGAGCCAGGCTTTCTCCTCCAACAGCAGTACCTGATCTCATAAATGCTCTACAGAATGAATAGGCACAAATTCCCACAGAAACACATTCCAAGAAGAGCGAAAGCTGTTCTTGCTGCAAAGGGGGACCAAAGCTTAATATTAAACTCTTTGTATTTGAATGCCCTGATGGTGTAATGGTAATGTGTCCCAAAACTTTTTTCCATATAGTGTAGTTCGGGCCTGCTGACTATGACTCATTCATTCAGAATTATATGTTTCAGCTCGAGTAGGCAGGGCTTCACCAAATGAAAATGCACAAAGTGAGTAATGGCAGTTTGTGTATGATCGACCTTAGTGCTCAGAATGATGGCTGTCTTGCTCAATAGTGCTGTCTATGATAAAATGTGTAGAATGTTGTCTTTACCCGAAAACAAGGAGAAAATCGTTCGTGTTTTCAATACAATGAGAAGTCCCAGCCCACCCACGCACAAAGCTGGTTCTTTCTAAAAGACTGTTTGACAGCAACTCAATGTCCTTGTCAGTTATTGTACTCTAACATAAACAGTGTTTCAGTGCCATGACCTCACTTTTAAACTATTGCTCTACTTTTTTTCCGCTGTGGATGTACGGTCCTTTGTGAGGTGGGAAATCTGACACTTTCACTCCTTTTGATTAGACAGTTATTCTTTTCCTTTTTATTTTGAGCTCGGGCCAGTTCTTTCATCTTTTTGACTAGGAATTTTACATTGGAGAGGAAAAATAACCCAGACTCAGCCTACCAAAGATATAAACATACACACACACAAACCACGCACACACACACACACACAAACACACACACACACATATATATATAATTTTTAAAATCTAGATTAATCTAGATTAATATTGGAATTCATCTAGATTAAAATGGCTCATTTGAATTCTGCCGAAGGCATTCAGAATGTGTGTGCTACCCAAATAATGACTAAAAG
>JBBPCY010000001.1:43263671-43280115 GCA_037974405.1 Brachyalestes nurse
GATGGGACCTTCACATGGTGGAATTTGACCTTTTTTTGAGATTTTGATACCATCTGAAAGCTCTTTTCAATGTTTTCATTATTTTCATACCTTGTCTCTATCAAATGTTATAATTACCCAAAGTCAGCTGAACAGTTGGACTTTTTGGGATGGAATTTTGAGGAAAAACACACCTTAATGACGAGGATTCTAAATAGAATCAGAGCAGTAAAGTAGGAGAAGATAATAAAGATGATGTAAATCACTTTACTTTTGTAAAACATTAGTCAATGTATGTTTTAAAACAAAAAAGGTCACTTTGACACAACACTCATAAATTAACAGAACAAGTTTTTAACTCTTGTTAGTAATGAAGTATTTTAAGAGTAAATAACAAATAAAACACATATCATATTGATGAAACATATTTAAGATCTATTTTGCTAGAAACAATAGTAATAGTAATAATAACCTCATAGACCTAAACAAAATATATAGTAATATGTACAGTGATTACTTTATGGTTATCAGGCATTTACTATTATACAATATACGTTTGGTTAATTACATATGATACATACTTGACATGCATATCAAGTAAAAACACATGTAATATATTAAACATTTTATGTTTTATTTATGTACTATACATCAATTAGTTATATATTGACTGAACAACTATTTTATATCCTTTTTAAAAATGTCACTTTTGGCATGGCAAACTTGAAATGACAGAAAATATAACACACGTACCCACGGCAGATTATAGACATTCAGTATTCTCTTTGATTCAAGGCTACAGTACAATAAAATACAAATCAGTGTAAAATGCACAAAGACACCCTTTCTGTGCGTTGAACATGGGTGCCTGTTGTACTTGCAGACACCGATAAAATCCCCAACACTGCCATCTGGTAATGGTGGCAGAATCTCCCGGATGTCCTCCATGACAGGATTGTCAACATCTGAAATGCTGAATGATAAATATCAGACTTCAATAAAGAGGCTAAACTTCTATTGCTTAATCATTTACAGCCAGGCTAATCAATGACTTTCCGCTTTGTACTACAGCCTTTGTTTTTTTTCTTTGCTACAAACATAAAACCTGTGTTTTATATGTTGGCACCCCATATGTTGAAAATCTGTATAAATCATTTGATTTGTTGTTTGATTGTGCATGCAAAATTAACATTAAAACATTAAAGCAACACTATAGTTTTTGGAGTAAAATATGTTAACTGCTGCCTCAAAGGCACACAAAACCTTCGAAACATTTTGCAGAACCTTCCTGGAACTGCTACAAGACCCTAACTGGTGTTTGTCAGCAATGTTGTGTTGTAAAGTGTATGACTAGTGGGAATAGGCCTAACACTTTATTCACCCTTTATATGACTAAATGCCATCCAGAATAATTTGGAGGTGGTACCAAAGCCAGTGATAAACAGGATACATCAAATAGTGGTGAAAAGTGTTAAAGTGTTCCTTAGTTGGTAATCTACGGCCCTAGCAGCCCATTAGTATCAAGGACTGCTAATACAATCATCCGTTAATGCATCGTTTGTGCAGACAAAATTAATATTTGAGCACATTTGTTGTGGGCTGCCAACTTCATGCAAGCAGACACAGAGTATCTGCTACCATCAACATGTAGCCTAATATGAGCCTCGAATGTCAGGCTAATTCCCCGTTTTAAACTCTCATAAAACCTGGAATGAATGCATAAACAAAATAAAGTTTGTGGCTGTGACTTACACTGAAATTTCAACGCACTTGTCACAGTTGTTTAACATGTTTAACATGCAAATGGTGATTGAGTACACAAAAAATCTTTCAGGAAACTTTCTCATCCTGTCGGGAGACCTTGGAATAGTATACCAGGGTTAGCTACAGCGATATCCATAGCCTAATACAGAAACAGACGTCACCTAAAGGAGATAACATTTTTCAAGTACGTTTTTATTGTATTAGGAATTCAGACTCTTTTGATTGTAGGTTGATAGCCATGCAGTATAACTAAGAAAAAACTTGTAGCCCATTGAAATAGTTAGCTTACCTTCATAGCATGACTCCTCTTGCTCGTCCGTAAATTCCCCATCTCCACCATTGTCCTCACCATCGTCCTCACCATCGTCCTCATCTCTTGATGTAAAATAGTCCAGTATAACCTTGTTCAAGGCAGTAGCATCTCTTGGATAAAAGAGGTGAAGTCTATTCAGCTCGTTTAGGTGCGCAGCTACCTCGCCTCTCTTCTAGCGGTGCCATCTGACCTTACTTTTGGATGTAGTGGTTAATTTAAATCACTTTTTTAACACATTAAACCATTTTCTACAAGATATTTTCAGAAATAATAGACAAGATGTAGAAAAATAATTTAATGAAAACCAAATTTCATTACTGACTTTCGACCTATTTTTCCTCCTTCCTGAAAAAAGGCCAGTGCGACATTCGATGGGTTTTCCCAGATCGCATCACATATATGTATATATGTATACACATACACACACACACACACACAAAAGTATTTGGGATGCCTGACCATTACAAAGACTTACTGGGACACCTGACCATAACAGGGACTTCAATGACAGTGCATTCATATACTTTAATACAGGGCAGCAGCCAATCAGCAGCAAGGAGAAATAAGAAGCGCTCTCAGATTGGCCACTTTCAAACCTCCGGCCTTTCTTTTTGTTCTCTTGACAGTACTAAGAAATGTAAACAGTTATATTTTATTTGGAAATGTAGCTGAATTTACATCAATACAATAATGCATTTTATTCTTCTTAATAATGTAGCACTATAATGCATGAAAAATGATATATTGCTATGAAAAAAGCAAATAAAATGCAGAGGATATCTGCGGTTTCTGTGAATGTGCGGGAGATTTCTCTCTCTCTGTCTCTCTCTATATGCTGTGTTTCCTTTCCAAATAGTTCAATCTTAGTTTAATTAGTCCACAAAACATTTTGCCAGTACCGCTATGTAGTGTCATTGTGCTCTTTCGCAAACTTCAGGCATGCAGTGTTCTTATTAGTAAGCGACGGCTACCTTCGTGCCATAGACACCCTGCTTGTTCAAGGTTTTACGCACTGTAGACTCATGAACACAGATGCTAGCCAGTTCCAGTGATGCCTTCAAATCTTTGTCTATCACTTGGGGTTGTTTCTTTACCTCATTGATGTGTTTTCATTGTGCTCTTGGGGTCATTTTCACTGGGCGCCCACTTCTTGGTAGAGTAGCCACAGTCCCAAAGTGCCTCCATTTGTAGATCGTTTGCCTGTAGACTGGTAAATATCTAAATTCTTTGAAATTACTTTGTAACTTTATACTCTTTGTAAATCAACTATTCTTGATCGTAGCTGCTCTGAAAGTTCTTTTTGGTGAGGCATGGCTCACATAAGCAAAATCTTCTTATGCAGAAGGAACTCTTTTTTTTATCAGTCAAAAGTAGCTTTAGTCCACACCTCCAAACTCATTTTAACAAGACTCCAGGTTGTTCTCAGTAAACACATGAAAGATCAAGATTTTCTTGTGTTATAATTTTCAGCACAATATATATTACCTTTTCACTTGAAGATCGGATCATAAATTAATACAGAAAACCATGAAATTTCAAATGGATTCACATACCTTTCCTTGCCTATAGATAGATAGATAGATAGATAGATACATACATACATAGATACATACATACATACATACATACATACATACATACATACATACATATAACTTTTTTTTTATTTTAGCACATGTAACTTTTATTTGAAGAAAAAACAAGACTTTTCCTTTTCATAACATGGGCTCTTTAAAGTGAAAATCCATCTGTAGAGCAGTGCAATGCAGACATATTCCCTACATTTTTTTTTTCACTGCAGACTCCAACTGATGACTTACTCCAGTTTGGTCTCTACCTACTGATGACTAGATACAGATCACTCTCTCCATTAATGATGACTTACTCCAGATCGGTGATGCCGATGGTGATGCGTCTCTCTAGACACAGTTCCACTCACAGGCAATGCATCAACCAGACACATTCTACTCTGCGTGACTGCACTTCAGACCACTGCAATATGATTCATTATAATTAATTAGTCAAGTGTTACATGGACTGTAATTTATCATATTTGCATTATTCATCTCTTGTCATCAAAATGTAGCCCACAGCAGCATTTTGCAGCAAACTGCCTTGTCAGCATCTTTCTGTTTGTGCAACCTCACTTCTCTGACAACAGCAGGCCATTAATGTTTTGACTAAAGTTAATGGATGTGTTAAAGGTTTAGGGTAGCATTTCTACACTAGCAAATAAAAAACAGATTTAACAGATGGTAATAAACAGAATTAAGAGATCACACTAAATCGTTTTATTATATTGGGTTGTGTACTGAAATATGGTTGGCAAAATGGCCTGAGTCTATCACAATTAATTGGGTGCCATATTTGGCGTTTTATACATTACAAATGTGTTTTGGTGAGAGTCAATGAGTCTATGTGAATATATATATATACAGTTGATATCAGAAATTTACATTCACTCTATAAACAGGCACATAAATATTTTTCTCATTGTCTGACATTAAATCAGACTAAACTTCTCCTATTTTTAGTCAGTTAATATTGACAAATTTAATTCCATTTGCCAGAATAATGAGAGAGATAATTTTTTAGAGAATTTTTTACTATTTTCGTCAAAAAGTCAAAAGTTTACATACATTCATTAGTACTTAGTAGAATTGCCTTTAAACTGTATAACTTGGGTCAAACATTTTGGATATCCTTCCACAAGCTTCTCACAATACTTGGCTGGAATTGTGGCCCATTCCTCCAGACAGAACTGCAGAACTGGTGTAACAGAGTTAGGTTTGTAGGCCGCCTTGCTCGCACACGCCTTTTCCGCTCTACCTACAATTTTTTTTTACATCAGGGCTTTGTGATGGCCACTCCAGAACATTGACTTTGTTGACCTTAATCTACTTTGAAACTAATCTTGCAGTATGTTTAGGGTCATTGTCCATTTGGAAGACCCATTTGCGTCCAAGCTTTAACATTCTGGCTGATGTCCACTATTTGCTTCAATAGTTCTACATAATGTTCTTTCCTCCTGATGCCTCTATTTTGTGAAGTGCACTGGTCCCTCCTGCAGCAAAACACCCCCACAACATGAACTACCACCCCCGTACTTCACAGTTGGAATAGTGTTCCCAGGCTTGCAAGCTTCCCCCTTTTTATGCCAAATGTAACGATGGTCATTATGGCCAAACAGTTCAATTTTAGTTTCATCAGACCACAGTGCATGTCTCCAGACATTAAAGTCTTTGTCCTTGTATGCATTTGCAAACTGTAATCTGGCTTTTTTATGTTGCTTTTGGAGTAATGGCTTCTTCCTCGCTGAGTGGCCTTTCAGCCCATTCGGCACAGGACTCGTTTCACTGTAGATAATGGCACTCTCCTAACAGCTTCAGCCAGCATCTTCACAAGGTATTTTGCATTTGTTCTGGTGTTAATACGCACAGTTCACACCAAAACACAGCCCTCTCTGCAACACAGAACCCGGCTCCTTCCTGAGCAGTGTGATGGCTGGACATTCCCATGGTGTTTACACTTGTGTATAATTGTTTGAACAGATGAACGTGACACCTCCAGGCATCTGGAAATTGTACCCAGTGATGAACCAGACTTGTGGAGGTCCACACTTCTCATCCTGATATCTTAGCTGATTTCTTTTGATTTTCCTATGATGTCACACAAAGAAGCAATGTGTTGGAGGTGTGCCTTAAAACACATCCACAGTTGTAGCTCCAGTTAACTCAAATGTTGTAGATGAACCCGTCAGAAACTCCAAAGCATCATCTGGGCTTTCGCAACTTGTTTCAAGGCATAATATTCTTAGCGTATGTCAACTTTTGACTTTGACGAAAATAATAAAAAATTCTCTCACTCATTGTTCTGGCTTGTAAAAACAAATATACTAAACAGCAAGGGCATCCGATTTGCCAGACCGAACTAGTCATATGACACTCTCAGACTACTACTCGCCAATTTACTACTCCTCCTGCCTGCGCCATTACCAAGGAAAATATAAAAGTTTTGAAACGTTTGAAAGTTTTTAATACGTTTTGGTTCTAGAACTTCAGAACATTTTTTTCTCAAACAAAGGATTAAACAAGTCCACTTAGATAACACAGGTTTTTAAATACGCTATCAAGCTCTGAAAAGTCAAAAAGTATCATTTTTGTTGGTATCAAAATCAAGATAATGCTAAGTGTAATGTTCTAAATATTTTAACTGCAATGTCTTTCCAGTTCTGTTAAAAACAAAACAATGAAAAAACCCCCACAATTTTATTGAAATAATGCTAAACTTAATGCTATATTTTTCCCAGATCTCACTCTTGGAGCTGTGCTAATGACTGCTCTTTACTTGGAAACTGCAGAGCATTAAGGTGCAGATCATCGTACTGTTTCTTACGGCGTCTTCAACATGCAGAAGAAATGCAATGCTCAGCAAAGTGATTAGCAAAATTCGTCAGCATTTGCATAATGTCTGCTGTAAAGCTGAGAATATGGGAGCGACACTTACAATGTGGACAATGTTAGACCCTTATAATCTTCATCATTATTTTAGTAATGCTCTGCATCATTACACTATGGCTGACAAAACAACCGAAAACAAAAACAAGTGGCAACCTCAGATTCTCCTTTTCTTGTAAAGTCCCATTGAAAAAGCCACCCGGATATTCCACTGTTTCTCTTTCTCACTGTAAAACCCTCATGATGTTTTTGCCTGTTCTAACAGAATTGCATTAGCAAGGATCAGAGGGAAAATTTGTTCAGTTTTTTTCTGACAAATACCTGTTGTGCAATTTGGTTTCTTCATGATGCTTATTTAAGCCTAGTCCAAGTTCAACCCAGTGTCGAATCCATGTTGGAACCAAATCTGTGTGATTTTACAGCCTTGTTGGTTTTTCCCTGCTTTCATAGCTAGCTTAAAAGCAGTCTCGGGTGGTCCAGCTCATAAACGTTAATGTTTTTATGCACAGCACATTCGTCAGTACTGGAAATTGCATTGCTTTAACAGCTGGTTCAGAGAAGGAAATATTATGGCCTGTAATTAAATGTGAAATTAAGCGATATTTCATCTAGTCTCATTAATACAAAAAAAGGAGTGTCTCTAGGAAAAGAAATGTATTTCAGTGAATATGAGAACATGGCTTGAGTCCACAGAGAGCAGAAGAGAAGATGAGCTTAGAGTATTGGCTTCACTTGGTTGCTCTTCAGTAAGGTTGTTTTAACGAAGCCTTTGTAAGTCTTCTGCATGTGAGTAATGTAAATTTAAGCTGCTTTAGACATGGCTCTGACATAAGACTGTAATTTCCTCTGTGTGATATTTCAATTTGGTTGAAACTGGAAAGAGCACACTGAAATCCATTTAATAGTTTTCTCAGTTCTCAGTACAAACTACATGCACTTTTAGGCCAACAAAGAATAGTTGGAACATCAGATTGGAGGCAGAAGCAGGTGGGTCCTGTGGCATTTAACAACAGCTTAATAGAACTGGCTTCCTGAAACACGGCTCTGAAAGCTGATGTGGACTTTGATGGAGAATAGGACCAAGATGTAATGAAATGTTGAGATGACCCTGTCTTGAGCAAAATTACAAACATACCAGTTCCCTCTGCCCTAAGCTGCTGTGTGGTGCTGTTGAAAGAATCCAAATAAATACCTTTAAGCACAGACTTGGATAGAATTCCACCCCAGTCACCTGGCCTTAACTCTGATCAGTAATTTTAAGGGTAACCAGATTTCCTTGATTTCATTAAAAAGTCATTTTGCACCTGGAGGCCTCCAGCTTTACTGGAGGATCAATGATCTAATCATGTTAGCAGTGGACCTATTGACTTGAAAGTCTTTTGTGCTATCCCTTTACTGTTTTAATGACTTTTGGTTCAGATTAAACCGCTTGGAGGAGAAAGGGATTACCCACATATCCTTCGAGGTGAAGGGTAAGGGCCTTTTTTGTGTTGTTATGAAGCAGAATTTGTGGAAGGAAAGAGGGATTTTTAATGGACCTTTATGGGAACACATAGATCCAGGGCCCACAAGACTCATCCAAGGAAAAACCAAAGGACAGAGAGACTGAGATTCAAACATCCTGCTGTGATGGCTCCTTGATCAAAGTTAATCTCTGGAACTGTCATGGTACAAGACTCTACGTTTAGCACATCTGGGGAAAGCATTGCTGCTATGGGACTCCCTTCTTTGCGGTTTTAGTGCCAACAAAATCCTAGACTTGCCAGAACAGACCCTCCAATTTAATTCACCGACATTTAAACCACATCAAAAAAACCTTGGACCTGATAGCACCAGTATGTGTTTACTTATAGCAAGAAATGCAGTAAACAGTAATCCTCAACAGTGCTAATTACAGCCCTGCTGGTAATTACATGACTAATTCAGAGGGTGTTGTACTGTTTAATTTGTGGGAATTGTTAGTGCGATTAGTCATTGGCTGCTTTACCTTGGCTGTATCCTGTGGTGCGAGGTGTAAAACGTGCTGGGAGGAACACTGTTGGAGTGAAAGAAGCCTTTCTTTTTGATTTACGGTGAATAAAGCTGACACATTTTTGCTGCCTCTTGTCTAGGCCTGTTTCTTCTCACTAGAGTGTAATGGAAGCCCCAAGTACTACTTCTCACCCATCAAACCATAATGACCACAATGTATGCCCCATCTTCAGACTTGTACAGCACTATGCACCTGGATGGCCAAAAACAACATAGTTGTCCTTGGAGATTCGCAAGGAGGTCATACATAGGAGATCGGCCATCCATCCTTCTGGAAGCGCCTGCTCTGGACTCCACTTCCATTTTTCTTCATAACAAGGCCTCAGTTGGCCAGGAGGCGGCTGGGAGCCGACGGCAGCTGCCTGTTCGCTTGCGGCTCCGTCACCTTGAGCCAGGCGCCTGAGGAACCAGTAAACAAACACATTAAAGTGCAGTGGCGACCCATCTGCAGTCATAAAAGGAAGCTCCCCTCCCATGAACCCTCACAATCACAGCCTTGTGAAGGACCTGGGAGGTTAATTATGGATTTGAGACGTGGGCCTGAACACGGCAGTGCTCGGAGCCTCTCTCTCCAAGCTCCTCTCCATCTCTCCCTTGCCGCTGCAATCACAAAGCCTTCTCAATTATGTACCTATGGACGGGAAGAGCCATTTACTCACCATGAATTCTATGAATACCAATGGCCGTGTTTCAGAAAACACATTACCCGACACAATTAGAGCAGACAATGCCTCTTTAATCTAGAGGAAGCTCACGTGCATCACTGTAAACATATATTTACTTTTAAATTAAGTTGATGTCGACTTGACAGTTCAGGGGGTTCTGGCTTGATGTCATATAACACTAGATGTCTTCTTCTGAGGAGCAATTTCCAATCTGTGTAATTGTTTGGCTGGAGGGGTAGAGGATGGAAGAGGATGCTTTTCGTGTGAGGCTCCCTCAGGTCTTCTGTTCCGTGTAACTGTTCAATTCCCTCCCTCACTTTCCTGCACTCCTCTCTCCTTCACTGATGAATTTTACCATGGCTCCCTCAGGCTATGGCAACTGGGGCTTTTATGAGTTCACCTGTTCTGTGCGCAAGTTGCTGCTGTCCATAGCCACCGGCTGACTCAGTCTAGGTCGGCCAAACATAGTGTAAATAATTGCCCAGTTTGTTTGGACGTTCCTTAGCTCATGCTGCTCTCGGGGTGCCATCCTGACAAGCTAGCCCAAGGCGGTACAGGAAGTGGTGAATGCTAAAGGCTCAGGCTTTGTGTTAGGGAGGAGTGTGTTAGACCAGGAGCAGTCACGAAGGAGACCGTCAACAGACCACCAGATACAAACATATGCTTGTCCAGGAGAAATCTCCTGGCAGCTGAAAAGTCCTCTTCCTGAATCTCTGAGCCTTCTGGCTGTTGGTGGGAAGGGTCATAACGAACTTGTGTTCACTGTGGAAACAGCGCTGGATATTTTAGATGTGACACAGGTTATATGTACTTCACTGAGCATTCAGAAATACTTTGATGTACATTCAGCATGTTTTGAGTGTTTCGTCATAACTTTTGCAAGTGTTTAAATCTATAACTTTTGCTTATGGCTGTTGAGTGGTGTTGCATCATGTTTATATGAAATGCATCATGAAACAGGATAGGAAAAATAGGATAGAAAAAAAGCCTCATGAAACACAGAGTCTATAGTCTTTGGAGACGAGAAGATGTGTTTTTCTTATTTCCTTGTTCCAGTTGCAGCCTCCAGCTAGAACTCCCCCTGTCACATGATACAAGCAATGCTTAGAGGGCGAAGCGAACAACATTTGACAGCTCAACATGCTTAAAGCAGAATGCTACATGCCAGTTGTGCTACTTCAGGTAACCAGTGCCTGTACTGGCCAGCACTGTGCTTCGTAATGAAAGAGAGTGAGTGCCTTTCTGCCCACCCAGGAGAACAAGGCCATGGCATGGCTAGGGATTGAACATTTTATCATAGGACCAACACAGGTGCACCACCTGAAGGCCTCCTTCATGTTTGTTTTTCAGGTTTTGGCGACACTTTTTTCAGAGTACATTGTCTATGCTGAATTAGTCTTTGTTCAACTAATCTAATATCTAATAAATACTTTGAGAAGTTTAAGTTAACTCTAATTGCCTTTAATCGAACCCCCTGCTGTTTCACCAGTTTATTAAAGCATCTGTAGATGATCTATAGTATGTTAAAGCATGTGTAGATGATACAGTGCAGTACTAGTGTAAATGCAGTATTATGACAAATACAGTATTCTTGCAGCAGAATCATTATGTGTGCAAAAAATACAAAGATTGGGGTAGCAATCAATAAATCAGTAGAAGCAACAGGATAATAAATGTACAGTATATAATGAATATAAGGTATTTTTTAGTGAGTTTGTTCATCAGAAAGTGACCCTTGACAGAACAATTTAAGTGTGTTTGTATGTGAAGTACAGTTTTTGCCTGTCTTCATTCTCCTCTTTAAAGTCTTTGCAGTCCAAGACAGTGCAATTTCCAGTCTGGACCATGATGTAGCAACAGAAAATGCTGTCCATAGTTCCTCTGTAGAACATGGTGAGGATTGGAGTGGATGCGGTGAATTCTCCTCAGTATCCACAGGAAGTACGGACACTGCTGGGCTTTCTTGATAATGGAGCTGATATTTAGGGTCAAGATGAGGTTCTTCGCAATGTGAACACCTAAGATCTTGGTACTCTGGTCTATATTGAGGAGCCATTGATGTTGGCAAATGATCATGGCATGCTCTACTGAAGTCAACAACCATCTAGTTTTTTGTCCACACTAAGAGACATTAAACGTTGATTCTGCACCAGTCAGTAAGCTGTTGCACCCCTCCCTGAAAGCCACCTTGTTGTTGCCACTGATCAAACTCACCATCATTAGCGAACTTGATGATATGGTCAGAAGCATCTTTGGTGAAAGAATCCACTCCACTTAATCGATAGGAGAATACACACACCACTGGAAATCCACTGGTTTGCCAACTCACCGCATGAAAGTAGAGTGAATGGTCAGTGCATAGACAGTGTGCTCGGATTTTCAGTGGTGTGTGTATCCTTCTATTGATTAAGTGGAGTGGATTCTTTCATGAAAGATTCAAGATTCAACAAACGAAAAATTATGAAATGTGAGGGGGACACGTCCCCTTCAGATTGAATGCCGGTGACGCCCATGGGTCTGAGCTGTGCATTTCTGCACATAGTCTGTGTGAACCTGAGGCTTGGGCTTGTTGTCAGCCCTATCTTGGCGGGTTCTTATATTTCTAATGACCTGCTGTTGTTGGCAGATTCACAAATAAAACCAGGTTTTCATCATTTGTTAACGGCAAGGCAACCAATGTGGATGCCAAAGATTAAACCATGGTTTGCTATTGATTGCTTTGTTTAAGAGGGAAGGGTTAGTTCTTCTAGCCCATTTATACCAGCCTTGCATTTGCTATACATAATTATTCTTAAAAAGGCTTGTGATATCCATCCCGCAGAAAAATATAATGATTTTCAGTTTTCCTGTAGTGCATAAGAGACCTCAGATGTTTCAGTGTAAGTCACTGATGGACATTTTGCCTAATGTTTTAAGTTCTTTGGGTGATTGTATTTTGTTCTGTGTGCTAAGCTAAAAAAAGGAAACTGTCTAAGTGTTATTTTCTGTGCTGACCAATGAGATGAATGTAGAGGTGGACCTTCAGTGAAAGTGCATAAACATGTATCCAAATCATGATGACTCTTACAAATGATAGCTAAGTAGCTGAAACAAAGTGTAGCCAGCATCTATTGTAGGAGCAGAATGTGGTGGAAGTACAATCCAAAGTACTGATCCTGGCCCTTTGGAAGTAAATATGTCGTTGCAGCCTTCCGAAAGGTTCACACATAAGGTGTGTGAAATAATGTGTGATCCAATCAGAAAAGAGTCTGTTTATATACCCAGGTCTTGAAGGCATAGGTAAAAAATGAAAAAAAAAAAACCTGAAAGAAATCAAGACAGGTAAATTGCAGAGTACAGAACAAGGTTTGTGGTGCATGAAAAGAAATGTTAAAAGTGGTCAAAAACAAAATGCAAGACAAAATGATTGGTTCCTTTAATTTCCAGTGCTTGAAAAATAGATTCAGTTTGCTTTCCTTTTGTTATTAAGTAACACAAAAAGGCTGTCAAAATTTTTGAACCACCCCTGTAAAGAATTAATTAGCTGTCAAAGCTTGTGCTGATTCTCTGAGACAAATGTGTGTCTGTATGTCAATATGAAATATTTACTTCAAGCTGAGATGCTATTAATTTATCCCTGAGTCTTGTCACTTTGTTGCAATAGCGACACGTATTGTTAATTGTAATTGAATAGAAAAGAAAACATGAAGAAAGCAAGCTGTGCTGATCTAATTACGCTTGCTATTTTTTCAACGATTAGTTCCAAAGTAAACAATTGATATTCGTTATTAGATTAAGAGAATGGCTTGATAACAATGCACAGCTGTAGGCAGCGTTCATATGAATATCATATTGATTTGATTTAAACGAGCTCTCTCTGTTGGCAGAATGCGCTCGGAATAAACAATAACGGACTTTGTCTTGCAGATGAGATTGGAATAATTGTTATTGACTATTCACAACTGGAAAAATGAGATTATGTAGCAACATGTTCGAATGTCATGAAGAGAGACTGTGTCCTTATTGAGCTTTGTGATCATGCTGAGATTACCATTGAATCACCATTGAATCTCTGACACACTGCAACGTCATTCCTAAGAATAAAAGTGTCAAAACTATAACACACGTGTTCTAGAGTTCCAACAACCCCAGATGTGTGCACACATACACACACACACACACACATATGCACATTCACCCACACGCTTGCCTGAGGGACCCTGGGGGAGGGATGCGTCTGAACTTGTTCTCCACCGGGAGAGCAAATCAAATCCTGGTGCATTTTCATCAGCTGTCATTTTCAGGCTGATATTTCTGCTGTGCCAGGCAGGAAATTAGGCTTTTAAATTACAGCTTCTGTCCAGGCCTCTGTCATTCTCCCTGCCCTGTTCTCGTCGCTCCAGCAAAGTGACTCATTGAAACCATTTATCTCTCCCCAACTTAAACACCTTCACCGAACTGTGTGTGTCTGATGTGCAGGTGCTGAGAGAAGACCTTTTTTTTCTCCCTCCTTTAACTTCTCAACTTCACTCACCTCCCTCTCTCTCTCTCTCTCTTTCTCTCTCTCTCACACTCTCTGTCTCTCTCTCTCCATCTCTCTCTCTCTTACTCTCACTTTTGAAACTTGTGCTGATCTTAGCTCTGTGTGGGCTCGTTTCAGGTTCAGAGGCAAAATCAATTTCACCTGGGTCACCCAGGGTCACTGGCTAGTCCAGCAGAGCGGCCAGTGAATTAATAATTATCATACAGCACATATGACAGCGAGCCGCACCAGCGGGGCCTATCATCGACCCACTTTACTGGACTTCTATTGAGACCCTTATTCCTTAGAGGGCCTTGGAAATGTGAACAGAAGTAGCATGCGAGTGCAATAAAATGTTTAATAAGACAATTTATATAGCCCGGTATATAGATTTGTCTGTATACCTTTCTTTTGATTGGTGATGAAATTGACATTTTTTTTAAGCTGGTCGGTCCAGTGCACAAAAAATAAACTGGCTTTTTTTACCTAGCGAAGCTGTTCCGTCTAGAAGGCTATATGTCTTGGAGTTGAGTGCGTATTTAGAATTGACAATATGAACTTAAGAGTGGTTGAGGTGTTTTGATCTAACATAGGTTTGCCCTGGGGGTGAGAGAGCTGGGAGGCCTCTGGCTGGATCAGATAAGTCTACTGGAGGATGAGGACCTAAAGGAATGGTAGCTAGTAGCTGACCAAAAGATTGCACTATAATGTATTGTATGCTACATGAAATCAATAAAGAAATAATGATAAATAATAAATTCTTTAATTATCGTTTAAATATGTTAAATATGTTTGCTAGGTGGGCGGCCTGAAGTTTTTCTGTACACTAAATGTCTAAAAATGAGTTAAAAGAACAACAGCCTGCATTTACATTTTATTTTATTTTTTTGTTTGAAGTTCATTAAACACATTTTTAACATGTAGTGCAAAAATCTTACACTCTAAAATGTAAACTAAAATGTGCCCTTTTCTGTTCTGTGGGGTCTTGTATTTTGACATGTTCTGAGCACACTGGTTTTGGGTTTGTTTATTATTAGTTTCAGCTGACGGGTGTGCTCAGAGAAAGTGATGTTTGAGTTTCACTGGTGCAGTTCTGTGTGGAGTTTGTATTTAAGTTAGCTTTGTGTCATGTTTCAGCTGTCTGTTGTCCCTCATGTTATCCTTTGTTGTGTGCCTGTCCCTAGTTTGTGTTGTGTAAAAGAGTATCTTTTATGCCTGGTTCTTCATGAGTATCTTCATGCCTGGTTTGGTTTTGTTTTGGCTTATTAATAAAGAATCGTAGCAAAATGGAAGTCTGCGCCCGCGCCTCCTTGGATGGGACACCATATGTGACAAAATGACCTCATTATTTCTAAATAAATTAACAAACGAATAGTAAAACAAGTCTAATAATGCAGTTTAACTTTTGAAAACCATTAACTGTTAAGTAAGATTACAGAAATTCTGATGTTCAGGATGAAAGACTAACACAAGTTATTTTGCCACAGTAAAAAAAAAATGGTTGGAGCAAAACATCAGGTAACTAAACGTAAGTAGTGGCGTAAATTATCATAGCTTGTTTTTTCCTGTTCTTCTCTTAAATAATTAAATTTATTATTGATTTTCACTAGAATGTAAGATTTCATAATTCAAAATTTAACCAAGCTACACTTTTAGCAGTGAATGCTACATTTGTCCTATGGTCCTACCCAGAATTGTGCATTTCACTTTCTATCCTGTTTCTATACATTTGCAAAGTGTCATTGCATCCATGTATTTGGGGGAATTCATAGTACTGTCTAAATGTATGAAAAATGTGTCTGAATTTTGTTGTGAATTTGGATAGAAAGCAGTGTTATTTTGCAATGCTTAACTCAAACAGATATTAATATAACATATTAATAATATATTAGACATCTATAAGATTGTCTCTTACTCTTCTCAATTTATCATTTGGCTCACTACTTTCTTTCTCTATAAACTGGACCCGATGTGATTGTGTGTTGAAGATTTAAGATTTGATCATGTGGTCTAAATGTTTACATGGGTCGGATGTTTGCACTTTTGTTTTTTTTTTCACCTTGTATCCATGCCTGTTCATACTGACCTGACATCGTTGTGTGCCTGAATTTAGGAGCTCATCAGATTGCTTGAACAAAGAATATGCTACAAAAGAAATTTTGCTACAGTTATTAGGTCAGTTAACATCTTCACTAGAATATTCCCACAAATGTCCTCGTAATTCAGACACATTGTTCGCCTCCCTGTAACATCTGCTTTCTCCCTTGGTTTTCTCGCTCCACAAACTCCATAATGGACTTGTCCTCTTATTTTTAGACATGAATGACATCCTTTGAAATTTTTCCAATTGTCATGAGCTCATTTTCGTGCCTCGCTCATGCTCGACTGCAGAAATGTCAAGACATCAAACTAGCATGCCTTTTGAAGGCAGGAGTGGGGTGGTTTTGGGGAATGGGACACATTACACAGCATTTTTATCTCAGCTGAGAGAGAGCAGCTGTCCTTTTCCCTTCCCTCCATTTCAGAAATTTCCCTTGCAATTTTTTCGCTGCACCTGAGCGCTCTCAGAACTGTAGAAGAATGAGAGAGAGAGATAAAGCATCTTGTTACTGCAGACTATAGCTGGCTTTGCCTTGGATTGATAAGTACCTAATAGCCATTTGGAAGAGAACAACTGTGCTTAGAAAACAGGATAGAAGAAAAAAGGCCTCGTTCATGAGAACTCATACAAGAT
>JBBPCY010000001.1:43283277-43297128 GCA_037974405.1 Brachyalestes nurse
TTTTTATGTTGAAATCTACATCTACATACAGTACATTAACTTATTCAGACTACAACAGATTAGCCCACCCACTTACACTGAAGTTACAAGGAGTGTTTCTGCCTGTACTGCTATTAAAAGCACAATAGAAGACAGCTAGTTAGAAAATCAGAACAGAGATCATTTACATATGTCTTAAATGCACAGTAACTGAAAGACTGAAAGAAGATAGTTCACAAACAAGTAAATTACAGCTGTTTTTTGGTACATAAACCGCACACATTCTGAGTGAACCTTAAGGGAAAAAAAATAATAGCGTACAAGAGAAATGTAGGATATGAGGCCCTTTAATTGACAGTTATTCTTCTGCCTTTGTCAAAGAGATGGAAACAGAGTGGGGGGTGTCTATCTAAGAGAGTCATTTCAGGGTTAGGCATTTTGGGGGTTTGAGTGAAATGAAAGTGGGTTGGGGGGTGCTGTTTGGGTTGTTATCCGAAAGGGTCAGCTGGCGTTATGCAGTGTACACTCTTGTGTCCTCTCGTTCCCTTTATCTAGATGTTCCATTCCATCTGTCGGAGACTGTGTGTGCTCAGTCCATACATTGATCCGTAGATGGCACTTTCGGGTCAGGCCTTTGTCTCAGAGCACTACCTCTGGTGGATCCTCTCTCTTCTCGCTGTCATTTACAGACACCGCTTTGACACATTCTGTGTGTAGCCCTAGCAAGAGAATAACACACATCTCTGACCTCCTGAACCTTTGTCTTTTTATCCCCTCAAGCGCGAGCCTCTTACCTGCTCAAAGCTCTTTAAACGCGTACCTGGGGACCATGCTATTGAGACATCTCTAGACAGGTATGGATCCCACAGGCCACGGAAGGATATGTATTGAGCCAAACGGCCCTCAGATTTATTGCAGGAGCGCTTCATGCATTGTGCATGTGGAGAGGAGAACCGGACACAGTCGAGCTGGTGAAGTCAGCAGTTCCACGCCAGCACTGTTTACCATACAGTACTGTTCAGTGTACAGTCACCGTACTCTGTATACAATACAAGAGATCTAGGACTTCCTCATGTGCTGTTTGTTTGGACGTGAGTCTGTAACATCGTCAACAGGACAGCAGAAACTCATTTTGAGGTTTATGCGTTTAACGCAAAACATATGCTGCATTCTCCAGTGAAAGACTTTGTGTTAATTTCTGATTTGTTGCTCAGATCCAATCAGTTCAAACCCATGTTCATCAAGTGACCCATGCCAGTCATTAGTGTAAACTAACTGAAAAGGACCCTCGAGTGCACAGTTCATCATCACGTTAACCCATGCCAGATGATGACATAGTCGTGTTAGCATATGCACTGTGACGTAAGGCCATCAATAAAAGTGGCTAAAATCTGAATTTATTATTGTGTTTGCACAGCTCTGGCAAAATCAATCAATCATTTGTGCCACTTCAGCCTTGAAATATGAGCTGTAGATGGTCACAAGCTGCTAACTGCAAGTCCAAGTCGAGTTTAGTAGATCATTTTATTGTAATCTCATTATCAGCTGCAAGAATTGCATTGCACTAAACCAAAAAATACGACATGGCTTCAAATAAATCTTTCATTATAGAAAAAAACGCCTTCAGACAGAAGAATAGAACTGTGACACATCATGCAGTAAATGTGATGCTTAAAGAAAAGAAGCAAAACTACCTATTCAGCTGTAGATAAGGGACCAAAATACAAATCAATTTACAGAAATGGTCTATTTTAGGTACATTAGCTATTGCACTAGGTAGGCACTGCCCCTCTCTGTCTTATTCACTGTGCTTGACTGAAGCCAATCTGACTGGCAAAGTCACACAGTTGTGAAAATAAAAGGTTTGATTCATCTACTATATTAAGGTCTAAAGTAATGATTTTTTGTTCGTGTTTTTTTCCTTCTCAAGCTGAAAAGTCACTAGTCTTTAATCCAGATTCTGAATCAAGTCACAAACCATTTAAGAAGTCTTCTGTTCTGGCTATAGCAGACAATGTTCTGCTGTACTACTGGGACAAAAAGAAACACACAAAGTTACAAACCATACACATATCATGCACACCCAGACACCGAATCTGTTCCAGGGAAGTGGAAGCAGTGACTGCTCACACAATATTGCCTTTGGAGAGCAGCACAGAAGCTGGGAATTGGGCTTATTTTTTTGAATAATGACAATAGCTGTGTATTACAAAGGAAGATCCTTGGCTCTTACAAGAAAATTCTCAGTCCAATACAATTCATGAGGAATATTTTTTGATGCCAACCATGGGCATCAAACAGGCATTGAATAGTTTGTGACTTAGATTTGGCATTTTGAACCAAATTCATCTCAGAAATGATATTGTATTTGTGATGGTTTAGTCTATGACCTTTGGGATTTGAATTTTAGCACCCAGTTATATTTTGAAATCTAAAAATTGGCGAACAAATGAGCTATGACAACAGCTCACATGGAACGATGGCACTTTGATTTTCGCATTTACAAAACTGATTCACTTTCTCAAGTAAACACAGCACTGAGACTGTACACTTTTGGACTCTGCATCAAGCACAAGGACAAATTAGAATCATGCAACAAAGAGAAACTCAAACTCTAAACCACAAACACCATGTGCACCCAGACATGGGCCATGTCTCGCGGGAGCACAGGCAGTGACTGATCACACAGTGTTGTCTTTGGAGAGCAGCATGGAAGCCAGACTCCAGATCAGTCATGGAATCAGTGATGTATACATTGAGGAGGGGAGGAAGGAGAGAAAAAAAAGAAGGAAAAAAAGAAGGGGTTGGCAGAGCCCTCCCCACAGCAACAGACGGCAGCCTATTGAATCTCCTTCCTTTGCCTGGCTGGGCTACTTTAGTCCATGTGGTGATGTCACCCGGCTGGAGCCGTAAGCCCTAGCCCTGTCTGGCAGTTGTTGCCTGCTGTGGACGACTCTCTCCCTCCACACTTTTCACCTTGAGACAGTGCCCTTAGCTCCAGCGCTTGCACAGCCCATGTTATCAAAACAAAGTCAGGCGTAGGCGAACGCGTCGTTTATCAAAAACAATATGTGGGGGAAATAATTAATGAGGGTTAATCACTTTCGTCAAGTGCACAGGGCTGCTTCAGAGCAGACCTCAGAGTTAATGCATCGGAGTGCTGATTTAATTATCAGCTCCGTCTCCAGACGAAAGCATCAAGTACATGGACACCACGCTTACGGCAAGCCCTCTTCAGTCTGGATTCAAGCCCTCTTGTCGTTGCCATTGTCATCACAAAACCTTGTGTAAGCAAAAAGGTAACTTTCATTAATGGAATGAAATTTTATTCCTGGTCATTTTGGTTTTATTATGAAATGTTCAAACAATGTACAGGGAAGCTGATGTGTTCATATGGTATAGACAGATGTCACACCATCTCTCTCTCTCTTTCTCTCTCCCATCCTGGAAGATGTGTTCCTTGTCAGATGGGCAGTAATCCTAGTAACCTTTTGCATTCTCCTCTGTCCATACACACTCTTGATTTAATTTGTGGCAGGCTGTGCGACTCTCATCTCTACTCTTGCATTCTTTCTCATTCCACTTCTTAGCTTGGATTACTTGAATTTGACAACACTAGCAACTGCTTATCTCTCATAAATACACTTCACACCTCAGTATTTCTCTTGAACTCCATTGTGTCACTGTAACTCAACCCAACAGACTCAACATCATTGTTTATGATCCCCATGGGACAATAGCAATCTTCACTAAAGAACAAGACAACTCTCCATTCATTCTTCTTGGTGACTTTTAAAGACAAACCAAAGAGAATTGAGAGCAATGCTACAACCAAAGAGAATTGAGAGCAGTGGAAAGAAAATGGAGAAAATCACATCTTCACTCTAAGCTTCTCTCAAATATTTTTCTTCTATCTAAATGTATCACTGAGATATCTGCTGCAAAACCTTCCTTCTTCAAAGCCAAGCTAGAGGGTGTTCATCCAACCCTCACAAATTCTTTGCCACATCACTTCTCAAACCTCCCACTTCTCCTGCACCTTCTTCCATCTCCTCAGAGGACTTTGACACCTTCTTTGATTTAAAAAATTAGACAATCAGACAATCCTTATGTGAAGTCATCACCCCTCTCCTACTTTAAATGTACCTGCTTTACCCCACTTTCCATGGATGATGCACTTCAGGTCTTGACATCTTGCAACCCTACAACATCACCTCTTGATCTCTCTGGTGCTGTCACACCAATCCTTAAAAAGACCACTCTTGACTTATCACATCACTTATGTGAACAGCTACTGACTTCTCTTCTTCCTCTCCAGAGTTCTGGAGTGTGCAGTATATAACCACCTATTTCTATCACCAGGTAAGCCTCACACCTCAAACCAGTCTGGATTCAAAGCAATGTGTTCTACAGAAACAGCACTTTTAGCTGTCACTGAACGGCTTCAATGCAGCCAAAACAGCTAAACTGTCAACCATCAGACCCTTCTGGCTTCACTCACCAAACTCGGAATCACAGCTTCTGCATGACATTGAATGGTGTCCTGCCTTGAGGGTCGTGGTTACTAAGTGTCATGGAAAGGATCTATGTCTGCCACACAAAGGCTTACCATTGATGTTCCCCAAGGCTCAGTGCTTGGCCCTATTCACTTTTCCTCTTGGTTACGTACCTTCACATGGTTTCTCCTGCCTCTTATGTGCTGACAACACTCAATTCATCCTCTCCTCTCTTCTTTCACTGTTTTCCTGTGGCTGCTCGCAGGATTCACAGGAATCAATAAATCGGTCAATTATGGTTTGATTCAGTTCAGTAAAATGAATGGAGCCCCTTGCCTTCCCCTTTATTCCTCTGGTACAGACCATAACTCAGGCAATCAGTCAATGAGTCAATGTTACATTTGCCTTCCTCTGTGTACCAGAGGTGTAAAAATAATACATAAATAAATAAATAAATAAAGATTGTCGTTTTCAGGTCTTGATAACAATAAATACATAAAGTTGTTAAAAAGGTTCTTTAGTGCAAGTTATTTATTACCCTAGAAAATGGTTCTCTAAAGTATGAGCTCTGTCAGTGTAACACTGAGCTCTGTCAGTGTAAAGAACATAAAGTTTAGGAAAAATGTAAAGACACCAATATAAGATTTTTGACATTTTTTTAAGACATTTGTCCAAACTAAGAACAAAGTATGATCCCCTGATTTAATGAGACTATGCCAATTATACATCTATAATGTTTTCCATTAGAGAGAACTTTTTGGAGTTTTTTGGAGCTCACTTTGCGTGTTTTTATGCCTGTTCCTAATCCTCTTTTGGGGTTTTTAAATGGCATTTGCTGTGCACAGCGATCCAACAACAGTAAAGGGCACGGCAAACAGTGGCCTTGCTGTCTGTTTTGTGATTTCATGCACAGGACAAGGGGCTGCATCTGCTCCGCAAATAACACACGCCAGTCAACCAAGCAGTTTGGGTCTCTACACAAGAAAAGGGGAATGGGGAGGGCGGGTGGCAGATCTAGAAATTTGCTTAAGAGGTGCATTTGCATTGCAGCATGCATTTTGGTTAACAATGTGCCTCCTTAAGCCCTGGGCTGCCACTGTTTTTCCAGCTGCTGCCTGCTGGCATCGGTCCACACAAAAGGAGCAAAAGGGAGAATGGGCAGTGCTTTCAAGAGCAGGATCAGGCCGTACAAATGCAAGCACCAGCCTTCTCGCACTGCGGTTTGTTTTTTTATTTTCTTCAAGAAAGTATTTTCTGGAACTTCAATCTGGATATGACTTCTTTACTAACCTGAAAGTCAAGCAGTTAGGTTTCTGTGGGACCATTCATTTTAAAAATAGAGTGTTCCTAAAAGGTTCTCAAATTGTTATAGAACCTTGATAGTGTTTTAAAAGGCTTGTCAGCCTTGGCCATCTCATGTTTAAGTATATTTTTTAAATAATGTTTTCATAGAACCGTTAAAAGCTTCTTCATGGAACCAAAAGTGGTTCTTTTATGGCAACAATCCATCACAGCCCTTATTTGCTTCAGTGCCTGGTACTGTGATGGCACCATTTTTGGCACTTCCTACCAAAAAAGCATACATAGATTAGTAGCAAAATCTATTTCATCCTTAATGCTGAAGTCTGACAGATTGAATGCAGGTCATTTGCAGTGCCATTTTGCTGTAATGGATACGGTGATTGGTGACAAAGAACATGACATGGCACTGTGGTTGTCGGCATCCTTCTCTGGCTTTGTTTGGTGATTTGCGAATGCCCAGCACCCAAGATGCTTCATCTTTCACTTTCATTGCACCATAAAGCAAGTCTCAGAGGCACTCGCCGTCACCACTTGTTTACCAGATAAGCTTTTGTCATCATTACCATGTCATTGCCGGCTAACCACGGCAAACTGCAGAGGGCCGAATATATCTCCCTGAGTCCCACCACATGAAATTACATCATCCTCCCATTCGTCTTCATGAACCCTGGTCACCCAATCCACTTCGGACTCACTGGCCCCTCCAACATAAACAAGAAATACTACCCAGATGTACTGCCATTTGCTGACACTCACGGTGAGTGGAACGGGAGCAAAATGAAGTTTATTGCTACTTTACACTCGCAACAATAAAGAAAAAAGTACACTGTGCCTGGTGGTTTTGACTGTTTTTGATAAAAGAAAAGAAAATGTATGTGTTTTGGAGAGCGCTTTGAGCCACATTGATGTGTTTGATTTGTTTGTCTGCATAATGGAGTGTCTATTAGTAATACTACTAATCAGTAAATGTAACTATGTCTTATGGATTTTTTTCACAAAATATAGATTGAAGCTTCCTTCTTAGATGTGCTCTTTTGTATGGCATGGTTTATGGAAAGTTTGTTGGGTAGCTTTGAGGTGTGTGATTTATTCATGCAAGTAACAGATTCACACCATTGATTCTGGCAAGTTTACACTAGCAGCAATGTGTCAGCTTTGACTGTTTTTTGACTGTTTTGTTATATATTTTTTTTCTTTTTACTTTAGTAATACTCAAAGAACACTTTCTGGAGCCTGTATTTTTAACAGTATATGTCTTATGAAATAAAAATCTCTGTATTTTTGTATCTTGAATATTACAATGGAATATTTTAAAGAACCATTTGGCAAGGAAAATTCCAGGACCCCATTTGGCAAAGACCATATTTGGCAAGGTATATTCTACTATTTTTTTTTTATTTCTCACTAAAGTGATAAAGGTGATAACAGAGTCATCCAAAGTGGTTTGATATGAAATATGTCACTCTACAAAAAACGTACAAACTTTACAGTGATGGTAACAGAAATGTATTAGATGAAATGATTACAGTTACACTGCCTGATGCCTGAAACATTGTTTTATAATAGTTTGGAGAAACTTACCTGAATGTATTTTTTAAATCCATTCGTGGTGAAGGGGTACATGCAAAGTGCTGTAAGTCAAAGTAGTTCCCAACGAAATCTGTTTTTTCCTCTTTTTTGGTAATATCAAATTTTATATATAGAACCTGTGTACGATACAGATGTAGGTTCAGTTGTGACCCCTAGTTCCTTCCACAATCCCAACCACTGTAAAAAAAAGAGTAGACTTCCTTTACAGTGAACCATTTCACACCGAACCTTTCGGATTGATTTTTCAGTGCCATTCAGGTACACAGACATTCAAAGGAATTCCCTTTTAAGTAGTTTAGAATCATCTTGACAGAAAAAAGTAAGATTTTCTGCTCTCGGGAGCCACTTTGAGGTTCCTGATGATGTTATGGCTGTTTTGTACTAGGAGCAATAGGTAAAGGACGGTAGTTTTGGTAGCTCTGACTGTTTAAAATAAAACGGAATAAAAATGAAATAAAACAAAAGCAACTTAATTTTCTAAACTGTCTTGTACGGCATCACTTTCGGTGGACGCGTTGGGGCCTCTTTGATGTGTCTGATGATTTGTTCGTGTGAAGAATGGATTCGGCTCTTCAGTGCTGTGCTGAGGGGTGACTTACGTTACAAAACTTCACAGATCAAGGACATGGAGCTGACCTCAGCGTGAACCTGCTGCCGCGCTCATATTTGGCTGGAGCCATTTCTCATGTTTCCTCAAAGAAGCTTTACTGAACCTGGCTACCTAGACTCTCTCTCTCTCTCTCTCTCTCTCTCTCTCTCTCTCGTTCTCATCTCTCTCATTCTCATCTCTCTCTCTCTCTCTCTCTCTCTCTCTCTCTCTCTCTCTCTCTCTCTCGTTCTCATCTCTCTCTCTTTTTCTCTCTCGCTGTCTCTCTCTTTTTCTTTCTATCTCGCTCTCATCTCTCTCTCTCGCTCTCATCTCTCTCTCTCTCTCTCTCTCTCTTGTCTCTCTCTCTCGCTCTCATCTCTCTCTCTTTCTTTCTCTCTCGCTCTCGTCTCTCTCTCTCCCTCTCACTCTCTCTCTCTCTCGTCTCTCTCTCTCTCTCATTCTCACTCTCTCGCTCTCCCTGTCTCTCTCTTTTTCTCTCTCTCTCGCTCTCATCTCTCTTTTTCTTTCTCTCTCGCTCTTGTCAATCTCTCTCTCTCTCTCTCGCTCTCTCTCGCTCTCCTTCTCTTGTAAGCCGAGCCGCCAAAGGGTCCAAATGATGTAATGCTGAGCACTCAGTAAAGCACTGTGATGTTATCAGCTCATGCAGCGCAGCTGAGCAATCACAATCACACTCATCCTACTCCTCCTCATCATCATCCTCCTCCTCCTCCTCCTTCTTCTCCTTTTCATCATCATCAATCACAATCACTCTATAGGCTCTTTACAGTAGGGAGGCCCAGACAGAGTGAGGGCGAGGTGTTTCGTGGCATGGCTGTTGTAAAAAAAAAACAAATCTTACTTATGACTCACATTATCACTCACATTATGGCTTAAAGTAATCATCTATGTACACTGGCATGAGTCCACCAAGAGGAAGCTTTTATTGTTAGCACATGTTTAATGACAATTAGTGAAAAAAGTGGCTGGTTTCAATCCTCTGAGGAGGCAGCAGCTGGGCTATAAACTGTTGCCACTTTCTTGTAAGCAAGTTCCCCTGTAAATTTCCAAATTCCAGTAAATTCTAGTGGCCAGATGACCTATGTATTGTGAAGTGGTAGTCAAAAAACATGCATGGAAGCAGATAAAACCAGATGTGAGAGTAAGGCTTGTTGCATTCTTTAACCCTAAAATATGGTCTGATCAAATAAAAAATACACACAAAACACAACAATGTTATATATTCATTCACAAATGGCCTTCACAAAAATACATGTCTTCAAAATGGCAAATTGATCTTTACAATATAATTCTGTTCAAATTGAAATGGGACCCAATCAAAACAAAACAAAAAACTCTAAAACCTCACCCTGATTATGAATTATGGTGGAGGTATAGTAATTGATTGTGGTCATTGTCAGAATGGATTATTTCCAAAAAGTCTACCTAAAATCTGTAAAAGACTTCTCAAAAGATTTTTATACAAGATGACCATGACCCCTGATATTTGGTGGTCCTCATATTTTCACTGAAATGCTGTGACTACTAGCTTTTCAGGAAAGACACTAAAAAGGATGGTTTAACTGAAATGATTTTGTATAGAAGAAAGGGACAAAATACCTTTGTGCAAGCCTGATCAGCAGTTGGAGAAAAATTTTGACTGGGGCTTATTGTCAATAAGTGAGATTTCACAACATTCATAATGTAACATAAGGCTTGGTTGCTTTAAACCTCTTGGCCAATAAAGATATGGCACTGTAAATTCACTACAAACAAAGGTTTTTAATTTATTATGGTACCACAGGTGAAGATGAAATCACAAGATTCCAGACCATTGCTTCTCGTGACAGAACACACAGTACCAGTACCTTCATTTCACTCCCTGTCCTGACCTTACAGTGCAAACTGGGCGTGAGCCAAGGAGACGAGGAAAGCAGCAAATGACTCACATGCACACTTGTTAGGAAGTGATGCCATGAGCAGTTTGTGTGAAGACAGCAGGCAGTTGAATAGCACCTGTCCCTGGATAAACTCACAAGTGTGCCAGATTTCATCAGCCAGTGGTCATGGGCTCACATGGGATTTTCCAAAGCAGCTTTAAGTATCAGAGTCAGAAATAGGGTTTTTCTGTTGACCTAACCAAGTGTAGCTACACCAGCAATATACAGTCTACACATGTGTTTACACTACAGAACAGATGCATATGAGAAACTTCCTTCCAAACTGCTGTTTATTCAACTGAAGCAATTATGGGGATAACAACAGTTTAAAAACATATTTTTATTTATGTTGTAACATTGGCATTGATTATCTTCTTCTTCTACGTTCGGCTGCTCCTGATTAGGCGGTTCTTTCTATCCCTGCATCTTCCTCTGTCACACGCTGGCATTAATTATGATAAAGCATTAATATATCTCGTATGTAGAGTAGTATCAGTTACTACTAAATCAGTTTAGTGTGATATTTTAACTTGTACTAAAAGTTAACTTTTGTTAAATGTAATTTTACTTATATACTAGTACACAGCTCTTGAAAATAAAAGACCACTACAATTATATTTTTAAATCAGCATCTCTAATATGATTTAAAAATATATCACCTGAATCAAATCGTATTTAATGAGGTAAAGTATAAAAAAACAGTGCTGTAATCAACACCCTCCTCTCGGAATGAGACCAGTTGGATGGCAAAACAGTACTAGAAGTACGTCAAAGGTAATTATTGCCATTTTGTTTGAGTGAACAAGAGGTTTGTGTTCTTTGAATTAAGTTCTGTAAACACTGCATCATTTCTCTTATTTTGATGTTTTGTCATTTCCTGTCAAATCCGGCTCCTTTGGCACCCAACTCATAGACATAAAAAGGTATAGGCCGCATTCCCGGTGTTCCCATTTCACACGATACGTCAGTGTGTCCGACATACTGCGAGTGGTGAAAGCATCAACTAATACAGGTAGACGTGATTTTCTGATGAAAACACAATGATGATGCCGGTTCAGCATCTGTTACCAAACTAGCACACATCACAGGATAGCTTTCTCAAAGTGTGTCAAATCACAAACCCTGGCTGATTGTTTTGATTATATTTGGTCATTATAAAATCCAGTATTATAGTGCTTACGTTTTGTCAAAACGCTGTTTGGAGGCTGACTTGAACACGGGGATGCACAGCTTTGCTATCTTAGCTAAGATTAAGATTTATAAACTAAGGTGGATTTCTTTAGGAAACCTCCAGAGTTTGAGTTAACTAAAGAGCTATTAACAACCTTAATAGTTAGTGCGTACATTTAGACAAAATGTTGTTTGGAGGCTGACTTGAACACAGGAATGCACAGGTTTGATAGCTTAGCCTGGCTTAGCTAAGGTTAAGGTTTATAGAACAGGATTTTAAAATGGCCAAATATATTCAAAGCAATTGTTCAGCCTTACCTATGAAATGGAATCCCTCGGGATTTGGTTTGGAGCGTTCAGCCCCATGCAGAACATGCGTGAGGCATCCTGTGTAGTCAGTCTACTAATATTCTGTGTCTATGGCCAAACGGCTCTTTGTTTTCCCAAAGTGAGTCAAAGAATCGTCTTGTTCATGACCAACACATCTCTATTGAGAGCAGCGTTGACAGATTTTTGCACAACCTGGCAACCTGTTGCAGAGCGCATTCTAAAATACAGGAAATATAAACATTAACTACACGAGAAATAGTGTTTTACATTGGCAGCAATTTAGCCCATGTTGTGATTTCTTGTTTCGTTCTAACGCTCTTTACATGGGGTAAGACTGGAGACAAAATGTGCCATGACAATTTTTTTTTCATTTATATCACATTTGACAGAGATTATGGCTCCTGAAAAAATTATTTGGTGCCCAAATATTTTGTGTGAACCTGTTCTGTAACATTCTTTAAATCAGGGATCCCGGCTTGGTGCTAGTATACAGAACCCTTCCTGCTAGCAGTGAATTACTGCAGTACTTTAGTGAATGCGATGACATACTGTAGAGCGTGACTAGGGATGACAACACACCGATGATGTCATGCTCCTCTGCTGTCACCTGACTCCTCACCAGCGGGGCCGTCATCCTTCCTGGTTAAGCCGACAGTTTAACAGCTTTCATTACCGATACTGCAGTTACAAATAAGCCATTGACTCACGCACACATTTCCTCCAGTGTTTTCAACTGATGCGTCTGTGGTCAACATTCTTTTTTATTCTTTCTCTTTTTATAAGGTTGTTTCATTTGGAAAAGCTGCACTACATAATGCCCAGCTATGATTTAGTCTGCCCTGCAATCAATGTAATCTGTCAGCCAAGACTGATGATCATAAAGGAGCACTATTAACCGAAGGGAAAGTGTCCAAATCGGAATTCCGCTGGCTTTTACATACTCCAAAGTAATAATGTGAAGGGCAATCATTTGTCAGCCAATTCACAAATAGGCTTAAACAGCAGGATCTCACTTTGGAAATGAATATGTGAATTACTTTTGCATTGATTTCTATTGTGTGCGGAAAATGAGGAATGAGGCTTGAGGTGTCAGAGAGCAGAGCAGACAGCCATTCACTGACATTTCATTTTTAAATGCGGAAAGTCTCGCATACGCTTGAAAGGAGCCGACGGTGTATCTAAGGCCTCCAGTGAATCAAGGGCAGAGTGCAGACACTTTTAAAAAGCGGCCTGTCAGACTCCTAGCGCGCATCATTTCAAACTGTCCTCCGTCAAATTATTATGGATCTTAATTGACCACCGGTACAAGTTTGCTGAGCGGACAAAAAAACAGCAGATTTTAATCTAGTCATGGCAATAACCCTGATTGCTTTCTAGTGTCACTCAGACATATTAAAACATTAGCATCTCTAAAGAGAGCTGGAGAAAAACACACAGAGACAGTCAGCTGTTTTTAAAAGGACTACTTGGTGGTGTGTGCAATATAAATGTGAAATATGAAAATAATCATAATAAAAAGGTGATTGCGGTCACTGTGCGTCCTCTAACATTTGAATGTGGAAAGTGCAGAGGCCCTAGAAAAGTACGCAAATATCTCACACACTCATTTGCTTGCACCTAAAACATATTGACCAAATATGCCTCTGTAAAAAACAGACTCAGATATCTCAACATTTCACATTCTTGTATGCAGGTTTAAACACTGCTCATTAGCCTGTACTTATAATTACATAGCTTGTTTATAGCTTGTGTATATATAAATGGCATATTGTGTATATATTATATATATATATAAATGGCAATAGTAGACATATTTACACAGAAGTAAATACAGGATACTATTGAATGTGTGCAATAAAAATGTTTATTTTCAAAAAGAGCTGCATTTAATAAAAACAAACCCAGTGCACTCTCTGGGAGAAGGAAAAACATACTCATAAAGGTTTGGACACACATAACTGTATTTTTCATAGTCATTAATGTGTACTTTTGATTCGGAGGATATTTAAATGCAAATGAAATTATATTTGTAAATTAACCTTTTAAAATGATATATCTGTTTTAATATTATATTGCTGTTTCCTGAAGATGGGAAACACTCATCTTCACATCCCCCATCACCTCAGAAGTTCAACAGGGTCACCACCAACAGAGTTCTCACCACCGACAGAGTTCTCACCACCTCCATCACTGTGTGGCACCCCGCATCCTCTGCCCACATCAAGCACGGGCTGGAATGCACTGTGCGAACAGCCAAACCAGCTTACATCCCAGGAACAAGTGCTTTTGAGTGTTCTACACTATGTCAGAACCAGGGCGCGGGCAAGGAAGAGAGTGGTGGACCCATCACACCTGCCTCATCAGACACTCCCATCTGGTCCTCCTAGCTTCTGCTTCATCAGAACCAGGGCCATCAGGACACTTTTTCCCTTCACAATTCATCATGGCTCACTACCCA
>JBBPCY010000001.1:43298554-43312013 GCA_037974405.1 Brachyalestes nurse
CTAATTGGTGGCTCCTTCTAAAACCCCCTTGATAAAATGTTGAAGAATGACATGCTGCATAATTTAAGGAACAAATAAATAGAATATTCACACTTTTTTGATCTCTGCATAATTACATATTTTTCATACTTAATCTAAAACGTGGAGAACAATTAAAAACAAGGAACCATTCTAACAGTAGGTCTAAACTTTTGACTGCGCATGTACATGAATCAAAGCTAGAAGAAATACCTCAAAAACATTCTGAAATAGCTTTTCCTTTTTATGAATGATGTTCCCATCCATACCAGCAGTGGACTGATGGAGAATCACACTTATTAGCATCAAGAGAAACAATTGTGGAAGATAGTAGGACCCTGTTCTTTTTCTAGGTTCACACACACACATACTCTCTCTCACACACACACACACACACACACACACACACAGACAAACAGTTACACACATTCAGAATGAACCCAACTGCAGACTGAATGGGCTTCAGCTCCAGCCAGGGTCTCTCCTGCCCAAAGAGCACCACCTGCTGACAGCTTCAGATTCGTTCCTCACACAGACATCTATTTATCTGTTTCTGTTTATCCTTGTGTGTGTTTGTGTGTGCATAAGTGATGTCTAAGTATATATTTCACTCTATCTCTAGCTCTCTTCTCTCTCTTTCTTTCTCTCTCTCTCTGATCATTCCACTTCCCTAAATATAAGAGTGAATTAAGGGAACCGTCAGAGCATTTTTCTTTAAAGCAATGCACAGTTAAGATAAGGGTTCTTAAGTCTTTCTGGCTTTAAAATATATCATTGTTATGAAACCCTTATGTTCGTGGAGGTTCTTTAAAAAGGTTTTTCACACATCTTATTTATAAAAATCAAAGGTTATTTAAGGCAGAGGTCCCCAACCACAGGGCCACGGACAGGTAACAAACACACTATGTTTTTAGTTGTATCAATACCATCAGTAAACATTTTACATGAAACTGGTCCATGGCCCAAAAACGCTGATTTAGGCGACTATAAGTGGTTCTTCTATGGTATCATTCCAAATAACCATTTTTCGCATCTTTATGCTTACAATGGTAATATAAACAAGAAATAGATGTTAATGGACGATGGTTTGTCTGTTAACCTTCCAGAACTATGTACTGTCTAAAACAGTTTGTATAACTGCGAGAAATGTTGAAGGAAAAAAAATCGTATGGCCTATGTAGAAGAATTCCATATAGCTTTCTGTTGCTGTACATAGGCCATTTGACTGCAAAATGAACAGAAACGTTCTCTGGCTCCTGCTTCAAGGATGATGGACACGCTGTGGTTGCGAGTCAACAGATCTCCCTGGACAAGCTGCTTAGCAAATCTCATGGGGGCCAGAATTACATATTTTCAAGATAAGGTTTTGGAGTTCAAGATCAAAGTCAAGACCCTGTCATTTCTCATCTCTTTCTTGGCCAGGCAAAGAGGTCTTAATTGTCAATATGGAGCAGGGGAATTGACACCTGTGACTCCTCCACCGCTGGGTTCCAATACCTCGGCGTTCACCTTGTCATGGAAGACCACAGCTGTCTTTGAAAACGGACGGGGCTGCCAATACTAAAAAGGTTGCAATTTATGAAAGGCCAGAGTACCAAAAAGAGACTGATCAATGGGATGTACGTGGTTCATATAGGCAGAGCCCCACTGAGCAGATCACCCAGCTGCCTATATTGTTTCTTCTCCAGTGCTGCAGATCTAACGGAGAGATCGATGCTGAGAATCATGGTCTTAAATGGAGAAGGTGTACTAGAACCCATGTGCTTGTCTGATGCTGCACTATACAATGATAAGCAGCAGGGCCTATTTCATAGATATATGGTTGAAAAGTACACATTTGGATTGTTAGGAACCACTTGGTTGAAAGAAATCACAGAAAGTCAGAAAGTCACTGGGAATATTTCTTTAAAAGCTGGAGAAATCCACTGAAGAAATAGTTTCAGATGGTCTAGGAAATCTTGACTCTCAAGTATTCCAGAAGTTCAGAGTCAAAACTTAAATGTATACAATATTCTTTTCAGAATGTATTCAGGTAATCTCCCAAATATAGTCAAGTTCAGTTGCAAGCACTAGTTAGGGCTCCCCTAATCATATGATACAATCAGTGCTGGGAGGGTGATTCCTCGTTTGCAGCCCCCTTAGCCCCACACACCGCATCTTTTTGGAATGCTGCAGATGTCACTGGACCACTCAACATGCTTGGAGGAGAACACTAACTGCTAATTCTGTTCATTAACAGACATTCACACCAGTCAGATCACAGTAGTCAGAGGGAGGGAGAGGGTGGCCATTCCACCCATCTAAAGAGAGAGGCTCCTTTGGACTCCTGGCCAAGAATGGCAGGTCTGTTTGAGATTACTTAATAAATGACTGCAGACTCAGGGATGTACTTTGAACTATGCCAATCCAATAGCTATTACTATCATTATTTGTTAGTGACAATACGCTAGTCTGGTAAGTTCGGTTTAGAACTTAAAGCAAAATTTGGACACCAAACATGTCTTGGTGGATTTTCTACATATAGTCAATAGTCATCACCTCATTGGAAATTATATTGTACGCCCATGTCATTTTTTTCTAAATATACTCAAACTACCCTCATAGCCAGTATCACTACAAAATACAATGTACTTAAATGTGCTTAAACCTACCTTAATTTACTCTTGAAAATACACCAAAGGCCTTCAATTGAATTTAGTGGCCGTTCATTTGTGAAACCGACAGCTTCATGTTACCTTAAAATTAGATTGAAGGCATGAGTGCTGAAACCCCTTAATCTTAATTTTAAGGCATTAATTCAGGAGGCTCTATTATATAAGGGGCATATTTGAAAAACATTTTGAAGTTTTACCCCTAAATCAGTCTTAATCTGTGCACTTTTCCCATTAATTTTGCCTAAAAATGCAAGTAATTTTAAGTGGTAAAATTAAGGCGTTGGGTTTCGTAGTGTATAGGCAGGAGTGAGCACATAAATAATATCAGTGAGAACAAGCATGGCAACCTTTTCATTATAGATGCCTTGCAGCTTGACCTGGAAAAACAAATGCAAAAAGGCTGTTTACACCGTTTCTGCCCGTGTCCATTATGAAAAGTTCTGGCACAATGTGGCGCGCGCTCTTCACACGGCCCCTGCAGCTTAAGCATCACTGTGTTTAGAAGACTCTGCCGAAACTGTGACAGTAACACAAAAATAAGCTTTAGAATGGTGGGGAACACTCTGGGGCATGATGAATAAATAACTCTGTGCTCCTACAGCTCCTGTGTCTGCTGGCATGTATATGTTGATGCAGCAAAAGCAGAACAAATAAATAAATAAGGTTAGCATTCTCACATGCGCCACCACTACTTGCACAAATGTTTCCTGCCCCACTGCCAGTGCTGGAGGCAAAAAAGTGTGTCTATTGAATGTACCTTGCGTTTCTCGAGGCAGTTAAGCTATGCTGAGTGTTTACCTCAGCAGGACTGCTATACTACATAGCCCCAGAAAGATCTGTCACCTAGTGTACCATCGCTGTGATTCATATGAAAACCTCCTATTATTTTAACATCATTTTAAAAAAAAACATAAAATGTCTTTATACTGTGTAGACACTTATTGGTCCAATAAAAATGGTTTAGATTTCCTTGGAATGCCAGAAACTTTGTGTGTGTGTGTGTATGGTTCCTTACAAAATCTTTTATTGCATGGTTCTTTGGAGAACCATTTCTGTAAATAAGATGTGTGAATGTGAACCCTTTCTTTATATGAATTCTACATATGTTTTTCACCTCCACAAATCTCTTTTTCAAGTATATTCCGTGAATTGTGGTTCACAAGTGTACAATCGTGTTACATTACCATGCAGTTGTGGCCTCTAACACTATGCGAACCATCATGAAGGATCCCGGAGGCCTGGGGGGCCGGGATTAGGGCCTCAGCTGAGGCCAAAGTAGGATGGTTCAGTTCTGACTAAAGTTAAAGGCACTATGAGGTAACTGTTATATTTCACATCCAGTACATATTTGATTGGACATAACTTTGCTTGGGGCTCCTGTAACACCAGGTCTGCCCTTGTTAACTTAAATAAAAAGTTACAAAGGGTTTTTCTTCCCTTCTCCTATCCATTTATCTGAGATACATGGTTCTGTTGTGACAGTGACAGACCAGGTACATAAATAAATAAATCAATGAAATGACATTTTAACCCGGAATATTCATTCTGGGCTGAAAACTGGACAAGAAGTGGCCCGGAGGCAACTCCCCGATATCTGCATGAACAGCGGCAAATTAAAAAAAGAAAAATGATAGCACAAACACTCAATCTACCACACAGTGAATAATCGATATATAAACCCGAGATCCAATGCTAAAGCACCTCCAATAGTTGTTGGCTTTAATTGCAGACGGGGTATGGAGCAGTGCGCTGTGGCCCGACAATTGATAGTAGCCATTAGCGAATGATTAGGCCGACAGTGATAAACTATATTTCATTGATTTGTCCCGGCTACATTTCCGACTTCTGCTAAAGGGAATGAATAAATTCACCTCTGCATCTGTAATGCATGACTTTATATTCATAATTTCCAGCAGAGGAGCCTGGGGCTCTGGCGGCTCTCGGTCATGTGTGGATGGAGCTGGCAGCTCGTCAATGCCGTACACTCTGAGCGCGCCATGGTTTGTGCCAAACCTTAAATGGCTGTTTTTCATTCAAATCTGTAATGCCAGTGAGAATGAGCGAGGGAGAGGGAGAGGGAGAGAGAAAGAAACTGAACTCCAGTCATACGCGCTTGAGATTAGACTAGCATCAAGGTACCAAGCAGATAATTTCTCCACTATATCAAATAATTGCAAATAATATTGCTATCTCAGACGGGGATGCTCTTGCTAATATGTGTATTCTGAAAGGTCTTCAGAGCTGGTAAAGCGTCCGACCCCTCTGTGCACTCGCAGTGCACGTAATTTCAAGGTAATACTGGGGGCTTTGCACACTGCGATGACACAATTTATAAAGTCATTTATCTTGTGATTGCATCAGTGAGAAGTAACTTTAGAAATAATAGCCTCCTTCTTTTTGAAGTAAAGTGATTTATTTTCGTCCAAAGTGAATCCTTACTGGGCCACGGCTCCTCAAGTATTTCGTGCAAGAATGTCAACAAGAGACATATGGAAGCTTGCAATCAAATAGACGTGACCTTAGAGGTTAGCATCTGAAGCTTAATTTTGGAGCTCGCAGCACTGGCCTTTGACCCCTGGCATTCCAAAGCAGCTGGCTAAGCCCTGGATTCATTTCTTAACATTGTTCATGAGAATAAATACAGTTTTGTTTGTGCTGCTTTAATGTACATAGGCTGTGTGTTTGTCTGTGTGCGTGTGTGTGTGTGTGATTTAGTAACTAACCTCTGGATATTGGTCTGTTATTCTTCTTTTCTACTTTCTCGTACTTCTTATTCGATATCACTGAACTAATCTTTACCTGACTGCATGATGACGACACTGTTTTAATAGTCACGGGTAATAGATTTAGTAAAAGCACATTTGGCTTTGGACTCTGGACACTGAAAAGGTTTTGGAAGGACCTTCTGATCTACTAAATGTGTGAGAGTGTGTCATTTCCCCCCTAGCACTGCTTCTATTGCTCATTTCCCACCAGGCCTCTGGACTACATCACTCAGTGATCAATTACAGATTTCTCAGTGTTTGATCTGGGTCAAACGCAGAATTTTGAGTTCAGAGAGGGGAAAAGTTTCGTTTCACTGTTACACGTCAACATATAACAACCACGGTTAGGCTACTTTCTTTAGAGGAGAAGAGAAGAGAACTTCAGATTAGTTCTTTCTTTCTATCTATCTATCTATCTATCTATCTATCTATCTATCTATCTATCGCCATTCTCTGATGAGCATCAAAAATAACAAAAGTGCTGTATAATTATTTTGCATCACATTACGCACCAAGACAGATTCATTAAATTACACTGATCCTTAACATGGTTCTAATTATGAAGCTAATAAAGGACATGGCCGAATATCTCATGGATAATTTATTTACAGTACAGTGGAGACCCCCTCTGCCTCACGTTTTCAAAATGTAGTGTTTTTCCTGCTCCCAACACACCTGACCCAATTAATCAGCTAGCAGCTAATCAGTAAGCTCTTCCTTGGCCCTTTGTTGACTCGTGTGTGTGTTAGAGGAAAACACTAAAATGTGTTGGGCAGAGGGGCTCTGGGACCAGGGCTGGGAACCTCTGACAAAGAATACCAATCACCTGTAAAAGAAAGTATTACCATAACGTCTAATCATCAAATTCGGAGCATAAGAAAAGTCTCTCCTCGTCCACTTACAAATGCAAATGTGGTATAGATTGAATTAAAATATGGTTTTTTTTTTTCTGAATGTTTCATGTTGTTTGTCTTCAAATGAATATATGCGTACATGCATGCATACATACATAAACAGAAAAAGAAGCACATTTATAGGCACCATGGGACAGAAGAGCAGAAAAGGTCTATCAAACGTGAAACTATACAAAAAAATACATTGTAGTCTCAGCAGTGTGAATAAATAAAAAACAGTAGTGTCGGTCAAAGTAGTATCAGGTCTTTCTGTTCAGTTATCTGTATTCTACAGTAAAGGTGCTGGAATAAGGATGGTGTTGCAAGGATGGCAATTGTTTATATGCACACCTCTGGTAACAGACAGTCATTGGTCACACAGGCAGCAAGACAAATAAAAGGGCCGGATAAGCATCCTTTATCCATTATAGGATAACCTTTACAAAGAACATCAGCCTTATCTAATACCCCCTGCTCCCTAACAAACCTGCAGAGTTGCTGATGCACAGAAAACAGGAACATAAGAGAAGAAAGGAGAGAGAGAAAGAGAGGAGACTAGAAACTAGAGAGAGAGAAAGAAAGAGAGAGAGAGAGACAGAGAGAGAGAGAGAGAGAGAGAGAGAGAGAGACAGATCCGTCACCTCATTATTTCCCAGACTGGGAGAGGAAGGTTGAGACAATGCTCTCACTATTCACAGCACTGCCACAGATTCAAAGAAGGCCAGGGAGGGGCACCCAGAACAACTCTGGAGCATAGCTAGACTCTGTGTGTTTGTTTTTACACATTTTTGAAAAAAATAATATGCCAAATGCTGTGATATAGTAGCAAAACCTACAGACACAAAAAGGTCCTGATTTCGAGTGTAAATCTAACCTAAAACACTTTTGCTTTTTAAATGTGGTTTGATTACACCCAAAAATACACCAGTACCACTGCCATGGATGAAAAATAAAACAAAAAACACTACATTTTGCAAAAGGCAGAGGGGGTCTACGCTGTATTGTAAATAAATTATCCATGAGATCTCTGGCCATGTCCTTTATTAGCTTCATAATTAGAACCACGTTAAGGATCAGCGTAATTTAATGAATCTGTCTTGGTATGTAATGCAAAATAATTATACGGCACTGTTGTTATTATGGGTGCACATCACAGAATGATAAATAGATAGACAGACAGACAGACAGATGGATGGATGGATATATTGATTATGATTAAAACTTTCTGGTTAGGCTGAATAGAATTTCTACCAGTGCTCTGCAAAGCTTGTCCAATCGAGCACCAATATCTATGGAAGAACATATTTGTGAAACTTGAATTCCGTAACTGATTTCTTTAAAGAACCATCCACCGAAAGATTCTCAGAGAACAAAAGTGAGTCATTCTTTTGTGCCTCCTATTAGCCTTATTTGGGGACTTTATATAATTTCCTGACATTGTCTAAAAACAAGCATGTGCGTGAGTACAAGTCTGATCAGTATGAGTCTTGTTAAGCAAAGGGGGGGTGACTTGGGGCTGGAGAGGCTCTGCCGCCCACAGGATGCTGTGGAGGGAGGGGCCCCGCTGAGCTCTGAGACAGGAGCTGTCAATCAAGTGCTCATTAGGCTGCTTCAGGAAAGGCACAGGGGCCCTCATATAACAAATAAGAGCAGGACAGGCCACTGCCAAAGCCCAGCCTGACTGATGTGTGTGTGAATTGACATGACACATGTTCACTGTCTCTCCCCACAGTTCATTTCACTCCAGGCTCAGTCCACTAAAATTCATATGGATTTTTTTTCCCTCTGTGCATTTAATTTTAAATGGAAATGAAGTCGGGATGAATAAAAAACAATCTGCCCCACTGTATCCAAGGTGCAATTTCAGGGGGCAAAGTTCAGTGTTTAGATGCAGTTAGTTTCTCTCCCCAAGGCTGCAGCTAGATGTAAAATATTTAAATATGAAACGCTCAAGGATTTTTTTTATTATTTAGCATGTTTTTAAGATCTGCCCTTAAGTGATAATCATTATAAACCAATGTACTGTATTTACACCTACAGAGGTTAAGCCCTGTTCATTCACTTTATGACTTTCTAGTTAGGGGGGGTTTCGAATAAGGTACAAATCCAATCACAATAGTATAAACAACCTGTTTTAATTCCAACTCTCTGAACATTAGAAGGTGACAGTGTCATTTCTTTCAAAGTCGTTTCTTATTAGGGTAGTCGTCTTGTAACTGCAATTTGGGCTCAAGCAACAAGTAACACAGTAACAAACAACAAATCATACTAAGCTGTTCTAAATGCTGGGGTCTGGCAAACCCTTCACATCAACTCTATACATAGTTGTCCAAGCTGTTTACTCTCTTAATATGCTGTTCCTACCAGCATTCCTTTCCAGTTTAATAACAGTATCGAAACTGCTCTCTATACAGTTGCAATTCTTGCACCAGACAATGAAATTCCCTGTGTATCCGACATGCTTGCAGAACTGAACGGACTCACACCAATCAACAAGAGCGGTGGCCTTGTTTCCAAGGCAGATAAATAGCAGCAACTGCCAATACCCTAGCAAGCTTAGAAGTTAAAGTCACAGAATAAAAGAGGTCAAGCCATGCCTCATATTTATAAAGACTCTGTTTCCTCTATAAATTTGAAGTAAATGGATTTTCAGCACAGACTATAATTACTATATATGCCAGAGGGGAACCCTCAGAGCTTTCTAAGCCTTTAGAAAAGGACGATTGATTTTTGTAACATACATTACAAGCTTGTAACCTTTATTTCATTTTCATTTCATTCAATTCAAAGTGGATTTAAAACTCTACACTGAGACTAATTTCATTAGTAATTTTAGTTTGGAAACAATAAGGTTCTTCAAAGACCCTATGAATAATAATGCAAACCAATTCTTGTGGTAAAACCAAGCTAGATGTAAAATATTTAAATATGAAAAGCTCAAGGTTTTTTTTAAAGATGTGCCCTTCACTCCTCCATAAATGTAAACCAAATCATATTCTGTTATGGGTTAGGCTTTTGCGACTTAGATCGAAGGCCTACTTTACCAAAAGTTGACCAACAAAATTGATTTCCAATGGGTGAGACCAATTTCATGAGGGCAAAATGTTTTTGGCCATTTTTGGCTTTTGGGAAGTCCTTGATGCATCACTGACTCTGACCTACAGCCAAACCAGTGGGTTTCTGGAAACACAACATAGAAAACTAGCGTGTTAATAGGTCTAATACAAGCTTCATGTTACTAGACCTTTAAGGACGTCAGCAGAGATTCCCATCTTAAAGGTTTTTTCTTGTTTTTGGGTACTGCTTTAGTCCGAGCTGAAGGCTTAGTTCTAAGAGTTAAAGTTCACCACTGATATACCATTTAAGCTGTTAAGCCATATGTACAGTTTTTGAGTTATCAATTTAAAGCACAAAAATGACAAACTAGACACGCAACAACAAGAGAGGTCTTTAAACAGAAGAGACAAACTCGAGACAACATACTTTAGTGACTTAATTTGAATATATGAATGGTACACATTTGCTGTCATATGAAATGTATTGCATTCATTCTTAAATTCATTGCAACTTCAGGAAGAAAAAAAGAAAATGATAGCATTTACAGTTATGTCATTTAATGGGGAGAAAACGTGGCATTTACATGAAAATAAGAAGTAATGCTTTAACAGATGGAACTGTGCAATAAATGATTAGCATTCCAAAGCAGCACAAACCCTTCTTCACTGTCTGACTGTAATCAAGTCTAATATCCAGTGCATTCCCACCTGTCTGCAAAAAGACTAATGCGCGCTATAGTGGGGTCCTGCACTGGTACAGCTGGGAACACGCTCATCGCTGGTCAATCGCTTTGCCACTTGACCTCGTCAGTTCGTGTTTTGATTACAAGGTAACTCCATCATGCATAATGCATTAGTTACCGTCTGTCATTAATTCATCACGGCCAGATGTATTATTCAGCCTCAGAATGCGCATCTTCTGAAGGGGCTTGGAAAGTTATGGGGGCGAGCCATTTTCGTTTCATGTGGCAGACTTCTTAATCAAGATAATGAATCGGAAGATATTCGTCAGAAACCAGTGGGATAAACAAATGCTGCAGCTAGTCTCAAAGCGTGCCTGTGCCGAGGCCCTCTGACTTTCATTCATTTGCCACCCCATTACGTGTTCTTTAATTGAAGGCCCATTTTGAACACTCGCCTAATGACAGCTTTTGAGTATGAAGTGCAATTATGAAACCTTAACAGTGTAATTGAAAAAAAGCTAATTAGATGGCACAAATTGACAAACAGTTGTTATTTTCATTTGTAATTACGGCATGCTGCATATGCCTTCGTGTTACACAATGAAACTTGATAGCAATTTAAATTCTAGCATATTTAAGTGAATGCACTGGTTGTGGTCATATTTTCATTTCAGAAGCAGATACTCGTGCTAAATTAAAAAAAAAACAGTAAAAGGGAGGGAGGGAGTAAACACACTACAGTAAATTCATTACCATTCACTATATGAGCAGTTTGTAACAGCATGTGTCCACGCACTGCAGGCTCATGAAGCTGAGAGCAGCCTTCTTTTGAGCGTAGCGAAAGGTGAAGCTAATTAGCTGACTCACTTCAGTCTAGTAAAAACATCAACAGTACACGAGTATACGACGCCTATTTACATGGTGCAATATGTACTATATTACAAAGGCAACAGCTCATTAAGCAGTTTAATATTCAGCACTCAAATATTCAGTCAAACTGTATTCAGTGCATCAGTTGTTTACAGAAGTCCTACTCTACTTTCCTGAGCTAGCACTCACTTGGCTATTCTGGCCTATTCACACTGGTTGGGAAAAGCAAGCTCTGCTGGCTACTCCACTAGCAGCAGGCATTAATGGCTTTTACTGTCTGCACTTTTTATCATCAAATCCTTCCCCAGATTGCGCTCTGGGGAAAGAAGAGGCAAAAAAGCACCAGCACAGGAAATCCGTTACATTATTGACGGCGGAGCTTAAACAGAAATCTATGCTCCCTATACCGTCTCATTGTCTTGACAGTTGTGACATATTATTCTTTCCTGGAGAGACAATGAGAATCTCATTGGGGAAAAGAAGTGTAAGAACATTAGCCAGTCTCTGAAAAACATAGTCTTTTTTCTGTCATCGCTGCAAAGGCTCGGAGGATGTGGACGAAGAATGCATCCGATGATGAGCATGGTGCTTGCAAACGAGAGCTGAAGCCTTGTCCTTCTGCAGCACTTGACAGTCGCAAACAATAACTCCAGAGAGATGTGGCTGTGAGTCTGAAGTTTCCCGACGCACCTGAACACGGCTCTGGCTGACGAGCCGCGGCCGTCTCATAAATGTTGCAGAGGCGCGCTCTCTCAAATCTGGGGAAACACATCCATTAAGAGTGACCTTTGTAAAAATCCAGCGCTGGCGAAGAGCAGCCTTTTATCATCCTTATAAAGCGCAGCAATGGGCCGCAGAACACCTCAAATACCAGCCTTGGCGAAATAATTGAGCAGGGCTTTTCATAACCCCACCGCAAGCAGTGGAGGTGAAAGATTTGAAAAACAGAGTTTGGAAATGAGACTTTCTCCCTCCACTGAAAAGCAAGATACGGACATAAGTGACACAAAGCGGTGACCCTGAGTTCTGCTGTTGCTGGTGGAGTCTCAAAGGCCGGGTAAATGTGGCCCATTTTTCAATCTCTGTACTCGCACATGCCGAGTGCACTTTGTGCCATTCACAAGGCTGGTCGAGTGCACTCACTCTGAAAACGCAAGCAGTGCCGTTGAAAAGCAGCCCGTGGCACTAGGAGACTCACCTCCTGACACTTTAAAGAAGGTGGTAAAAATCACTCATTAGACCCGTGTGTACAATGTCCGAGCACAGGGAGACTTTCTGAAGGCGAGGCAGGCATTTATTCAGGCTCCTATGGAACATTCCTTTCCTTAATATAGCTTCCAGCCTTCAGGGTCATTTCTTCTGCCCCTCTGACCTCTCCCCCTTCGCCTCTCACCTGGAACCCTAACAGCCTGGTTACATTCATGTCAATTAAAATCTTAATCACTGGCTGAGTGAGTGCTGGCCACTGAACACATGATCCATATTAGCAAGTGATTAGCCATCAGTGTTGTGTAGACACTGGTCCAGACCCTAAGAAGGCCAGCCTCAGGCCAGGGCTCTCTAAGCCGGTACTATCTTAGAACACAGGTAATTGTGGTATTTAATCTTCAGTCCACCAGCCTTGTCTTATTAGGTCCACTCTTATCCACCTGAGATTTTTTTTTCCGTCTCTCACTTTTTTTTTTAAAGTTCTTCCTTCTTCCCGGTGCTTGGCCAATCAGAGTTGCCACTGTTTATTGTGATAAGTCGCTCTAATGAACAAATGACCTGCCACCTGGAGCACTTAGAGCATGGTGTTAAACTCTGGTTATAAAAACCTCTTCCAGCTCTATTGATTTACTGCCAGCGTTTGATTGTACCCCAGGGGCAGGAGGCCTGCGAGGGGCGGCAGAGCTCTTACTGTTTTACAGTCCATATTACACCAAACAAATAAATCTCCTAGCCATTAATTCACTCACGCTCTCCTCTTGCTGCCCACTGATAATGGTATGGAAGAGAAATTGGGCGCAGATTCATATTGGTTTGGCCGCGGAGTTCGATTCGCCCTGTCTGACCATGCCCTCTCTCACACAAGATTAGCCAGCTCAAACAACTTCTGCTTCCCTCTGAAGGTTTCATTAGTGCTGGTCGGAGCACATACGGAAACGATTTGGGACAGGGCTCGCCTGTTTTGCACGAGCGGCGATCATTATTTTCGAAATCCTGCGAGGCGTTTTTACGAGGCCCCCGCGGTGGCTAACTGGATGCGTCCCCGACATTTAGGGAGACATTCCACCCCATCCTTAACATAACCAAATCCAGAAGAGCAGGGCCCTCCAGTCAGCTGACTTTTACAAGGGCCAGGACAACAAAACCACAGACAAGACAGTGCCGATTATAGCACTAACAAGCTTACCTCAGGAGCTTTAGAGGCTGAGCTCACTGAGCATTTTTATGGCATAAACCTACTGAACTCCCACATTAGCTTTGTGCTTCGGTTAACCCCTTGAACCCTAGGCCACTGGAAAGGCTCTGACTTTA
>JBBPCY010000001.1:43316882-43377732 GCA_037974405.1 Brachyalestes nurse
ATTTTGGTGAGAGTAACTTAAAAGTAATGCAGTAGTAGTGTAATGCCTTACATTTTAAATACAGTAATATTGTAACAAATGACAGTAACAAGTAATAAATAACGCATTACAGTTTTGAAGTAACTTGCCCAACACTGTTGAGGAAACACTGATGAAGCCATCTTACCTTGCCCCTGTGATTGAACGGTTCAATAGTGAGTGTGTCAGCACCAATGTCCACTATCAAGCCTAACTGGAACCCATCCGTTGGGTGGGGTGCCCACACAGGCTTCCCGTCATCCATCGCGCACCACAGCTACAAAGTGGCTCTGCAAACCACACAAGAGTAAAAAGATGGTAAATAATAATGGAAGGAAAAGTATGGCTAACATAGGGGCCCAAACTGAAAACATATCATGGCAGTTTCTCATACACATCCTCCATGTAACCAGCTAGTAGAAATAAAATAACAGATAAAAATGGTTGAACAAAAACTCTCAGACAAAAGGACAGACAAGCAAACATTGTGTTGCAAACTCTATTTGATGTACCACTACAGGCCACACAATTTTGGGTCATTTGTGGCAGCTGCTGGCAAAAATGTTAGTGCTTCTAAACCATTCCCTGCAGTAACAATCCATTAGGCAGGGGGACGCTCCATGTCCCAGATGTCTGGTGTGCAGTGAATGCTAGGTTGATCAATGCTTCCAATTCAATCCAGGGCAACTGTTCCCTTGGTCTCCATCTATTCTTGGTGCTGCAGGCTCTGGCCAAATCCTCAGAGATTCCCATGGTGCAATTATCAATTTTTCAGGCAACACTTCACCCAATGTGCTAAATAGTGCCATTGTCTGCCCAGCATGAACTGTATCTGTGTCTGAGCCTCACTGAGGTCTTTGATGAATTGGGTGGAACAAAAGGATTACAGTAGAACATCAGAAAGGTTTTCCTGCAGATGAAACAAGCTGGCAGACTTGCTGACGACGCAGTTTGTTAATTAAATGCAGATTGGGCCGCTGCACATATAAGAATGAACCAACTACAACAACAACAGAAACCATTCACACGTTTACAATACCGCAGTATTTTCATGCGAATTTGAGTCTCTTTTTCTAGTTATGTGAATGTTATGGTGCTCACTTTCCCCAACCCTGGCCCTGGAGGACCATTATACAGTTTTCCAGGCTCCCAACACCTCTGATCTACCTAATCAGCTGAAGAGGGTATATTAAGCCACTGCTTTAAAATATCAGAATTGAATTTCAATTAAAAGTTACAGTATCACTGATAAAAATCACTGATAAAAAAATCAGTATCATTTTATAAAGCATAGCAGCTCTGTTTCTCAAGCTCCTCTCCTCTCTTTCCTCCCTCCTCTCTTTGGTTTCGAGAGGCTGACAAAGGCAGACAGTAAATGGTAGAAGTAGTAGAGAGTCTTTTTCCATGTCCCATCTGGCTTAGAGGAAGAACAAACGCAGGATCTCATGAATACATGCATGTTTGTTCTCACTGCATGTACATAAACTAAGAGGCCGAAAAGCCGACACTTGCACACTTTTCTTTAGAATAAACCAACCACTACATGAACAGAAACTATTTACACGTTTACTGGCTTAACAACCAGACAGACAGATTTTGAAGTTGCTTACTGAAGGATTCACTGAACAACTCCAACATACAATGTAAAAATATGTTAACCGAATGTCCATTACGAGACAAATAAATGTCCATGAGAAAGCTAGAGCTGTGTAGTATTGACCCTGTTGTTGTGATGATAGCTTACCCTGAAGCGCGTTACATGAGGGTTCTGGGATTAGCCCCATATGTAAGTGGGTGTTTGACAGGACTCTTAAGACAAGACAGGCACAAAGTTCACCTAGTATCCAGCAAAAGAGGATTACCCTTCCTCCAACAGCTATATGTCACAGCTCCTATGCTTAGTCATGGGTGTGAGCCTTGATGCAATGTTCTGTCTCAGTTCCAAGCCAAGAATGGACCATGCTGTATCACAGATTAGTTTTGCTCGCTTTAGCTTCTCTAAAAGAAAATGGACCTAAATTGAAATACCCAAAGTGCACTATGTCAACCACTTTCAAAACAGTGTTGACGTTTATCTTTACAGTCAATACATATCAGTCATAAAATATCTCTCAAAGATACCATTGTAAGTAGCTTGTAGCATTGGACCAGTACCAGGAAGTGTAAAGAATGACAAAGTGGACATAGCCACAGGTCGGCATATAGAGACAGTTTTCTGACCTCAGATTAAACCTAAACACAAACTAAAGATACTTTGGTTGTGCTTTATCCTTGGTGCTGCAATTTAGTCCCAAGAACAGGTTTAATCCAAGAACAGGGATCACCCTTTGCTCATTTGCATCTGTGAAACAAAATTTTAGGTTAGTATGAAGAGGGAGAAACTTCTCTCTGGTTATCCTTTTATGGTTATACTGCTTTTTGTGGGAGACAGATGGTAACTGTTCTGAACTCCTGCACAATGCACTTTACTAAAAAAGTAAGGGTCCATTTCTCACACATGAACACATCACAGCACAGCACACAGTGTGAACATAACAAAACTGTTCTCTGCATTTAACCCATTCACCCACGCGAAGGAATAGAGCCAGCAGCGCAGCAGCCGGAAAGCAGTGTGTGGGGACAGTACCTCACCTAAGGGTACCTCAGTGGGGCCACTGGCAGGCCTGGGATTTGAACATTTGAACCCTATATATCAATTGTGTAGCAGGGTAGCTGGGTGGCCTGGGGTTAGGATGTTGCCCCTGTGAGTGGAATGGTTTCGGTTCAAATCCCAGGGCTGCCAGTGGCACCACTGAGGTGTGTGTGTGTGTGTATGTGCGTATATGCATATACTAGGCAGGAATCCCTGATCGCACAATACTGTCAGCACTGGGAAGTTGAAGGCAAGCATGTGCTTCCTCTAAATCACATGAAACACCTCCGCATCTTTTCAAACTGCTACTAATGCAAAGTCAGCGTGACGTGCTTGAAGGAGAATGTTGACTGCCAACACATCTGCTAACAGAAGCCTGCGCTGCAGTGATGAGTCTCCTCGTCCAATGCTCAGATAGTACTCAGAAGCCCCATTATTGTTTTTGTCCAAACAGACAAAAGAGATAGCTGTGATTAATATTATGGTCCAAAGTGCTGTGTTAGTAAAGACCAGTGCTACCAGTGCACAAAATAATGCTGTAATGGTTGCTCCGGTGTGTAGGAATTGTGAATTGGTGGTTGCCCTCAAGCCCTGTATTGTCAATATTTAATACAATACCAACTTATTTTTATAAAGGTATATCCCAATGTATTGGTAAAAAGAAGAATCCACCACTCAGACGAAACATGTTTGAGTTATACAATGGTCATAAATTATTATTTTTTTAATCTCTTTTTTCACTTTAAAATGCGCACCCTTTTTAATATATAACAGTAATACATCACTCAAAACCTAGCTATAAAGCACCCTGGCCTTAACGTAGACAATGGGTCTTGAGTAAAGAAGGTTCAGGCTGTTATTCCAGGACAATAACTAAAAAAACAAAGATCACATAGTGCTAGATACTAATTGTCTATAATGGTATATCACATAACACCACTATTTTTTTTATTTTTCATTTTAGCCATAGCGTTGCCAAAAAATGAATTCACTACAATGTTCAAATGTTTACAACATTTGCCAAGTGTTTCAGACAGTTTTCCAGACACTAAACAGTCAGTATCCTTTCTGGAAACATGCATTCTGCCTGGTTATTGCTTACAATATACAACCTTCATTTACGCAAACTTAATCAGCTTTCCATGCCACAGTATAGAGCCCTTTTCGAGTTTTATGAATACCACCTCTACAATCACACCTAAAGAGTCAGGCGCTGGTTTAAATGTCTGACAGCTTATCTGGATTTGTATAGTGGCCCATGGAGTCACATATGGGTTACTTATGCTTAAGGAAATAAATCCTGTAAGCATCTCCTAATCCAAACGGAGGTGAGATATCCACTAATGTCCTGTTAGATTTCATGGAGAGAGAAAAAACAAGATTCATGACCATCAGGAACTGAAAAACAACCTGAGCATTCAGTGATGGCAACAGTTACCCATGGAGACAACAACCTGGGGTCAAAGAGCAGGAGGGAGTTTCCTGTGACACATATAAACCCCCCCTCCGCCTTGTTTCCTGCTCCCTGTGCAGCTAGGGGAGATGGAAAATACATTGTGATATTCAGTCTATACTAACAGGATGCAGAGCCCTTTTTAAGTCGGCGCTCTGTAAAGCTTTCCAAAAAGGAAAGCACAGAATGAGAAATCCATATAAATGTCACCAGCGTTAGCGACACTAGTATGGACAAAAGTATTGGGACACACCTGTTTTTCAGGGTTTGGGGGACCCTTACTTCCAATCAAGGGCAATCTTAATCTTTCAGCATAGCAAGACATTTTGGACGACGGCATGATTCCAACTTTGTGGACACAGTTTGGGGGAGGCCTTTTCTATTCCAGCATGACTGTGTCCCAGTACACAAAGCAAGCTCCGTAAAGACATGGTTGGATGAGTTCAGTGCGGAAGAACTTGACTGGCCACACAGAGCCCTGACCTCAACCCCATCCAACACCTTTGGGATGAACTGGAACTGAGATTGTGAGTCAGGCCTTCTCATCCAACATCAGTGCCTGATCTCATAAATGCTCTACAGAATGAAAGGTCACAAATTCCCACAGAAACACGCTAGAAGCTTGTGGAAAGCCTTCCAAGAAGAGTGGAAGCTGTTATAGCTGCAATTGAGTGACTAACTCCACATTAAAGTCTATGTATTACAATGCAATGTTACTATGGTCCCTGCTGGCGTAATGGCCAATACTTTTGTCCACATAGTGTGCATGACATTTTGGCAGTTGGACTCAAATAACAGCAGCTGTCAGAGCTGATTTTGGGGGAAAAAATCATCTCTATATACACTTGATCTGGTAGTGCAGCTAAAGAAAAATACTCTCAGGCCATTGTAAATATCACAATAAGTAAACACAATTTAAAAATGCAACACTGAATGAAGTCAGAGGGCTCCTCGGACTACAGTGGGACACCTAAAACACCCCTGCTCTCTTCCTGAAGGTGTTCCTAGTGCAGGTCTTCCTAGCAGACGTGTGATTATCCATTAGTCATGAAGGGAAAAAAACGAATCTCTATATAAACTTGATCTGCTAGTGCAGCTATAGGGAAAATGCTCTTAGACCATTGCAAAGACAACAAGAAGTAAAGATAACTTTAAAATGCAACACTGAATACAACGCGGACTGCAGTGGGACACTTAAACAACCCTGCTCTGCTCCTCAAGATATTCCTAGTGCAGATCTTCCTAGCAGACGTGTGATTATCCTTTAGTCAGGAAGCGTGTCTGACTTCTAAGTACTAGCTCTCCCCAGAGCTTCCCTAGCTTTGCATAGCACGTATTATGGAAACAGTTCGATAAACGATGAGCAACATCCTATTTCATCCCACATATTCCAGGTCTTCCACGGAGCCATCATTTGTTTAAAGCCCCATAAATAACGCTGCCAATAATGAAACTGTCCAGACAGACACGCCTGCTTCAGGACTTACCCCAGCTCGTTAGTCAGTTACTGAGTATTAAATAACCGCCTTTACTTGCATTCCCAGTTCAACAAAGCGATCTCAAACAAGCGAAGTATGTTGTAAAACGCTAAATGTACAGCACTAATCAAAACATTAGTCCGGTAACGTTAGAGTATCAAGAGCTTTAAGCCTACGGATCGTCAGCCAGCCAAGAAGGGCTACGAGGAACAGAAAAGTACGATTAAAAGCCTACCTGCTCCCGAAACGAGGACGTCCCTGGATTTTTACGCGATAGTCCCAGCTGCAGTCCCTTATGAGAGGTCTCCGGTTCTCCCCAGGCTCTCCTCTCGGAGCTCCTGTCCTGAACTGGAGAGGGGAGCAGAAGTGACGGTGACGTCAGCAGCACCAGAGCTGCCCCACCAGCTTATACTGGGGGGAAAAAACACCTCTTTTCACACTGGATCTCCAGTAAACCACTCACTACCATTCACCCAGCATCCCTAAAACCTCACAAAGTACACGCTAAAGCTATCCATCCCATTGATCATACAAGAATGGTCTCCAGGCTCACAGGAGTCCAGTAATACTTCGACTGGTAATAGATCAATTAGCCTAAATTGGCCTGTTGATAACTCGGCCCAGTGACTCCCAGTGCTGCTCTGCGGCCCCTGCCTTCAGAATCACCATGGTTACCGTGGTGGGCCATAAATGCAAATGTGAGACTCATCCATTTTTCAAGAGGCTTGCAATTTAAAACTTTTACAAGTATTCCTGAAGTAGAAACCCTACACTCCATTGAAAGCCAACTCTGTAAATCTAATTAGGACACTGGATACGCCTCTATTTTCAAGTCGTATCAGGTTACTTAAAAAGGTTAGTATGACTAAAATTGCCAGTAAAATTTTCTACCACTGGATCTTGTTTTTTTCCATGATGGACTACTGTGCCAAAACAAATGCATGATAGTCAAGACTGTTTTCTTATGAAGTACAGTGTTGGACCAGCCCCTCACAAATCTTATTCATTTTAAAAATAGGATGGTAAAATCTGTGTCGAATGGTTGCATTATTTCATTAAATATTGTCTATTTCGCAAACTTCGAGAATGTGTAAATGGTCCTTCTGATTGCTTTCTGAAGCTAGCATGGTTCCCATTCTACTATGATATTTGCAATACCAATGATACTGTAAGACATCGATTTTTTTTTAAAAGAGGTTTTCTGCAGTCCAGTTACTTCGTCATTTTCATACTATACAGCATTTTGAAGCCTGAGTTGCACCTGGAAAATCACATTAAGTATATTTAAATATACTTCCCCCCCTTTCTTTTTTGGTGATATAAAGCAACAGATTACACATTGTTGCACACGAGCTCAAACACTCATTTATAATTCATGATCTCACAGCAGATGTCAAATGCTTGGGACATGTCCCAAAGGTTGGGGACTAATATTAATCCAGCCAGTACTTTTGACCCGATTACAAAGGTTAATAATAGAAAAAATGCACATTTTATTCTATATTTGTGCAGCTCTTCAGGAAAAAAGTGTTGGAATACTAAAATGGGGCCCGTTAGTCACACCAATTCCTGATTGAGGCATTAAGCTTAAGTTACAGCACATTCCATATGCTGGTCTATTTACTGAGCAGATGGGCAATTCTACAGAGCCCTGGACTTATAATTGATTAAAGACCAACTGAGCAAGTGTGTGTGGTCCACTTTGTTCCTATTTCCAAGGCTTTCTTGTAAAGTGAGAAAGTTATGAATTAAACAAAATGGTAAAAATGAAGAAGCATAACAACTTGATTAAATTATACACTTCATTTTTTTAATGATTTCATACAACTGTTGCAAAAAAATGAACAAACAAAAAACACACACTTAATTAAATTTGTGATGAGTGGGACTAAGCTCCTGAAAATAGGCTGAAGGTTGCAATAACCTTATTACAAGTTGCAATGTAGGGAGACGGAAATCAGTCTCCTAATGAAAGCTGTTGCTGTTGGTGGAGTCTGAAAATGAGCCTTTTTATTTTCTCCCGCTTTTTCTTCACCAGTTTCTGAGGAAACCAGTCACTCAGATCCACGGCAGGGTGCAAAATCTGCGGTGGGTTCTGGAAATGACAGTACAAAACACTACATGTAAAACTATATTTCCACCATGTGAGCAAAGTCTTAAGAATCAAACGCATGCTATTTACCAAGATGAAGCTCTCTACATACTGAAGAAGGTAAATCCCACAGTCAGTGTAATTATCCTGCTGTGGGACCTGCAGGCTCCAGCCTTTCATGGTACCTTTCACAAAACTCTGCCAAGAGCCCTTTTTCACCCACCACTCCATCTCCAGGTACCTTTTTAAATATGTACACACAAAAAACCAAGACAATACAGACATGGCACCAAATGATGCCAATGCAAATGATCAGCTACACTGGCAGATAAGACTCACTCTTGCAGTATTTTCACCACCACTGGTTTGAAGCAGCAACTGAGCGAGTCCATTATGAGAATGCATGGTCTATAAAAGACGAGATGGAAAATTTAACAAGGTGACTGACATTTTATCGTGCCTGCACATAAACAGCAGCATGCCTTTCGTATGCCTTCACTGAATAGCAAAAGGAAACCAGTACATACTGCATAGAAGCAACACTAAAGATCTTTCCACAGGTGACGCCATCATACTAAAAAAGAGGAATTTAATATTATATTAGTCATAAACTAAGCCTGAGTTTAGCTCACAAGTATGGAATTGAGTACATAGTACCTGAACTTCATCGTCCATGTCATCGTCTGAAATGAAGCAGAATCCCTTGTTCACATCATCTACAAGACAAATCTCATGTAAAGACCAGCTAGCAAGCAGCAGTACTTCAGCTTTTTGTCTTCCAATAACACAAGAGAAATACAGGATAATCATAAACCATTCACTCAGTGTAGTATTCTCCAACATTCCCCAACCAGACACTTTCTTCCAACTTTGGAACAGAGGTTATATGATTGCTTATGATAATTTAAAACCATAAATACAAAAAAAAACCCAAAAATACCTTTGGCTACACTCCACCTGGAGTACTGCTTAGATGCTGTCTGTGTGTAAAACAGTGACATGGGGTTGGGAATAGAGGGGACCGGAGTATACTCCTCATTCTCGAAAGCATCCTTGGCAGAGCACTGTGAAACTTGGCCTGGGAAGCAGATGATGGCCAAAAACCAGTGAGCCCTGGAGGAGAAGGAAACAAAAAATTATTTAACCGAAATTAGCCCAGTTGTGAAATTCCCAGTTCTTAATTCTGGCTGAGAAGACCCACTGCACTGCCCCATTTCATCCAACTCAAAAGAAACAATGATCAGCTGACTGGCAGCGATCCTCCATGAGAATCTTTGTCCTAGTGACCCACATTCTTCTGCGTCAGAACAGCTAAATAAAACATTTCTCTTTCTGAGTTTCAGAAAGGGAAATGAAAGTCAGAAAAATAAGTCAGGAACTCACGACTGGTTGATCGGCACAAAAATGAAATCTTTCTCAAAAAGATCCAAATGCTTGGTCCATGTTTTCACTCTGTTATGTCTTCTCTCTTGAATGCTGCTGAAAGGTTGGCAAACATAAATGTTATGAGCATCAGAAGAAAGATTTTAATAACTACAGGTTAGGTTCAAGTGGCTTTAGGTCCAAGGTATACTCACAATAAACCTGAGGTGTCCAGATGATCTTCCTGTGTAAGACTTTTGTAGAAGAAGGAGCTGAACACATGACACCTACTGGCATCTTCCTTCTGTAACTTCTCACAGACTAAATACCTGAGATACCCAAAATGTAGTGCAAGAAGACCTTCATATTGCAGGTTACACATATGCAGAGGAAACTCTAGACTACAACTGGCACTAACTTCAAGTAGAAGTCTACTATCACGTCATTCAAGAATTCCCCCTCATCAAGGCAGCCGATGTCCTCCTCGGTAATGGAAAATCCTCCTTTGGCTGGAGGAGGTGGATACACAACCAGTCTGGAAAACAGACTCTTTTCAGCCATTAAAAGCAACACAACAAAGTCACAATATTTGCTAAAGCCCACTGACTTTCTGGAAGACTGGATATCTGATGGGGGACACCCAATCACATCACTGTCATCACCGTCTTCACTGTCCAAAATGCTGAGGGTTGAGCTCTCACTCCGACTACTAGCAGAAAAGAATTTGCTGATTGGCTAAAATCCAGAGACAGAACAAAGAGCAGAAGAACAAATGAATAGATAAAAAAAGCCTAGAATTCATGTTTATTGATTCCAATGCATAACTGATTTATTTATTACTTTTACTTCCCTATTTTAAGGACAACCTTGGGAGTAAATGAAGGAAGCTCATTCACCTCATCCGTTAGCACAGCAGCCTGGACAAAGAGAACAAAGCAACCTTACAAAACTATAGAAAAATATGCACAGTTGAGACTGTTGATTGCAATTTTACAGTTGATTGCTGCCTACCTTCTTTTCATGAAACTGTTTAGAGGCAATTAGCTCTCCAAGTTGAAGACTTCGGCTCTTCAGGGTTACTCTGTCAAAACCATCCATGACATTCCAATTAAATCTTTTGACAGATGTTTGTAATCTTGCCTTGCGTTTGTTGGGGACAATGTCTCCAAACTGAAAAAGAACACACAATTATCACATGTTGACAGACAAGGCTATCACACCTGGCTGGATTGTACTAGGTAACTAGAGGCAACCAATGCATGTAGTACCTGGTCTTTCATACGATATTTTCGGGGAAGTTTGACCAGATGTGCATCAGTGTAAAATGTTGGTTCTTCCGAGCTGGCACTTTCATGGTTATCAAGTGGGTCTGTTAAAACAAGTATTAAAAAGCAGTTCTTCAAAAGCCTTAAATTATTCTCACCTACTCTTGCTAAAAAGGTTTACATTTTTGCCCTCAAAAACAGTTCCTAAAGGGCACTCACATTTTGCAAACAGCACCATATTCACAAACAAAATACAAGTTGCGTTCTCTGTAGACACCAAAGTAGTCTCCAAATTTACTGTCTATAGCAACTGCTTTTCTCTGTCCTTACTAATTCCCCATGTGAAAGCACTTCTGCAAAGACACCAACTTGGCCACTCAGTCATAACACCAACATAACAGCAATATTTTAAAACCAACCAGTGGCGATTTGTTTTACATGGTGAAAATAAACTCACCATCATTGTTAATTAGCAGTAGTATCTCCTCTGAATCAGGGTCTGACTTCTGTGGCTCTTCAAAGCTGTCTCTCCTACAGGTTGTAGGCCGATGAGAAATCCAAGTTTCGTAACTCATTTCAAAGAGAAAACATACAGAATTTGACGGCACACCTTTTGCCATTCTTCCTCCTGCCAGAGCCAAGAGCATGCTGGAAACGACGCCTTTGTAGGACAGTACCTTGTGGTGGTGGTGGTGGTGAAGTGGAAAAATCAAAATCCAGTGCCAAACTGCTACCACTATCTCTCCAACTTTGAGTCATAGCCTAAAGAGTAACACTAAATTGACAAAAATGTGAACATTTAAAAAAATTACTCAGACTACAAGCAAAAACTTAAAAAAAAAAAAAAAAAAAACAACCAATAACCAGTCTCCAATCATGTTAATTTACTGTTGCCCCCAACATTGGCAAAACATGTCGGGGCTTTGGAAATAATCTCAATTTGGTTTGCAAAACTCTGACAGTGCCATGCCAAACAAAAAACAAGATAAAAGAGCTCTTTTGTGGAATACGGAATAAGGGGGTTGCAAAATCATTTCAAAAAGGCTTATCAGGGAAAATTCGGTTCAGTAAAGCTAACAAACAAAACATTTGTTAGCAAAGAAATTAGCAGGTATGAGCCGACTGTCGCTTGAGTCCCAACTTTCACGTACCTGTTGTACCTGCTTCTAATACATACAAAATGAACCGTATGGCATGCCACTTCGTGTGAATTTGTGTAGTTTAACATTTACCTCCCATGTAAACAGACCATAGAGGGACTACAGGAATTTTAACTGCAGTTTGTTCGTTACCAATCAGCGCTGTTAAGTAGCTCCAGTCCTGCTCATGCGCAGAACATGATCAATTAAGAAAAGCCCATTAACGGTTAAGTTTGTTGTCGTTGTAGCGTATTTTCTCTGTAAAGTGTCTGGTTTTCTTTGTTCTCTGTATTAGATGTAACCCAAAAAGAGAAGAACTAGAAGTACAATACCTTTAAGTCAGACCCGCTGGGTGTAAAAGAGTTGATTTTAAATGTAACTGGGGCCAAACCTGCCTCAGAACCAAACTATTCCGAGGCCTTCTGTATTCTAAAAGCCCTCAAACTCTTCAGACATTCTGGGGAAAGTCAGTTCTGTGGAAAGTGTGCGTATTGTGCACCTCCCAGTGGCAAACTTGTGTTCATGCAGCTGTAAAGTTTCTCTGCATGACTCAGACTTACGTTTGGACTAACAAATGTGGCCAGTTTCATCAGTCAACTGCAATGCTTTTGTTTTACAAGTGTTTATTCGAAACAGCTTATGCAAACACTAGTATGTCAATAATATATCTATGCAGATGAGTGTGAAAGACTGTAAATGTTCCTTTCCATTACTGGGCCTTTTGAAAATGTCCTTAACTTATGTATGATTACAAAGAGAATAAACAGCCCATGTATGAGGCAGCTGGTTGTCACTAGTCTGATTAGTGTAAAAAAAAAAGTTTTTCAAAAGTAATGTTCTTTTTACAACTGTTTATTCATCATTAAAATAGGCCAACTAGTCAGCTTTCTCTGCAGCCCACCTTGTCTTTTTTTGACATAACAAACCATTTTGTTTAATGAAGAGATGCTGTACATACAGTGAATACTAAAGATTCTTGGCCCTCAATTCTGTCACTGTGTAACTGCATGCCACAGAAGCCAATATGATGTAAAAATGAATTTTCCACACTCGTTTGAAACTTTTGGAAAGTTTGATTCCACATGTAATTAATTTGCAAACAGCCCATTCTCGCACCAGCATATACATTAAAGATATGGAAACTAAGCCCAGTAACTACCTCCTTTAAAGCTGTTTTTGTGATGAAATCCAACTAATTTCTTTACATCCACCTAGTCAACTTATAGCAGCTTAACCCTAGCTGTCTTCCAGCCCAGAGTGCTTTAATGACGAACAATACAGGGTAGCCAATCACTGGTAATTTGCAGATATCAAACTTAAAGGCACAACAACAAATCCCTGTTTAATTATTAACTACACTATATGGACAAAAGTATTGGGACACCTCTATTACTTGTTGAATTCAGATGGCCCCATACTTCCAGTGAAGGACAATCTTAATGCTTCAGCATACCCAGACATTTTGGACAACGCCATGATTCCAACTTTGTGGACCCAGTTTAGGGAAGAACCTATTCCAGCATGACTGTGCCCCAGTGCACAAAGCTAGCTCCATAAAGACATGGCTGGACGAGTTCAGTGTGGAAGAACCTAAGTGGGGACCCAGTACCTTTCTCCATAAAGTGTGTTGAGGCCAGGAAGTGGTCATGTAAAAATGAAACTAATAATCAAATAAATAATATAAGTGGACCTCAGCAAAAGGTAAAAGTGTAATATTTAAGAAAAATGTAGGATATGGCCCATTTTCTTGACTGGGAAAAAATGTGCTGTGCTATTCTCACATGTAACAGAACCACACACATGGCTATTTATTTTTTTACAACTGTTTATTTACTCAATAAAACGCAAAACAACTTATGCAAACACTAGTATGGCCATGTTTTTAATTATTGAGACAAAACAAATATGAGAGTGAGAGAGTCTCTATGCAGATGGGTGTGAAAGACTAAAGGCAGCACAATGTTTCGGAGAGCTACCGTTCCTTTCCATCACATCTGGGCCTTTTTAAATGTCCTCACTTCATGTATAATTACAACAACAAAACACAGCCCGTGCTATTTAATAGCAGAGTAAAATAAATAGAACTATGAAACAGAATGCAGTAAAATTAGCAGCAGAATCTCAATTAAATAGCATTTGATCAGTAGTGTCACTAGTCCGATTGATTAGTGTCAAATACCACTTTTTCATCCCACCAGCGGATTTCATTATTTAAAAACAACAGGAGCGGTACTGAATCATGAGCCACAATCAATCGAACTGAAACAAACCTCCATAAAATAAAATACAAATATAGAACTCGTTCACATTCACATGCTCCCAACAGATATGCAGTAACTAACCATGTGGTAAAAGAGCGACTTGTGCCATTCTTTCTTAGTCGTCTTCATTTTTTTCTTCTCAGTTTTGACAGCCCCTTTTATTTTTGTCCCCGTTTTCAGTCTTTCTCGAACAATTTCTGTCATCTCCCAAAAAAGCTCAAAAGACCCCTCTGTACTTTAGTAAAACCAAATGTAGAACATCTCTACTGATCAAATAAACAGTAGCTAGGCTGTCTGGTCAGTAACATTTTGCAGAATGACCCTGTAGATACAAAAGCTTAAGCGTCACTAAGTCATTTCTGGAAGAACTGATATTTTGTTAGTGTAGCAACTTCCCATTTGTGGTCACTGACTGTGCCTCAGTCACTGAGCTTGCGAGACTTTCTGAGGCTAATAAAAGGAAACCGCATGGAAGAATACCAAACCAATACACTACTCTAAAAGCTGAATGGAGCTAGCACAGAGGCAAGACAAAATATGCAGTAGCTCTAAGGCAAATAACTGCACTCCATGCGACATTTCTTATTTTCTTCCTTCAGAACTGCTGTCTCACCATAATATGTACTACTGTCCATTGTGCTACCCTCAGTCTCCGATGCCTTGTCTGTGTTCATTCTCCATGTCGTAATGTGAAACATGCTGAGGCGGATATATTACTGTTGCTATTGTCAGGTTAGGAGAGGAGGGGGGGGCGGGGAGGTGGTAATGAGCCTTTGAGATGTAGTGCATGAACTGTAGTTGGAGAAGACAAACAGATACATAGTACATATGGGGCATCCATAGATACAGAGGTAATGGAGGAGATATCAACAGCGTGCAATGGGAGGAGTAGTTCAAAGTGGAGAAAAGGAGAGGAGGGAGGGAACAGGAGGACAAGATTATAGGAGAAATGGTGGGCACTCAGTATTCATCCTGGTCCAAGTGAGCCTGCTCGTCTATGTCCTCATCCTCCGGTGCCGCAAATCCTTCCTGCGTGACGCAAAGTGAAAGACAGTGATTATTAATTCTCCTGTTTCACACAATGTACAACCTCAATTCCAAAAAAAGTTGAGACATTGTGCAAATTGTAAATAAAAACAAAATACAAAGAAATCTCATAAACCCAGAAATAACTCCTCACAGAACACAGGCAACATATCGAATGTTGAAAGTGAGACATTTTGCTATTTCATGAAAAAAACTGGCTCATTTTGAATTTCATGACAGCAACATCTTAAAGTTGGTACGGGGCAATGAGAGGCTGGAAAAGGTAGAGGTTCAAAAAACACAACAGCTGGAGGAACAATTTGCAACTAATTAGCAACAGGTCAGAAACATGTTTGGGTATAAAACGAGGATTTCAGCGTGGCAGTGTCTCTCAGAGGTAAAGGCAGGCAGAGGATCACCAATCCCCGTAATACAGTGTCGACAAATTGTGGAGCAATATCAGAAAAAGTTTCCTCAACCTAAAAATACGACGAGGTAGAATATATCTTCATCTACAGAACATAACATAATTGAAAAAAAAATAATCTCTGTGCGTAAGAGACAAGGCTGATAAACCATATTGGAGAATCGTGATCTTCAGGCCCTTCAGGCACTGCATCTCACACGAGTCTGTAATGGAAATCACTAAACAGGAATATTTCCAGAAAACACTGTCAGTAAACACAATTTGCTGTGCCATCCAAAGATGCCAGTTAAAACCCTATCATTCAAAGAAGAAGCCATATGTGAACATAACCCAGAAGCGCTGATGTCTTCTCTGGGTCAAAGCTTGTTTAAAATGCACTGCGGCAAAGTGGACAACTGAAAATGGAAATTCTTTTCGGAAACCAGGGATGCCATGTCATCTCTGTTGGTATGGGGGTGCCTTAGTGCATATGGCATGGGCAGCTTGCACATCTGGAAAGGCACCATCAGTGCTGAAAGGTACATCAAGTTCTGGGGCAGCTGGCTGGCCTAGCGTTTGCCCTTGTGATTAGAAGGTGGTCAGTTTGAATTGTAGGACTGCTAGTGTCATCACAGAGGTTCCCCTGAGCAAGGTACCGTCCCCCCACACACTGCTCCCCTGGCGCCACTCGTTGGTGGCAGCCCGCTGCTTCACTTGGAGAACGGGTTAAATGCAGAGAAAGAATTTCACATTGTTCACACTGTGTGCTGTGCTGTGGTGTGCTCACGCGTGACTGTAAGGGGCCACTTTACTTTACTTTAGAGCCACATATGCTCCCATCCAGATGACATCTCTTTCAGGGAAGACCTTACATTTTCCAGCATGACTATGTCAAACCACATGCTCCATCAATTACATCATTAATGCTTATCAGTACTTACTTAATGGACTTATTGCCAATGTTCTTGGCTTCACTTACCATATAGCACTATTTAGCACCATATCCCCTAACTGTCCACTCTGTTAGACACATCTAATCTGTTGGGTCATAAAAATCTTTACCAAGGAGCAAATCTGTGATTATCTTTGTAGTTTTGTCACAAAAGTGCATAAACTGACCTTTATGAGTTTTAAAATGCTGCTACAGTGCTCCCTAGCCACCTGTTTGGAGATATTTGACCTTATCTTGCACAGTCATGCAGCGTGCCTGCCCTTATTGGCGGTAGTGAGGCAGTATTTACTGTTTGGGAGTAACTTTAAGTCAAGGCCATTCTCTTTTCCTCACACTCTCTTTCTCTCTTGCTCAGTTCAAAATACGATATGTATTAAATAAATTAAATGATTTCTTTTTTAGTCTGTAATGAACTTTTTCCTCTCTGAATGCTCTTGCTGCTTTTTGCCTCATCATCAAGCCTGTACCAACAAGTGCATATGTCTTCTTCAAATTTACACATAAATGGAGTCGGTTTCCCAGACAGGGATTAAGCCGAGTCTTGGACTACCCTTTTCTTTTCAATGGAAAATCTCTATTCACAGCACCACGTAATCCAGGACTAGGCTTAATCCCTGTCCAGGAAACCGATCCATGTCTTATACCTATGTAATGCTGTTCTCTTAATGTATTCATTCTTCATTTTATCAGCCCCACTTACCACTACATTGCAAGTTTACAATTACAGACTGTAGTCAATATGTTTCTGTGTCATTTGTTGGCCCCCTTTACCCCGTTCATCAGTGATCAGGACCCACATAGCAGCACCAATGAGCAGGTATTATTTGACAGGTGATTTGTTCTTAGCATAGAAGTGAAATTACCGACATGGTGTTGGTATGTTAGTGTGTGTTTCCGTGTGTGTGTTGTTTATCACACACAGTAATGCTGTTGGAATTTTTAAACTGTCACTGCTGGGCTGAAAACAGTTCACCAATCAAAACTATCCAACCGGCAGTGTCTTGAGGGCAAAAAATGTAACAATGATGAGGGGTTAGAGGACGACTAACACAAACTGTGCAGCCTCAGAAAAACTATCATCAGTAAGATTCCATCTGCTAGATGACCCAACAGATTAGATGTGTCTAATAGAGTGGACAGTTAGGGGATATGGTGCTAAATAGTGCTATATGGTAAGTGAAGCCAAGAACATTGGCAATAAGTCCATTAAGTAAGTACTGATAAGCATTAATGCTTATCTGTAGTTTTTTTAATGTGATTAGCTTTTACAGTGCATTGCAAAAGTATTCACCCTCCTTGGCATTCTCTCTATTTTGTTACCTTAAAACCTGGAATTTAAATGGATTTTCAATTTGATTTTAAGTGATGGACCTTAGTACTGTGCGGTATAAACGGTATGCGATATAAATTTGGCCAACAGGACAGATTTTGATTACACCAGCCTACCGCAGAAATATCCACTCCGCGCGAAAATGAAGTCGTGTCACCCACGCCAACTTGCAGCACGAGAAAACGGGCGAGAGCAGAGAGCGTACGGAGGAGCAGCTTGTTAAAAAGAGGGGTCAATGAACATTTATCACGTGACAAAATCGAGACGAGACGCAACGTAAATGCTGGTCATTTGACGATAACCATAATAAAATATATAATGTAATATTGTTGACGAATAAGAACGAGATTAAATGTGGTTTACAAAATAAAAAACTATGCTAAAATGTCTTTTCATATTTGTTGACTAAAACGAGACCTTATTTCCTGTACGATAGGGAGGGGAGAAAAAAGTATTGGGACGCTTGACTTTAGTTTTGAATGGCATTAAGTCCATTAAGAGGCACTGTAAATCTTGAGTGGCCAAAAGTATTGGGATGTAGGGCCATTAAAATGCCAGGGAGAGAGAAATCACACACACACAAAGTCTCACACACACGCAAAGCATTTTGATAAGCAGCCTTTCCCATATCCATGCAAAAATATCTGATCCTAAATTGTTTAGATTTGGTTGTGTAGACTGTATTGGTTCAGGGATAAAAAAATAATATTAAGGTAAGTTCAGCAATGCCTTTGCTATGGACATATGTTACCCTTTCAAAAACAGTTACATTAAAATTTACAGCTCAAATTATATGCCGCAATATATACCGTCTACTGTCTATGGTTGAATTTATATGAATATGAATTTTATGCCATATCGCACAGCCCTAATGGACCTAAAACAAACTACAGATGAATAAAGTTAAAGGGGGATATAAACTTGCTGTAAATAATTCTAAAAAATGGCAAACTGAAAAGTGGTGCGTGCATATGTTTTCACCCCCTTTGCTTTGAAGACCCAACCACTACCTTCAAAAGCCACTCAATTAGTTGAATAAGATACACCTGTAAGCAATCTAAATGTCAAATGATCTCAGAATATATAAACTTGTTCTGATAGCCCCCAGAGTCAACACCAGTGCGACACCAACAAGCAAGTGACAGCACAAAGACCGAGGAACTCTGCACACTGGTCAGAGACAAAGTTGTGAGAAGTACAGATCAGGGTTGGGTAGTAAAAAAAATCAAAAACCCTGAACATCCCAAGGAGCACCATTAAGTATGGCACCATAGCAAACCTGCTAAGAGAGGGTCATCCACCAAAACTCACAGACCGGGAAAGGAGGGCATTAAGCAGAGCAGCAACCAAGAGACCAAAGCTAACCCTGAAGGAGCTGGGCAGCTCTACGGTAGAGATGGGAGTTTCTGTCCATAGGACCACTATAAGCCCCACACTGCACAGAGCTGGGCTTCATGGAAGGGTGGCCATAAGGCAGACCGTTTGAAATTTGCCAGAAGGTGTATTGGAGACTCCCCAAACATGTGGGAGAAGATGCTGTGGTCAGATGAGACTAAAATAGAACTTTTTGGCCATCAAGGAAAACACCATGTCTGGCACGAACCTAACACCTCTCATCATGCTGAGGACACCCTCCCCACAGTGAAGCATCGTAGGGGCAGCATCATGCGGTGGGGATGCTTTTCTTAGACAGGGCCTGGAAAACTGGTCAGAACTGAAGGAAAGCTGGACGGTGCAAAATATAGAGAAATTCTTGAGGGAAATCTGTTTGAGTCTTCCAGAGATTTGAGACTGGGACAGAGGTTCACCTTCCAGAAGGACAACGACCCTAAACACACTGCTAAAGCAACACTCCAGCGGTTTAAAGAAAAACAGGTTAATGTCCAGGAATGGCCCAGTCAAAGTCCAGACTTCATCCAATTGAGAATCTCTGATTTAAAGATTGCTGCACACAAGCGGCGTCCATCCAACATCCAACTCCAGCCATGAAGAATCGACAAAAATACCAGTGTCTAGATGTGCCAGGCCTGTGGGGATGTACGTGAAGAGACTTGTCGCTGTAATCATTGGCTGTATAAAGTATTGATTCTGGGAGGGGGTGAATAGTTAGGCACGCTCAGGTTTTCTATTTTTGTCTTATTTCTTGTTTGTTTCACAATAAACAAAGTAATTTGCATCTGCAAAGTGGTCGCTGTGCTAAATTAAAAGATACAAACCCCCCAAAATTTCTTTTAAATTCCAGGTTGTATGGGGATAAGATACTTTTGCAAGGCACTGCATGTCTTTAACAGCAACTGTACTTTACATACTTTATTCTGTTTTATTTGCGCATTTCAGATCATGTTTACACTTGTAAATGTTTATTTTCACTTGAATGTATTTTTTATATATATTTTTATTATTCTCCCTCTGTTACTGACCATCTGTAACCTGTAAAGGAGGACTGAACTGGCATATTAGAATAATTGTGTACATTTATCTGAAAACACTGATTCTAAACTTTAGAATGACTTTTTTGCAGCTATTCAATAAGGCTGACAGCACTGTGTTCCCTGCTGAGCCAAAAAACAACTACAGCATGTTAACCTCTTGGAATTTATATGAAAGTTCTGTTTAAATGTGAGCTAAGACATCATCAGATTTTCATTAAAAGCAGATAAAGAGAACATAAAAAGTAGATAAAGATAACTAATTAAAGAAATTATGGTATTTTACGATGTCAGTTTTACCAGTATTACATATCTGTGAGTGGCTTAAGCCACTACACTCCAAAGAGAACATTGCAGCTTGTCTACATTGCAGCTCATTTGCTAAAGATCATGTGGAAAATGTCGAAGGCTTTTGGGAAAATGTTTGCTGATGGGACTAAAATAGAACTCTTTAAATGAGAAGTGTTATGTTTTTCAAAGGAATACACTGTATTCCAGCAACACGTTTCTTATCTCATCTGTGAAACATGGTGGTGGTAGTATCATGGTTTGGCCTGTTTTCCATTAATGGAATATCGTTTTTTTTTTAGTTATATCAGCTAATTCTAAAGGAAAATGTCAGGACTTTGACCCACAGTACACAAGTCATCCTACCAAAGAATGGTTCAAGAACAGTAAACTTAATTTTCTGGAATAACCAGTTCAAAGTCCTGACCTGAAGCCAATTGTAATTTTGTAAGGAAACCCTCCAACATTCCAGAGTTGAAGCTGTTCTGTATGAATTGGGATGCAGTTCCTCCAAGCCATTGTGCAGGACTGATCAACAATTGATAAACATTATAAAAGTGGTTAGTTGTAGTTATTTCACGCATATCTTTTTCCCCTCTCACAGAATATTGCATATTGCATAATATGTGTAATATAAAATATATAATCGTTTTCTTCAATAAATACATGGCTTGTCTCGCTCTGTTTACTTTTTGAGACTTCTGGTGATGTTTTAGGTCATATTCATGCAGAAATATAGAAAATCCTGAAGGGTTTGCAAATTTCAAGCACCACTGTACCCTCTTCCTTTTCCAAGAGGGACAAACACAACACCTCCCTAGCGTTGTGCTTCAAAGAGGACACGCTACCTGTCACACCAAAGAGCGCGCACCCCGAGCACAGCCAGAAAGCCATGTGACATCTGTTCCGTCTCTCTGGAAGCCCCTGTGTCCCACAGCTCCACTACATCAGGCCCAGGAGAAGAGAGGGTGACAGGGTACACGACACGTTGTGTACAGCTGGCTGGCCACACCGAAGCACTGCCAGAAATCTGTGTTCCAGCACCAGCATATGCCAGAGGCCTTGACTTTGACCGGTGATTGAAGGTCCTGGACTGCAAGCCTCTAAACACCTGCAACTACATGTACTGCCAACAAGAAGGTACCATTCAGTGTGATTTATCTTCTGGTTGCATTCTAACTCAATTTGAATTGATCTTTTCCTATTAATCTCTCTATTCAGGCCCCCGTTGTGTCAAAATCAACTGTCTAGGTGTTTATGTGTTATCTGTGGCTATAGGAAAGTGGTTGAACAGTGCTGTTGTGACTACTGGGTGCCACCGAACGATGGGTATATTTAATACATATATTTAATACATCATTCTAATCATTTTGCTTTTTAATGTCAGAACTTGTCAGAACTTCAATCAGCTGAAGGACAACTGAAACTTTATGTATTAGTTCTGTCTTTATAATAGGTCAGTGTACTGTGAGTAGTCTGTGGTAAAAAAAATTCTCTTGATTTTCTACTTTATCATATTGTGCTTTTTCTGCCTACCCTTGTTGAGTCTTAACCATTTGAATGGAAGAGTAGTTTAAAGCATGAAAGTGATGTTTGACCTCTAAAAGGGATTAAATGTCTTCCAATCAGACAGAAAACACAAACGCCATGCTTTGTAAGACTTTTCTAAATGGATGGTACCTTGATGTATTTGCTAGGCTCGTATAAGAGGCAGCAGGTGCATGCAGGCAGAACATTTCCTTTGGATAAAGCAGTCTGGAGTCTGTTTAGCTCTTTGAGTCATCAGGGACACGGCCTCCTGGGCTCAGGAATATGCACATAACAGCCTTTTGTAATCATTTAGTCATGAAGCAGTGCCAGTCAAATAGGACTGCATCCACAGGCCAAGTTCATGTTTTTCTTCTTTCTCTCTCCCTCTCTTTTTAATGCTGAAACCACAATGCACTGCTTGAAGGCCTTGGACTGTCATCAGAGCCAATATTTCAAAGCTGATTCACACATCTGCTGTGGTGAAGAGCGGCTGATAAAGCAGAGGAGCTTACAGCAATGTTTAGTAAAATGTGTACTGCAAATGCACTTTGTTTTCTGAGTACGGGTGTGTCATCACTGGTGGCTATTTCTACTGCGCAATAAAAAAAATGTGCCTCCGATAATAACTAGCAATACTTACAAACAACGAAAATGGCTAAATTATTAAAAAAGATCTGCATTCTTTCTTAAAATAAGCAAATTGGTAAGATTCGTTCACTCGATAAAGCACATCAAAGAAGTAAAAAAGTCTCTAAATTGATGAAATCATCTTACAACAGTGTTAAAAATGGAAATGAGTGGAGATTTTAGATGATTTCACTTGCTAAGATAGCATTTTTCCAGTGCATCGCTGCTGACCTTGGCACAGGCTCGCACAGTAGATCCACTAATGCAGGCCTCATACTGAAGAGACCCCTGGCCTGCAGCTTACTAGGGAGCCTATAGCCAATATCATGTTGGGGAAGGGCTCTAATCTGTGAGGCAAACGATAAGGCTGGGGTTTACCATGCTCGGCTTTGCACACTCGGCCCGTATTTGCATTTAAAGGCCCTCAAGTAATCTTCAGGCTTATTTAAATCTCAGCAAGACACTGGGAGAGGGGAAAAAAATCCAGCGGATCCATCTCTTGTGCTTTCCCATGGTAGTGCAAATCCCAGCTACAGATGAGCTGCTGTGCGCTCTGCCCTGGCACTCACTGCCTGTGTATTATCAATGGCTTTTAATTGACTGAGAATGATTTTTCCCTCCCAACATTCAAAACAAAGGCTCAGCATAGGGAACAAAAGCAGCAGCCAAAGCCATTTGGTAGAATTCACGCGCATATTAAGTGTGCAAGGCTTTTGTGATATGTTTCAGTGCAAAAAAACAGAGCCAGGAGGTTTCTAGAATAAAGGGAGGAGTTCGGGGATATATTTCGACTCATGTCTTACTGCTTACTGTCATATGGTTAAACTCCAGGCTTTTCACAAATAGAAATCTATCTACCGATAGGAATAAGCCTAAAGAATATTTTAACAGGCCAGGGAAAAGGGTATTTGCCAGCAAGTGTAAGTTCCTCTCCTGTGAGAAGTCTACTTTTTCAGTCAGTGTCTGCAAATGTCCCAATTCCCAGTTCAAGCATTTTACCCTTAAAAAGCACCAGGTAGCTTTTTATTCTAAAATCAATTTTTTTTGCGTACCAATGAGACCAGAAAAATCAATCTGTGTTGTTCATATAAAACATTAGCCACTAATGATAATGTGCCATTGTATAAAACAGGTTGCTGATATTCTTTGAGGACCATTCTATATTAGTTTTGAGGCAATATCTGACAGATTTAAACAGCTTACTGAGAAAATTCAGCTAAAAGGTTGCATAAAGAGTATTTTTCAAAATGTCATCTGTTTAAACATCCCTCTTATTAAGTCTAAATGATGGTGCTGGTGAGAAAAGTATAGGTCACTTGAGAAAAGTTTTTAAGACCACTGTAATAAAGTATAGCCTGTGGACCATTTCCATGCTCCAGTCCAGAAAACTGAGAGTCAGCCTTCACACGGTTGTCGCACTTTTCCCAGTCAGAACTGCAGAAATAGCGTCACACCTCCTCTAAACCAGTGCTGAGTGTGGTAAGACCGTGGCACCCTTATTTAATATGAGTGAAAAAGGCAGAGGGAAATTCATCTTAATGTCAGCAAATCAAGAAAATACATCAATTCCATATGAGCTCTTTACCACAAGAAAAAAGACACGACTGATCACACAATACATTCCATTCTGATAAACAAGTGTACTTATTGTGCACCACCTCATTTAGTATTTTGTGCGATCCCCTTGCACGAGCAATGATTTTTTGTAATGTTTTACAAGACTTGGCAACACAGAAGAAGGAATTTTCAACCATTCCTCAATGCAGAATCTCTTAAGATCTTGCAGAGTCGTTGCTTGTGCATTCCACAGGTTTTCAGCTGTAATTAGGGCAGGGAACTGGGACGGCCAGGGCAAAACCTTAATTTTGTGTTTATTTAACCATTGTATAGTGGATTTTGATGTGTGTTTTGGATGCTGTCCTACAGGAAGACCCAGCCATCACTCAGCCTTAGTAGAAGCAGTCAGATTTTGATTTAAAATCACCCTGTCCTTCCTGAAATCCATAATCTAATCTATGCAAAAAGTACAGCCAGATCCTTTGGAGCGGAAACCACTCCACAGCATCACGGATACTCCACCATATCATTACCACATTAGATACGTTTCTCTGTAGTCTTTTTTATTTCTATGCCAAACCCAAAACACCAAACAGTTTGTTGGCTTGAAGGTGACGTCTTATGGTGGATTTGGAGACATGGTGATCCCAAGATACTTCCAGTTCTATAATTCGGGAACTGTGGTTTTTTAAGGTTTTTTTTTTTTTTAACTTTTTTCACTTTTTTACTCCTCCTTCAATCCTCCATTCTGTCTGTTTACAAAATAGTATTGTGTCCGTTTCCTGCCCTTCACAGTAGTGAATTTATAGAACCTCTTAATGATTGCCTCTACTGTCGATATGGGCATTTGAAGCCGATCAACTGTTTTCTTCTATTCATTCTCTTATTTTGAGCAAATGAATATAGTTTGTCCTTACCGCAATGAATACATGATAATGGATTACTAAGGGATTTGGGCCCTGTGTCACCTCATTTTTATACCCCAGTGAAAAAGGAAATCATTGAGTTCCTTAAAAGTAATGTAATGAGTTAAATATGTGTGGGATCGTGCACATTTTTCATCATCAACGAAAAATCCATCCATCTATTTTCTGATCAGCTTATCCGTAACCCAGCTGGCTATCGAACCAAGGATTTTCTTGCTGTGAGACAACAGCACTTCAATGAAAAATCAAGCTTTCATATTGTGTCCATTAGCCAAAAGTTTTAAACTGACTAGTTTCCAAAGTTTGCTTCTTTAGTTCTGTTCTGGAGCTACAGGGCAATAGTAGTAGAAATAATGAAACTCTATTTAATTGTAATGAGAAATATCTTAAATTGTATGAGCTGACTTTATTAATTACTTCTTGGAAAATCTCTCTACTCATTATTTTACATCTACATTACTCACCAAAAACTCTCAGAATGAGACTGTGTCCGCACCCCCAGTCTACATAGAGAAAGTGCTTTGAATGTGTCGCCTAATTAATATTCCTCTGTTAAAGACATGCACTATATGGACACAAGTATTGGGACATCTGACCATTGCACCAATAGGAACTTTAATGACATTGCATTCAAATACATCAACTTTAAAATGGAATGGGTCCGACCTTTTCAGCTATAACAGCTTCCACTCTTCTTGGAAGGCTTTCCACAAGATTTTGGTGTTTCTGTGTGCCCATTCATTCTGTGGATGGGTGTTGGATGGGGTTGAGGTCAGGGCTCTGTGCGGCCAGTCAATATCTTCCACACCAAACTCATCCAAACATGTCTTTATGGAGCTTGCTTGGTGCACTGGGACACAGTCATACTGGGATAGAAAAGGTTCTTCCCCAAAACTAGAACCACAAAGTCACTGTCCAAAATTTCTTGGTATGCTGAAGCATTAAGGCTGCCCTTCTCTGGAAGTAAGGGGCCTAGACCAAAGCCTGGAAAACAGGTATGTCCTAATACTTTTGACCAAATAGTGTATGAGTAACATATTATCATTACATCATTAGGTGTTAAAAGATGTTAAACGATGTTAAACACCACTTCATTAAAGGAAAATGTAATTACAGTACTGTAGGGTGTTACCTTGTTCCATGTTACACCCAACTCTATCTAGTTCAAATCTAGTAATTAAGTAAATTGAGTAAATTGGACTCAAATTGGATTTTTCACTATTCCATTCCAATCATTCATGTAATATGTACCATTGTTCATGTTTTTCATATGAGAAACCAATTATGTGTAAAACTTTATCAGATTTAGCTAGTCTACTGCCAAGCTGGTTTTGTATTTCATTCCAAGTTTACTCTCAGAGTGGCTATAGGGCATAGCCTCCGTACCCTGAAGGGATGTGAAAGATTCATTCTGAACTTTCCCATTGAATGTATGTAATTTCATTTGACAAACACAAGCCCTAGAGGGCACTTTCTTCATTAATACTTGAATGTACTTGACATTAGCGAGGTATAGAAATACAGCGATGTGACGGCGCTCTGGCTGGAAAGTGACCCAGATTCAGTCTTTACCTTCACACTTCTAACACTGAGTAGCACCTGTGATACAATATTAAAGTCCACATTACAATGTTTACGACGTAAACAGCCATTACAACAGAACACAGATGCTTGAGAGAGACTCTCTCTGCTGGATCATGGCATCATTAGAAATGCTATCTTGGGAACATAAAGAAAAAATAAAGCTGATAATGCAATTTAAAAGGTACAGAAAGTACAGAACACAGCAGTCTTGCTCAAGCAATACTAATAGTACAATATGTATGAATGACTCATATACTGTATTTTTAATGAACCAAACGTCTCAGCTAGTGTAAATAAGTGTAAAATTGTTTTAGCATTCGCTGAATAGAGCAAAGTTTACTCTATATATTTTAAAATCACTAATAGCACATAGATTTATTTTTGAATTGGCTCCTTTTTGTGGTTTTTATACACTTTTGAATATTCATTTCAACCAACAGGGCTCGAAAAGTAAAAGCTTGACTTGTTTAGCATCATATTTGCCATTCCGTCTGATTTACTGTCTGTTCGAGATTGCAGGCAGGTCAAATAAGACTAAGCCATGGCCTGGGGCAGACACAGCAACGGTGCGAGAGAGGGAGACGAGCACTCTGCTGTGAGAGTCAAAACGCAACTCTGCCCATTTGCATTTGTGAAATGCAAGAAGAAAATATAACGACGAGAGCCCTGGCGGCCCCCGGTCTCGCGTAAGTCATGCTCCTTGCTCACTCTTCCGTGGTGTAACCTCCCAGCGCCTCAAACAAGACCAGCTCCATTTGGAGCCCCTTAATGGCTGCAGAAGCCCGTCAGATAGGGGAGCAGACAGGTGACACATGACAGGTGTGTAATTGCTGGAAGAGCACGCTGACTGACAAGGCGGACCATATCCCACAGAAATCAGATACGCTGCAGAGCAAGAGCCAGCGGGTGCAAGGGGCCGACTGCTTAAGTGGCGCTTTTGCGGTTTTTCTATTTTTGAGTCAGGTATAATTTCACTTCTGAAAGACTATTTGAGAGGCTGGCGGGATTGATCTCACTCATATAGTCAGAGTCATAATTTGAGTATCCGGAGTCAGGAAAGGAAAAAAAACAGCAATGAAATCCATACAAAGAATTTGTCCTCTGCGAAACCTCGCATTTCAACCCATGTTGCTGAACTCTGGGAATGCGAAGCTGTGATGGCGAGCAGAAACATAACTGAACATGGCACAGGACAAAAGATTAAAGATATTTTTTCCAGGCAGATCAGAATTTTCATGCTCGTCTTGCCACGATCTGAAACGTGAAAAAAAAACACCCCTTTGAATGAGAACTCAAGGCCGTTTTGTGTGGCTTAGCAGCTTCAGTCTGCGTTAGTCCCTGAGGTCACGCCGGGTGAGTGCACCAGCGGGACAAAGGTGTTCTCTGCAGGAAAGAGGAAAATGACAGAACGGAAAAACAGGCTGGTCTCCGGCTTCTCCTTCTGACAGGGCTAGCTAAGACTCCCAGGCAGGCTGGCTCGCAGGAGAGGGCTGAAATATTTTAGCAGAGAGCTAAAACGGCAGGTTCAAAAACACAGTTTCACACTGGAAAGCAAGAAACAAAAAGTTCACACAGGGTTTATCTTGCCTGAGATTGCTCTTGCAAACAACAGCATTTCAACATATGGCCAATTTTGAAGATCGAGGAGGAAAAAAAAAAAAAAGAAAAGAAAAGAAAAAAGAAACGAAGGCGATTTTCAACTCTGTTATATATAGCCATTTTATGGGGGTTTCAGCGATAACACACTGGGATGTAGCTGCTCCCCAAGCATGGTGATTTTGAGGGGGGTATTTTCACTTGTAATTGGGGTAGCTTTCATCTTGCTTGACAAGAGCAGCAGCGAGCGAGGAAGAGAACCAAGTGGGAGCTATCACTTCCCCTATTTTCTGGCCCCAGACAAAGCCAGCCAGGCTGCTGAAGATGATGTATTTCTGATCAAAGAGCCAGGGAGTTGTCAGCAGCCTCGGCTAGCTCAGCAACCTGATTGCTCCTGGATAGATTTGTCCCTTTGATCAGAGAATACTCTGACTGCAGGCTCTGTTTATGCACCGGGAGATGGGGGGCAGGGGGGAGGGGGAAAAACTCCAACATTATGAGCAGAGAGAGAGAGAGAGAGAGAAGCAAGCAAAGAGTACTTTGCTGGCAAGAAACGCTGCCTGGTATTTGTTATAATTAGTTACAGCTAATTAGATAACGTTATCTAACATGTGCTCTCTCCTGGTATTTTTGCAAATACAACAGAAATGTAGATTTTTATCATTAACCGATCACACAATAAGGCGCTCAATATGCATGTCCAATCCACATGTACTCACCGAGAATAGTCCTGTGTGCTTCTTTTTAGACCAGCTGTGACAATGTAGATACGTTTCCATATGTGTCCCACAGTCGAAGGGAACTGGATGAAAGCGATTAGTCAGGAAGTTCATTAATACATTAGGTGGAAGTCCTGTCAGCTCTTGCTCCTCTTTCCATGTTCTCCTAAATGGACTTGGGCAGTAACTCCAAGCATGGCTAGTCGTACATATGTTCAGCTCTGGACTGTCAAACCCCCTCAAAGCAACTGGCTATGAATTCTAACATGGAACGTTACAGAAGACTTGGAGCATTATGGGATGTCCATAGCAAAAATCTCATCTGGACAACAGTTAAGCTGACGACACTGATTGCATTCAAGCAGTGGCAGTAGACAGTCTATCATCATGTCTTCTGTCAATTAGGGAGTTATTTGACCTGCATGCATTAACAAAAGAGTAAAGTGTATTCTAATCAAAATCTGCCACTCCTGTAGCATTTGGTCTTCTACCTTGTATAATAAATGTGATAAGTTGACCTGTAGTTTGTAAACAAATGACAATAAAAATGTATAATAACAGTGTAGGGAAAGCAAATGTACAGAGAAAAATAAAGAGGGTAATCAGCAGTACAACACAGATGAAGCAGGTGGAGGTTAGGTTCAAAAGTGTCTAAAATACAAAATCTAGACAACCTTTGTTCCCTATCACAAATGCAGGGTTAACACGCCACGCAAACGTCGGCTTCCCTCATTATTTTTTACATTAATGGTAGGTGCTATTTTGAGCAGTGAACATGCAGCGTTCTAGAAATAAAGGCTCGGTGATTATGTAAGCTCTGTTTAGTATGTCTACCGCTGGATTTGGGTCAAACAGTGATGTGCAATTCAGGTCATTTCTGACAGCTGATGAAAACACAACTCATTGGCACTGCTGTGATTATGTATTTATGAGTAGGAGAGGACCTTGGGGTAGCGAGGCGGCGAGCGTCTCTCCCAGTAATAACAGATCACTACCTCCTACATGTGTGTATGTTTGTGTGTGTCTGTGGGTGCATGGTGGGGGGTGGGGGGTGGGGGGCGTCTTTCAGCTCTCTTGTGCAAGCTCCTGTTGGTCCCTTTTACTTGCTGTACCTGCCAGCCAAATCCATCAAGCAGGGTAAAATGTTGTATTATTAAAGGGCCCATGTCTTACACTTTCCTTGCATTTTATTTGTGTCCCCTGAGATTCACCTATGACACATTTATGTGAGTTGGACCTTCTTGTATGGTTTTTGCATTTTACACATTATTTTTTGTTATGGTGTCTTTAATAGAGATACATGTAGCTTACAATTTATGGACAAAAGTACTGGAATGCCTGACCTTGGGGACTTTAATGACTGACTGCATTCAAACACATGTCGAGTTGGTACCCTTTGCAGCCAAAGGTGTTGGATGTGTTTGAGGTCAGGGCTCTGTGCGGGTCAGTCAAGTTCTTCCACACCAAACTCCTCCAGCCATGTCTTTACGGAGCATATTTTGTGCACTGGGGCACAGTCATGCTGGAATAGAACAGGTTCCTCCCTAAACTGTGTCCACAAAGTTGGAAATATGACGTTGTCCAAAATGTCTTGGTGCGCTGAAGCGTTAAGACTGACCTTTACTGGAAGTAAAGGACCTAGACCAAACCCTGAAAAACAGTGTGTCCCAATACTTTTGTCCATGTAGTGTATGTCTGCTCCGATTAGCTTCCCTGTACTGTGTAAATATGTAAATAGGTTGCTTTTATGACATCACAAAAACAGTGAAATGGGCTGTTTTCATGGCTTAGCATCCATACACGCACAGTATGGACTGGGCAGTGAATGGCTTTGAAACAATAACAATGTTTACATACTACATCAAAGTCTTTCATTTAAACAAGGGTGGATGATTCAGTTTGCGTATTATGAGCCCTTTAAGACATGAAACACTCTTCAGAGGCCGTGCTGGATTTGCCCGCAGGGCAGCTTTCTAACAGCTTACGTCTGTGTGTACGTGTGGATAAGACAGACCATACAAGCCCTGGTGCTTTATGTATAATACAGGTGTTTCACAACTGGAAGATTTATGGAAATACTGAACGCTTGGCACATGGAGTGTGTATAAATGGAAGCACCGTGGATTCTGAATCGACTTCATACAAAATGCTGCGACGGTTTGGATTTGATTTGAACAGCATGTTAGGTTTATCCATCTCCGTACGTTGAGGTTACCTTCTGTTACCTTCACTTACCTTCTGTTTGCTCATAACCCACTATGAAGTAATGACTGGATTTCTTTTTGCAGGAAAACATTATTTGACAAGAGCGAGCGGTGCCCTGCGGTTCATTTGAATCTTCCACTGAGGCGTCGTTCGCACTTTGGCATTTACATCATGCAGTTTCTGCACAGAGGCAATTCTTTTTATGGAGTTTCAATTTCCATACGCGCTGCATATCAGAACAGCCAGCGTCATACGGGGTTTTTGTTAGCCGGTGTCAAGCAGACAGCCAGAATGCAACCTGAGCCATACGCCCTGCGCCATCTAATCAAAAGGCTTTTGCCGGATATATACCACCAGCACCTTTCCCTGTCCATATGTGGTGACATTGCCTGGTGGGAAAAAAAAAACACACATTTACTACAGGGCCTGTCTTCTGGGTGTGCCATGTAAAGTTTAATGAGCACCTTTTGTGGTGCCAGATGAATAATGTATACATTATTCCACTTTAAAGCACACACGGTGCATCTGTCTTCGGGATGGGCGGCAGGTCCTTGTGATGGACTGGTGGAATTAAAAGCCTGAAGGGGGGAGGAGAGAAAAAAGAGAACTTAAAAGCGGCGCATTACAGTCGATTGTGTCACCACGCCAGTCCCAATAGGAAAGGATTGCAGTAAGAGGGCGTCCAGCGCTGTCACCCCTCCACAGGGATTCTATTCATGTGAAGGGAATAAGAACGGACTGCTGGAGAGAGAGATATGGGGGTTCTACATTTATATGCGTGTAACATTTTTATTTATTTACCCAATAAAAACTTGCATGCAGTACAGCATCACAGTCACTAAAACATCATATTCTTTGAAAAATGCTAGCTGTCATTTAGATCATGTGACAAATGAATCAATACATTCTTTTGTTATGGTTATGGTTTTAACATACAGTAAAGTTAAGAATAATGTTTCTAAAGGTACCATTTGGAGAGCTGTGTTACAACTGCACCAGTGAATTTCAATAGAAATTTCCAATACCAAAAATAGCAAATATGACTTATATCACAGTCTAAGGCTTATTATTCAGTAACTACATGGGAAAAAATGCAAACTGGCTGTTATTTTCTATGTCAATCAGCTCTATAATTATGGGCACTTTTGCGTAAAGATTGGGTAAAAGGTTCTAAAATGTCTTTGTGGTTTATTTGCTCAAAGGAAATTTGAGGGAAAAAAGTTTTCATTGAAGTACATTTAGTGTAAGAAAACGTTTATTTTTGTCTGTCGATGTGTTCAGGAACTCTTAAGCAGTCATCAGTAATTGCCTGTTTCACTCAGGTATGAATATGAGGTGACACAAAGGCCAAATCGCTTTAGTCATTCATCAACATCAGTAAAAAAAAAAATGGAATTAGCTATATTAACAAAAAAAGCAATATTCTGGAAAATGCCCATATACACAGTTAGTATAGTGACTTAAGAAGTTTGAAGCAAATGGAGCTGTTGTGAACCTGTGTACAGAGAGGCACACACAGTTAGGATTGTTAGTAGATAGAAAATCCCCATTTGCTGAGATGGTTAGCATCCAAGGGTCAGGTTGTAAAATGTGACAAATGAGTGTTTGAAGTTTTCTGGATGTCACCCTGTAAACTCAAATTACTTTTAAAAACCATGCACATTTATTGCCTCAATCTACTTGATACTTAACACAAAAGGCAAGATGCTGCACTCTCTATGTTAGAAGAAGAAAATATTATGTATTAGTGTTTTGATATGGTGTAAAATACTGTACAAAGAATAGGGGTGGTCAACTTCAGGTTGGGTGTTGTGGGGCTTTCCTGCAGTCACCTGATAAGGAAAGAAAATAATCTATACAAATAATATTCTTAGATACAAAAAGGATTAACTTAATCTAATAATGGATAAACAAATTTATATATAAGAACAAAATTATATTTTGAAAGAAAAACACACATATTAACAACATGCTGACTACAACATGGGTGACTTAAACATCAGGGGACTTGGAATATTTCCTGTTCAGTGTAGAATCTCCATCTACAAAGATTTATAAACCAGGACTAAGCTTATTCTCTGGGAAAGCAGCCCAAAAGGTCATATTTTCAGCTGGATATTCAGAGAAGGCATAAAATTGTTCTGAGTTTCCTGACCACAGAAGAGCGATAAACATGTTGCAGCATGGAAGAAGAACCCCTTACATTATGAATCATGTAATTTTATTACCGTGGTACTGTCCGGTTCATAAATGCAACACAAATACTTCATGTGAGAGCAGATACAGTTTGGTATTATAAAGGTTTGGTTTTAGTCAGACACACTTTATTTATGAACCCTCACTATCTTGTTTTCCACCCCACACAGTTGGAAATACCAATACGACATCCTTTGAAACTATTCAAATGTGGTGTCAGTTAATTAAGTAAAATCGTTTGTTACTTAGCAATAAATGTGCTGTGTTTGTTTTCTGGGTTGCAAATTTTAAAGCGAATTCAAACACATCTCCATTGTCTTTGCTGCTTAATGTGGAAGGAGTAGAAGTTCACTCAAGTTCCAACTAACTTGACATTTGTAAGTATCCAGTGAATTACACTCGTAACATGAAAATAGCATATTTATTAAAAATAACGTTTTCACAGGATTAAAAAAAGAAAAATGAAAGAAAAAGTTGGAAGAGAACAAACAAGGGCCAGGAGGAAAAGAAAGGGGTATGGAAGATCGGAAAGAAAACTTCGAGGAGCAAGATATCTAGAACTAAACACTAAACATGACAGAAGAGAAAAGACACACATGTGAAGGTGAAACAAACCAATAAATAAGCATCTAAACAATATTCAGAAAATAAAGGAGGCTGAAAGAAAACTAAACTGGGAAAGAAAAACAGAGAGTGTTACTCGACTAAGGGAAAGTGAATGAGAGTGCGAGGAGAGGAACGGAACAGGGATTGAGAAGGCGGTGAAAGGAGGAAGAGTTGGTAATAGGAAGGGAGCAAGAGAACACGAAGGAGGGAGTGAACAGAACACAGCAGACGAAAGGAAGTTAGGAGGCTCTTAATATGGAAAGCTACATCTACATCAATGAAAAGAAAGAAATGCAGGTTAAATTAAAACTAAACTTATGGGGTGAAGGGTGGCAACCATGGAGAACACTGAGGTAACTGGAAGCCCGAGAACGACAGAGGATGCGGAGGAGGTAGGAAGGTAATCCAGGTAAAAGCTCAACAGACGCAGAATAGACAAGGAAGCGATCGGCACCAGAATGAGAAGCGCTAGAGCACTGAGAGAGAGGGGCGTATTTTTAATGACACCTAATAAGGGTATTAAATTAGAACAAGTGCGAGAACAAGTGGGTGTGGAGAAGCTGACAGAGGGAAAGGTACCTCTATCTGGTGGTAGGATGTCACAGCTGGTCAGCTTTTTTCTTTACAAAATCATGTACTCTCAACAAGTACAACATAATGTTAGCCCCACTCCTTTACCTTAATTTGATTTAAAGGTACCCTGTATTCACTTTCTCTCCTTTGTGCAGAAAAATAATATACACTACCAGTAGTCAAGATAAGCTGTATGGAGTGGTTGTAACTTGCACCCCAGTGACAGCAGTTAATGTCTGATAATGTACCATATAGATGTATTCCACAGGCATACAGTTTCTGATTTTGCAGCACAATTTATCACGCCCCACACACACACACACACACACACACACACACTCACACCCATCCCCCACCACAACAATCATCAATGTAAAAGGACCATGAAACGACTACCACTGACCAGTTATTATTTGGGGGGTCAACCATTCTAAACAATGAGACCAGCAAAGTAATGACATGTTAGCGAGTGCTGTGCTGGTATAAGTGTATTAGATACAGCAGTCTTATAGGAAAAATCTTCCAACTGAAAATTTCCAGGCAACAGTAGGTTGAGCTTAAGTATCTACAGTAAACTTAAGAAGGGCAGCAAGGGTAGATGTTTCTAATAAAGTGGCCTGTGAGCATAAAGCATATTTGCCGTTACCTGGACACAATTTTAAAGCATTGCTTTTGAGCAGCTCCGGAATTTCAATGATAGTAAATAAAACGCTCCACATGACAGTCATGTCTGCCCATCTTTGACTGGTAAAGCCATAGCATATTCAACAGCACATCTGGCCCTCACCTCTTTGATCACCTATAACTGCATCCCTCCCACAGCTCTCATCCTACATGCACACACACTCGGTGCGCTCACCACGGCCTTGTCTGTCACCCCACCCCACCTCCTCCGCTGGCTAAATTAGAAATCTCCCATGTGAGTGCCCTGCTGCTCCTCCATGCCCTATCCGGGAGATTGGGGGCCTCTATCTACAGAAAGATCTACTCCCTGTTGAATAAGCAATGGTGCGTCCCTCAGGCCTGCCCAGGGCCACCCTCATCCCTCCCTCCCTCCCTCCTTCCCTCCCTCTCTCCCTGCCTCACTCCTCCAGTATCCCCAGTATCTTCTTCCATACCAGAAATTATGTCTTTGCAAGTAAACTTATAACATTTAGTACATGTATTTTTAATCAGTAAATCTTTCAAGATCATCCCATTACTAGTTATTCTTAGTTGTTACTTATGCATGTATGTATGTATGTATGTGTGTGTGTGTGTGTGTTTTTGATGCAAAGAAATGACCTACTAAGCCAAAACTGATAATATAGCCAGCATTCGATGCATTTATTATTCATATAATCTAAAATTAAAGTGCATTACAATTTAAAGTGAACCAGTTATAATCATATTCATTAACAAAGTTTGAAGTGCAATTCATTGGTAGTGTTTTTTTTATAATCAAAATGTATCTGTCAATGGAATAATCTCATACTAAAAATATATATTTACTAGATTTGAGACGATTTCTCTTGAAAAGAAATCATTTTTTGCAGCGCTCCTCCTTTCCCCCACCGCTTACCCCCACCTCACACATCTCTACCTCCACAGCCTGGCTATTGGCTCGCCCCTTCACTCTCAGTCGTCAGAGCTATGGCGGTGCACAATGCGAGCCTGAGGCTTAGCTGCCCTGTGATGGATGCATTTTCATGGCCGTCACTGTTATCTCAGCCAAACAGGTCCCCGGCTCCATTCTCTCCGGCTTTTCTACCCCTTCCCCCCTCGCTCCTCCACCTCCGCTCCCCCAAGCTTTTCCTGTCCCACCCCATTTTCCGAAGGTCACTCATTAATACTGCTGAGCATTAATGCTGACCCTGTGACCCCTTGGCCTGAAAGCTTGGCTCTCCGATATTGGAGCACACAAGCACACAAGCCCTTGTTCAGTCAAGGGTGAGTTCTGTGTGTGGGGGGGGGGCTTGCCAAGGTCAAGGACTGGGAGACATAAGCCCCAAAACAATACGAGAGGACCCCCTATTCCTCATCATGTCCATAGACGCACTATGGTGCAGATTGACTGGTTATGCAGCACATCTCCAAGTCAATCAATGAGCTTCATTCAATGAGAGGAACCACAGAAATCCATCAGCAAATGACATTCAATTTCAGCTCAAACAACAAGCCAACTCACAATATGTTAATGAATTTATTTTTTTAAATAAACATTCACTGCCATTTTAGACATCATGGTATGAATAACACCCCAAATTGACATGATGAAATAATGCCATTCCAATAGAAATTGGGAAATGACTTTCATCAGAAATTAATATTTTTACTGTTGGAACTAAATCTTATATCTCTAAAAAATAACACAGGAGAAAAAGATAAAATATTCTCAACATTTAATGTCAGTTCCTGGAAAAAAGGTTTGTTCTAGGTCATTTGGGGCATTTGCTATGAGTGAAAAACAACAAAAATAGAGTTACGAGTCGTTTTTTTTTCTAAGAGCCATAAAAAAATGACCAAATATAATTTTATTCTAAATGGGAAAAAATATAAGGAAAAAAAAACAGATTTACCCGCTGTATTCTAGACAATTACCCATGCATGAAAAACACCATAATTAAAAGTAGCCTATTTAAGAGTGAACCTTGAACGCATATATGAATAGTTAAAGAGCTCAATGTCTTTAGGGTACATTAAGCTAACTCTTCATGATGTTGGCCAAATTTTGCTCTGTGTATCTTCTTTTATAAATAATGAAGCCACATACAAGTCTACAACACCACTAATTATCCAAGTCAAAGAAAGCCAAGTGAAAGAAAGCCTGCAGAAAGGCTTCACGTATTTTGCCTCGAAGAAAAAAAAAAGTCATGTAATTTTTAAAGAAGCACCACATGGACAATGACAATTAAAACCAAAATCAAGCCAAGAACAGAAATCCAGCATAAAAATTGCATGTCACAAGTCCTGTTTCAACAAGCACAGAGGCTTCTAACAAAAAGCTCCTTTATTCCTGCAAGCTGTGTGATTCGAGCGACTCAGAGCTGAGCAGGTTCACTGAGGGCCTTGATGTATCACGTATCTCTGTGTTTTTCAAGCTTGCTCCTTTCTGGGAGCGGGGAGGTCAAAGGGTGAAATAAAGCAGAAGCCATTTAAAGGCTGACAGGGCCTTTGGAAGTCTGAACCCACCGCAATCCCTCGCAGCCATGCTTCAGCTGAGGCCCCATCCAACAAAGTGCAGTTTGTCGCAAAAAAAAAAAGATACAAGAGACGGGCTTATTGGGTGTTCTTTTGACCTTTTGAGCCCCAAGAGATGAAAAGCATTTCTTTTTTTTTTCACCACAACAGACTCCAATTGCACCCAGAGATTGTGTCAACTGTTCATAGCACAAGGCTAAGCAAAAACACCATGATTGTTTTTTTATGAAATTAAAAGACAAATACAAAATTTAGAACACCATGAAATAAGTAAATGTTTTTTGATCACCACGGTGACTATCATTTTGCAATGTAATATTTTATTTAATGATAATTCTATGTGTAGCGCACTACAAAACCTGCACTGGATGGGGATGTTGACCATGACTGGATTAAATCCAACTGTCACGTTAAATCATGCATGCTCGACTGAATGTTCAGTTGCACAGTGCTGCTTAAAACAGCATTCTCCTTAAAGAAAAAGATCTTTCCTTTACAGACTGAGGTAAAAAAAAAACGCCATGTTTGAACCCATCCTGGCCTCTACCATCTACTAAACATTTTAGCAAATCTTTACAAAACCTCGTTAATATTTAAAACTCCGGTTAATGGTGTGGGCATGAATAACCTATTAAAGGGTCAATAGCTTTATTAAGATAAATGAGAGGGGAGCAAAAGGCTAAACTGAACCGTTTCTGTGCTTTAAAGGAGAAGACTAAGCAAAAATAACAAGCAAGGCTTTCCACTTTCCCACTTTTCAGTGGTAAGATGATGTAAATTCTGAGATAGGTCTTGAATTAAGGTGCAATGAAGTGGAGAACACTGGGGTTATTCATGTTACGGCTTAAAAAGTGATTCAGTAAACCAAGACAAGGCGTATATACACGTGCCTTTGTGTTGGAGGAACAGAAGTAGGAGGTTTTATACAAAGTCAATAGCTGTGGACCCAATGGCCCATTACACACAAACCAGTCTTGTGATGATGTAACCATTAATTGCTTTGATGGCCCTAATCTGACTGTAATTCTGTTTATACACCAGTTTGGATGAGATTAAAAGAGTGCACAAGCACATCTGGCCAACATCATGTATGTGGAAATGTAACTGGGTCCTAAAAAACCAGATCTTAACCTGGGAACTTCAACTATCCTGGCAAGACTAATGACACTAAAATCTGCTTTTGCAGCAAAGCTTCTTAGGGCCTTTCAGTTCTAATGTGTTGATTTTGCAACCTGGTAAATGCACATTTTTTACGCTAGTTATGCACATTTATGCTAGTGTCAGGTAGCATGTTGTCTGTCTCTAGTACTGATAAGTATTGATGCCACACATAAATGCATAGTTGTAGTTACAAATAATTAATTACAAATAATAAAAGCTTGGCTAATTTCCATGTATGTCATTTGATGGTCATTTCTGATTCTGACTGAAAGAACATCTCCAAATACATGCTAACTAAAAACACAAGACATTTTGCTAAATCAGGCTTCTTGACAAAGTGAGTTAAAGGCAGTGGATGAAGTGTCTCTCTGCTAAGCCAGGTTTGGACTCTTAAGCAATGATTAATCTTTGTTTACAACAAACAATCAATTGCGTGAAACCTGAGAAGGAGCTGGCTTATTTTCCACAGAAAGAAACAAAGCTAGGCTCCAATGAATGTAAAAAGCAATCATGTTGCCGCTGTCTTATTACTTCTTAGAGTAATAAATGTTACATATGCTTGCTATCTATTTACATATGTGATATTGTGGTGTATATAGAGACAATCTTTTGTGTTTTTACAAGACAGGAAAGTCTTCCAGGGTCATATCCACTGGGCTGACCTGTGTCGTTTTTTTCTTCTTTTTTTGTCTTTCCATGGCAAACATAATCAGACAAGCCTCTTGGAGGGACTTCCTGAACTCTGGTCGCTCAAACAAACAGGGCTTTCATGTGTCTCTCCTGCAGCCTCTCCTTTCTGAAAAGCAGGCCTGCATGCACCATGACATGCTGACAAGCCACAGGAGCCGCCGCTGCGGTTAACCTGGGAGGCCGGCGGTTTGGTTCACTGATTCCTTCCTCAATGAAGCTGCTCTTGCCCGTCTGGACAGCTGAGCAAGCAACATGTGGGCAGCACAAATGGACTGCTTCCCCTGTCATGAAACACAGCCTCTTCCCAAGGAGACCAGAAAAACGTCATCCAGAGCTAAGACAGATAGACAGCGCTCAAAGGTATACAGTTTTTCCTTCACTCCAAGTGAAGTTCTACGCATTCTACAAGGCAATGGAGGCTTACACCCCACTAATATTGTGCATCGTCATCACACACTTGCCTCAAATTACATTAAGTTATTAAGTAGATCTCAAATCCACCTCCTTATATTGTTTCTGACAACATATGACATACTGTTAGCTATAAACATGCGGAGTGGTGGATGTGAGCCTCCCGGACTCCCGGAATGCTTCTGCATTCACCTGCAGTATTTACTTTCAGCCTGATCTCACAAAATAGTTCAGTTCAGACCAATGAGAGTGGGAAACTGAACAACACCTACTGTTAGAGACTGTGAAACGAAACTATTTGGCATCAAAAGCTGGGCAGGCCAACCTGCAGAGGGGTTCACATAAAGCTATAGCTCATGCCACACACTGTGGTATTGAGCTCCTGCTTTTTAGCCTGCTGATTAAACCTGGAGAAGCCTATTAGATTATTGACCTGAGTTTTCCAGCATTCCTTTGTAGACTCCATGCTAGTAATCAAAAGCAGCACGATGGATCCCTGATAAAAAAAATAAAAATTGAAAAAACGAAGTCTCTGTTCAAAAGAGCGTAAGCTTCCCGAGAACACTGCTGGAAGGAATTTCATCCCAGATCTTATATTCCACGTCCATGGTGGACATGTGAGCACTGGTTCCTCCACTGTTAAGTTCAAAGGTGCGGCATGTGCTTTCATTAAAACATGGCCATTGATCCACTTCCTGAATGATGACTCCAGTATTGACTGCTTCTTCAAAAATACACTTTCAAGTCCTTAGGTTTGATGCAAGGAATAGTGAAACTCTTGATCATTCTGAAAAGTTTCCCTCCAGTTCTTGGCTGCACTTGCAATCAACCCTGCAGTCTGGCCCTCACCATCAGCTCTTTCTTTACTGTGCACCGATGAGGTGAAAGCATCAGGCTAGAATCTTCTAAATAGACACTTCTCCTGTTTTTCTTTGTGAGGCACTAATGAAAATTCAGCATCAAAAACTTTACCTCAAACTGTCCAACGCCCAAACAGTTCTAAACTGCTGAACTGTCAAAAACATCCGAAAGGCAAGGCCTTTAAGCTGCCTGCTATCTTATGCCATATTCATATTTTAACAACCAGTGTTCGCATGAGCGGTACACTTGTGCACGGCCTGTCAGCTTTTTGACTGCCTGTGTAAGGTGAATGATAGCCATGACCAAATATCCTAACACAGCTGAGTACCCTAGCTCACCTGCTCTCCACCCAACCTGCGTCTGAACCTGCTCTCCCCCGCGCCTGTGTCAAATCGCTCAGCAAATCACTCAACGTCACATGCACCGAGAAGGACTAGACCTCGCAGACAAATTCCCTTATACTGTCATTTGCTTGGATTCAGATCACTGCCTGCAAGACTTGACGCAAAAACCAGGAGCATAAATGCTGCCGGAATATTGCAGGCTATGAATATGCTTTTCATATTCGTCTCTGTAGGGTTTAGCATTAGCATTTTGGGGGGAGAGAGAGAGAGACAGAGAGAGAGAGAATCAAAACAAAACAAAAAGTTCCCAGCTGAAGCCGGAAAAGGTCATTCAACAAACTAAACAAATACTCGCACCTAATGCAGTGCCTAACTAAAATAATTACACAAATGTGCTTTGCAGCCATTAAGATATGCTAGTGCATGCAATGAAACCGGAGAGCATTATGGGATAAAAAGATACATTTTCACATCAAGTGTCATTACAGATCCTTTAGCATTTCCCATGTCGCATTTAACATGAAAATTTAATGCCCGGTATGCTGTTTTGTTGTGTTGCATCTGTTCAATTATGCTAATCTGAAGGTGTTAGCGCAAAAAACTGAAAACGAATCATCATTATTTAAGCCAACATGGGAAAAGAGCACTACGCGCTGGATCAGTGAATGTCATTTCAGTGGTCTGATGAATAAAAATGTTCAGGGGAACATCAAGTGCTTAGTTTGAAGTAGTCTGAAAGCCTCTTGTACTTCTGTTTAAAACAAGTGCATTCATTCACTGTGGGGTTTTATAATGAGTCCCTCTCTCTTTCTTTGCTCATTCTGTGGCATGATATGTCCTGAATAATACAGTCGCAATCGCTCTGGCAGAGGCCCATCTAGCTCTCTTGCCTTTTGTTCATTATTTGCTTCAGTTCAGAGAGAGATGTGGAGAGGTTGGAGATCACAGCGGAAGCCCAGGATCTGAATTTGTTCGTCCTATCTCTCGGCCACAGAAAGACAGAGAGAGAAAGAAAGAGAGAAAGAGAGAGAGAGAGAGAGAGCAATTACCTCAAGGCTGTTCTGAAGCATCAACTTCACTTCAAAGAGGCAGGGACTGAGAGAGCATCACCGTACCTAGATGTGGGGCGTGTAAGTGTGGGTAAACATGATGGGACCACAGACCCTCTAATAGCAGCCGCCCCATGTGAAGAGGTTTCCACCTAGGGCCTACCTTTTAGATGCCTGACAAGCTCAAGACACTCAGTGCTTCCTCTCTTCCGTGTGCAAAGAGTTCTAGCGTGAATTGGATATGAGCTGTTTACCCAGATTGAAAATGACTGAGGCTCAATTTTTTTTGATCATTTTTTGTCGATTTTAATGCACTCTTGAAAACAAATGCATTAATAAATCAAAAATGCCGGAAAACTTTCTATTAAAACACTTTTTGTTCTTTAAAGAACCTTTCAGTTTGGTGGTTTCCCGAGTCTGACTTTAAACAAAAGTTTTTAAATGTTGAGGTCACTGGGATGGAACAGTACAAAAATAAATAGGAAATGATCTGTAACAGTACTTTAAGTGTTTTAAGCAGATGCCTTTTTTAAGAGCAATTTACAATAAGAGCAACAGTAGAACATGCTGATTTCCTAGATGTCTAGCTTTAAATTCACTCATCTAAAGAAGAGCAAGAAACAATGCATAGCGCCGATACAGTAGAGTAGGATACATCACAGCAGTAAACTAAAGCACTCTTTAGAATAAGAGACAGAGAAGTGTCCTGCCCTTATAAACAATTTATAGAACAACATATTCTCCTTCATGTACCCCTTACACAACAATCCATCAGTGGCTTCTTTCTTTGGGTCATGAGGAAAAAACAGTTCAAAAGGAACTGTTTTGTTACATATTACATCCAGTAAAATGTAAAATATTTAAAATGTTTAGTTTAAATACTGCCATCTCCTTTTTTCCTGTAAAGTACTGTTTTCTGTGTAGGAAAACATTTTTGTTTCTTAAAAAAAGCATTTTTGTATGTAACATTTAAATATCTAACCCTAACCGTAACTAATTCAAGGGTTCTTCCAAGAACCTTGACATTGTGTGAAGTGAAACTTTGCAAAGGTTTTTCAAACTCACACTTTTCTTTTGCAAAAGTGGTTCTTCTTAGGACCAACTACTAAACGGCACTATAGAGAACCAAAAATGGTTTCTTTTTGGAATCATGAGAGGAACTCTCATTTATAAGCATGTAACTGTTTGTTTCAGGGCCTATAATTTCAAAGTAAAACTACATTTAATTTTAAATTTTAATGCATTAACATTTAGGAAGGTTGTGACAACTCAAAAAACATAGAAGATATGATTATATTGCTGTGCCCTGGTGCCTTTACCATGAGACCATGGGTGACCCTGCTCGAGGGATTGTGAGAGCCCCAGTGGACAGAGGCAGGCAATGAGAGAAAAAGATCTGTTGAGAATTTCAAAACTTTAAATGCTAAGTGATTTTATTAATGAAACACACTACTACTAATTCATTTCCTATATTAACAAAGTTCATTTTCTAGGCCCCATCACAATAGAAAAAGTGACTAGAAATGACATTTCAAAGCAGTGACATATTCTGATGCAAATATGATGTAAATATGTTAGTATCACATATTTTCAGCTTTAAAAAATGCCCCATCAAAAGTAATATAACTATACATTAAGTACTTGAATGGCTCAAAAATGATAAACAATAGAAAAGTGTGTCTGTTCTAACAGCTAATCTATACTAAATCTTTCTCTCTCTCTTGCTTCTCCTCTGCCAAATCCCAGCTAAGGAATAATGACATCTGTTGGCCAGGATGTTCAACTGCAACATTCGTTCCTTTCCTTCATTTTTCTTCCTTCTTATTCTCTTATTCTAGCCAGGGTCACAGGGGGTGTTAGAGCCTATCCCAGCATTTATAGGACGATCACATCACAAGGCAGATGCACAGACATAACCCTTTTACTTTTCTCACTGTGAAGCAACAGCGCTAAACACGTGCCACCTGCAACATCCATCCCAGACAACAAGTTTAAGTGGAATCAACTATTCAAGTGATCAAACAGGTCACCTTTAAAAGGGAGAGACTCTCCATTCGCACAGTGCCATCACAGGCTTCATGCTTCAGTGTGTGCACCATGAAACTGTTCATTAGGCTCAAACGAAGCTCAGCTTCTAGATGATGAACCTCTGTGCCAAGCAGACATCTTACACTAGCGGCTGATTAAAACTGGAGGTGAAGAGCTGAAGTCCTAGCTGCTCTTGAACATGACTCCTCCTGGGCCTCCCTCCCAGCTGTGCGCAGCCCTCGCCGAGAGGACTGGATCTCCCGAGGGAGCCCCGCCCACCAGATGCTCCTGCTCCCCCCAGGCCTCCAGCCGGGGCTTTGGATAAGGGTAAACAAATCGTCATCAGAGTCATTATCGCAAACAGGGCTTTCCTTCTTGCGGGTGGGTCAGAGAGTGCAAGGTGAGCAGGGTTTCGTCCCTTTGGGTCTATGTGGGCAGTGAGGGATTCACTGCCAGGAGGTCATGAGGAAACAGAGGGCCAAACTGGCTTGTACCGGGACTACACTGGAGTTGTAGTGTCTTTCACCACAGAGAGGACTAGAAAAGGACTTAAAAAACCTAAATCTGAAAATAAAATGTACTGCTGTCTGGTAGTAGCTTGTCTAGTTTGACAATGCACAGCACAGAGGTAGAGTGGGTAGTTCAGTCCAATTCAATTCAGTTTTATTCGCATAGCGATTTTTACCCAAGTTGTCAGAAAGCAGGTCTGAGCCCATAGTGAGCCAAAGGTGACAGAGGCGAGGGAAAACTCCCTCAGCTGGAGGAAGAAACCTCGGGAGAAGCTAAAGGGGAACCCATCCTCCTCAGGTCGACCCGGAGAGAAAGAAAAGAGAGCCTTTATGGGGTAGAATAACAAGAGAAGGCCTTAATGAACAAGATTATTGACTGTAAAAAAGGCCTGAGTCTGATTCTCAGTGTCCTTTCTGTGTGGGGTGTGCATATTCTCCCTGTGTCTGCGTGGGTTTCTACTGGGTGCTCCAATTTCCTCCCACAGACCAAAGATAGGCATATCAGGTGAACTGCCCCTAGGTGGGAGTGTGTACATAAATGTGTGTGTCTCTCCACATTTCACCCTTTAATCATGACCCTGGTTAAGGATAAGCAGCTTGGACAATGAATGAATGCATAGTTTTGCGAAGGAGCTAGGATGCTAATGTCATTTAATCATAATGAAGATAACGGTTGTCACTTAGCATTGTGCAAACTGCATGGTTTTAGATTTTCAAACAATCCCTTTGTTAAATCATCTTTAAAGACATGCTAATGGGAAATATGCTTTAAAAAATGCAGTAAGATGACTTGTACTAGTGCTTTTTACTGCGTATTTAAAAGACATGCTGATGTGAAATATTCTTTTTCAAAATTGCGCAAGATGTGTTTTTTACTGCCTATATAACAGTATGTCACCCAATCCCAGAAACTATTTAAATGTATTGATCTGTTTTGGATCAAATGTGCAATGATTTGTGTGCGCTGTTTCCTCAGTTCACTAATTGGTGAAGTATAAGCTTCCATTACTTGCTCCATAAGCCTCCACTGTAAAACAAAACAAGCAAACAAAGAAGCCTTGACTGACTGACTAGTTTTTATAAATTTAACTTCTGGTCAAAGTATTACTTTCACACAGGCATTAAAGAGCTCCAAGCACACCTACGTGTGCTTTATCTGCTCCCGGTGTTTCTTTTATGCTCCCTGTAGCCAGCTGTCTGTTACCCTGCTCCTTCTAGTACATAATTCAGAAGCAGTAGAGGCAGCGTTTGCTGACATACAGTATCACTAGCAGCCCCTACACATACATACACACTCTTCTCTGTCTCTTTTCATTCTTTATAGCCATTCAGGGACACATTTTCTTTCTTTTTTTTCAAAATGTTTTTTCCTCCCCACACTAAGTGGTGTTGGTGTGTGTGTGGGTGTGAGAGTATATGTTTGGAGAGGTCTGGAGAGGAATAAATCTCAACTTTGTTCAGCGTTATCAGTGGAACTCCACTTTTGTTTTCTGGGCTTACTCATCACACCCGTGTTTGCATTTATTATCAAAGATAAGAACAAAAACAGAGCAGTTTGTCGCTGCTTGCATGGTGGGAGAAGTGGGAATACTTATCTTGTGTACTAGAGAAGATAAAAGAGGGAATATTCCTGGAGGAGATCAATAGTGGTTATTCAGTCCTGACTCTCAGCACTGAAAACAATGACAGTGTCCCGAGACACAGCCAGCATATTGATTTTAATTTATTTTTAACTTAGTGATGGATATGGGACAAGCTGAGAGAACGGCATGGGTTGGATAATTACCAGCATCTATTAATTGGATGATGAGATGGGACACTCAATATTAATTTAGTACAACAACTGGCTTGCAAATGTATGTGCCAATTCAGTGCAATGCAATTGCACGTGTCTTTCAGGATGGCATTGTGCAAAAACAAAGCCCTTTCACTCAGCCTATAACTGCTCGCTTTGTCAGCCAAGAGAAAATCTCTTATGAGACAAGATTATTTATATTCGTAATGGTCACACTGGGTGTTTGCACAATTATAGCTCTGTAATCGAAAATTAATAATGTCTATGTTTGTCCATGTTTTGAATGGTTTCCAATTTGTTCAGAAATGATCAATGGACTGCACAATGTAAACAAAATGCCATATTGTTATTACATCACAACATGCAATTGTGATACACCTTGTAATTTATTAACCCATTCCCACAGTAGCCACATGTTTCCATCTGTTTTGTTGATCTCTCTGTTGAAACTGTGTTGGAATGTTGGAATCTATTTGTTGCACATGATTTTTTATATCAAAAAAGCTGCAGGTATTTTGCCCATTTATTCTCAGCATGTGAGAAATGTTTTTTTTTTTTGTGGAGTGGGTTCTCACCTCTTCATTTTCACCCTCATTGCTCAATAGCAGCTCAACAGATTTGCAACATTTCACACAGAGAGTCAACAGTGTCCTAGTTAACTTTATAATTTTTTTCATTTGATTAAATGATTTAAGCGTATCAGAGTCAACATTCAATGACAGCTGGGGGGGGTGGCTTCATTGATAAACGTTTCAAATGAGTTATGGTTATGTGATATAGTTAAAGCTCAGACTGCAGTATCCTGACTAAAATGATTTCAATTTGCTGCATGAATGCTTTGATTCAACAAACCATGCACAAAATACTCATCTGGTTTGCGATTGGTCAGGATGAGATCATCACAAAAGAACTGTAAACTGTACAGCAGGTAGACATGCATTTATGCTTTAAGAGTAGTTCAGAGCAGTAGTCTTGGACTGCCAGGAATGCCATTATAGATGGATCTAAAAACTGTGCAGGCTGGGTGTGATTGATAACTCAATGTAGTTATTGCACAGAGAAAATTTGCACATATTCTATTTATTCACCAATGTTTCTTGTAAACACTGAGTGTATTGTGCAAAATTCTGCTTTTCTTTTGAATGAATCAGTAAAAAAAGGAGTAATACCGGCGACTGTTTCTTGTTTATAAGCTGATTCGCATATTTCTCACCACTTAGTCAACCTGTCTAAATGGAGATGCAATGGGCTAGCAAATGTTAATGCATGTGGCATGCAAAATCATGACCACTGATAAGACACATGAAGTGACCAGGTATAAACAAATAAGTATAGGTCCTGTGAATAAACCCGAAGTGAATCCACATGAGCCTTATGAACAAAGCTGAATTGAATAGGTGTAGGAACTATGAATAAATGTGAAGTGAACCAGTCTACGCCTTGTGAATAAAGCTGAAAATACAGGCACTATGAATAAACCTGAAGGGAACAGGTACTTGGCCTGTGAATAAGGCCGGCGTGAGTGAGTTGGAGGAAATCTTAATCAAAGCTTTCCGGTGCCTGTAGCAGGCTCCATCTGTCCTTTTCTTGTACATGTCTTCCAAAATAAATCATATGCCATGTAAATCCTCCAGAATTCACTGCTCCGTGCTCAGAGGATTAACTCATTGTTTGCTCTTTTTGATGTATTTGGGCAGGTGAGAAGGGGAGCAGCAACAGATGGTGTTTATGATGATAATCACCAACAACCCCTCATCAGAATGCGCGCCTTACCAGCCGTATTGCCATTCTCAGGGAGGGAAAAAAGCACAGGTATCCTAACAAGATCATTCTGACTACAGCCCATCAGGGACTAGAAGATATAATTCTATACAAGGCATCATTTTGCGCGCCGTCAGGCAGACCAAGTGAAGGCCTGAGCAGCGATCAGTTATTGAACTCAGCTGCTCGGCAGCATGATTAAAAATGCAAGGTAAGGATCTGCCCTTCAGGAGTTCAGCTATCAAACACCTGCCTGTCAGGTGGCTAATCTCCTCACCTCATTGGCTTTGCATGCCTGTTAATAATTCAGTAAGTGAAAGATTAATTGTTGCTCATTCAATTATCTTCCGCACCCCCCAAATCCTTCTGGAGAGTGCTTTTATCATTCAAGCAAACCTAAATGCAGTCCGGGATTGAGACACAACACACTTTAGAAGGCATCTGTCGCAAACAACTTTTCTCATGGTTTGCTCAGGAAAGAGAAAGTAAGTTAATGAAGGGTTTTTTTTTTCTTTAGCAATTTATTTTTTTTGTGAAGCTGAGGTGAAAGGAAATGGGTCTGCATCTGCCAGAGCCCGTCGCTCAAAAAAGCCTCCCACACACACTTCTCTCTGCGCATCCGTCTGCATAGCGCAGAGGTGCCAAGGTCACGGTTATAACTTAGCATGGCGCTAAGCGTACAAGGCACTCAGGGAAAGACACACAACAGCAGAACCATAAAAATGTCAAAACACATCAAAGTGTCAGTTGCAGCAAGCTCTCCACCCAAGAACATCTTTAAGGGCATGGAAAAAAAAGTTAAAAAAAAAAAAAAAAGTGAGAGCTTCACATTTTGGGCAGACGATCACAACCTCTGAGGGTGGCACTGTCTGGGATTGCAAAAGTATGGTGATACAGGTCAAGGAGAGAGCCTGGCATTTTTGACAACCTTCTCAACCACATTACTGGGGATAACAACCTGAGCAATGCACAGACGTCAGCATGACTTTTCTTTTTTTTGCCTTGTACTTTAACAGAAAGGGAAAAAAAACATTTTGGTAAGCTATGACAGTTATTTTACATGATATCTCCTCCTGAACTTTCTGATAAGACACGTGAAGGTGAAGCAAACCATATGAAACACAACAACATAGACTTAAAATAAATTTAAAAACACCTAATGATAAATCCACAAAATAATACAAAACAAAATGCTGACTGATCCTGCAGTCACTGAAATCATGCTAATTTTATTTTTGTAAAGAAAGCGTTCTTTTGAGGAAAAATTCCCACACCAGACATTATTACATTATACGATTTCAGAAACTATATTTGTGTTCAAGCACTGGTCCTATCATCAGGAGAGTGCAAGTTTGACCCCTAGTAATGCCACAGTCATGTGTGGTCAAGAGTCCAAGCATGCACAATTGCTTCATTGGCTTGGTAGGAGGGCCTCCCTCCCCCTCCCCCATCACGTATGTAACAGAAGTACCAGTTAGTGTTCTCCTTCAAACACGATGAAGGTCAGGCCAGGCTCAGTAGTCCGGTGACTGAGACAGCCGGGGGTGGGTCCTATGGAAGCCAACTGTGACAAAAAAACATAATAACTCAGTCATTAGTTATGATTTACCATGGGCTTTTTTTTAATTGCTAATGCCTGTTAGGATGCAGTTTTTTAGAACTAATTCTATTAAACAAAGATAAAAAAAAGCACAAAAAGAGGCAGATGTGTTTAATGTAATGCAGAAAGCATGTACTATGCTTCACCCTTTCAGTTTTGGTGGCATCATGTAATTGGAGGAGTTCAAGCTAGTAAACTAAATTAGGGAGAAAATTGGAAGATTTGTATAGAAATACATATGTTTAGCTTTGTTATTTATTTATTTGTTTAGAATGACCTGTTTGGGTGTGGGACATTTGCATCAGACCATGCACATCATTTTCATGTACAGTGACCTCTGCAACACAGCGGCACACTCATTTTTGCAAACCCACTGGTTTCTGCTGCTGAACGACGCTTTTGGGATTTAGAGGAGCAAACTTCATTTTCTTACACAGTTTGACAGCATAATCTATTGATGGGGAGAAACCTCCTTACACAGTAGGAGTCAGTCTATCTCTCTCCTTCTCTTTCTCTCTCTCTCTCTCCCCACCAACAGGCCAAAAGAGACATAGCAAAGACCCTTCAGCAACCGAGGCTTTGGCTTTCAACTGCTGCATAGGAATTATATTCCACATGAGAGTGGAAAGTATTTCACCTTTAGGCACTTACTATTGACAACCAGTCTTACCATGTTCCACCCATAACTTTGTTCTTCGTAGCAACTTTTGTGAAGTTGAATAAACTTGAAAAAAAGTACTTTAATGAGAAGTTTTTGTCTAAATATACTAATTTCAGATTATATTTTATATATGTGTGATGCTCAAATTATGATGATATTTTTAGTGTAGTTTGTAGTTATGCTATCAAGCATTATGGCAAATTAATTGACTTTCCTTTCCATAGCTTTAGTAATAAAAGTGTTACAAACCTTTCAATTGTTTCTCCCCAATGAATTAAAGTTGAAAGTGTTACATGGCATTGTGTTTATAGCATACGTTTTATGATATCATGCTGTACCATGCTATTTTCGTCCATGGAAACTTGGCAGGTTGAAAATGACAACACATTTCTTGCATGCTAATGTTACATGATAAAACATTGTGACCTTTCACACACACACAAAAATCACTTGAAATGAACTCTTTCCATGTTTAGACAAGAGTCCTGCACTACAGTTTCTCATTAGGCTGAATGAGATTTTCGCAGGGTTCTGTAAAGCTAGTACAACCTTTCAACAGCTGCCATGGATGGATCAACTGGCCCTGCACTTCTCACCAACAAGGAGGAGATTTGGAAGATATGGGGCAATGATTTGGGAGAAAGAAAGAAAGAAAAAGAAAGACAGAAAGAAAAAAAGAAAGAAAGAAAGAGAAAGAAAGAAAGAAAGAACCAAAATTTCCTTGGTAAATGAGGTCTACAGTGATAGGACAGGTGCAATCCATATGCAAAAAAGGTGGCGATTAGGAAGAAAGAGGCCCAGTGTGGGGTGAGGTGAACATCTGTGCCTGTTTCAATTCAGCACAAAGGCTGAGGAGGAGGCGCGCCTCTCCTCCACTCCCCAGATGAGCCTATTTTTTTTTCTCCTAATGGCCCTGCCTCAATTGCACAGCCTAATTTAGAGCTCTGACCCACGCTCTCATTAGCATCTGAAAACGCACTCGTTGGCTAACTCAGGGACTCTCCGACCACTGACTTTAATCTGCGGACTCAAGCGGCTGTCCTGAGGCTGCTATCCCTTTTAATCGCAACCTGGAGTGCTTTCATTTTGAAATTTCTATTTAAAAAATAATAACAAGGGAGAAAAAGTGGGCTGTGATCTGGATCTCCGTCCTCAATAGAGGATCTAATATTGGGTATGTTACATTAGTTCAACAAACAAACAAAATGATGTCCCATCTACAAAAGTGCTATTCTCACTAGAATTCTAGTCATTTGGAATTCAGTTCGCATAATTTGGAGAAAAACTTATATTTATATATATGCCCTGTCCATCTAGAACAGTCTATATAAATGCACTTTGAAGTGTGTCAGCTGCGTTGAGAGCCACTTAAAGGATAGTGCAGTGAACAGTTGAGAGCATTATTTATTTAGATGCCATAGGCTTGCCGTCTTCAGTATTCCAGTATATTTTCATACATGGCTTTGTAAAGTGCATTAAAATAATGGTTGAAGAAGTACGGTTCAAGGGGGATTACAAGTGAGGGTTCTTTACATTTCACAAACATTCTTCACCCTCAAAGATCTCATCAGTCCTTCTTCTGAAAGGTTATTTAAGAATCTCACATTTTTAAGAGGGTAGGTGTGACACTGTTCCAGTTCATTCTTGTTTAGGTAGAAAGTGTGTAGAAGAGGTCGAAATTTTAATATTCATTGCTCTCTATGATTTGAAAGAGCCACCAGATGCAATCCATTTTGTTCATGCATTTCTATATGAATGTATATCGTACTTTGATGATACATGGGTGACACAATTTCTATTTTGAAGACACTAACATTTGGCTATTTCCAGATATTCTTTGGATATTTTCCAGTTGTTTTCCAACTATTATTAGATCTATATCCTGGAGCATTCTGCAATCCATAATTGAGTCTGGATAGGTCAGACTGGAAAAGGAAAACTAAAAAAACAAGTAAAAACAGCACACACATGATAAGAGTTTCTAATACTGGTTCATAGTTAACTGGTATAACTACAAACTGTCTTTGTTCATCCTGTGTTCATTTTGCTTTTGTGTGAAACACTGAATATAAGTAGTAGGTGCATTTATGGGTGAAAATAACAACAGGGAAAGATAGTGATGACATAAAAGTTACAAACACAGTGAGAACTATTTATACACATACAGGGATGACTTAAAAGCCAGAAAGTTCCAAATCAGAATCTCCCAAAATAGCCGACTCAAGCAAGACTATTGATCTCATTGGGGAAATTGAATTGTTCTGTAGTAACAAGGGATATAACAGATAAAGAACAGAATCACTTCATCATCAGGGGTGAGCCATTAATAGTAATTATTACTAATTATCTATCCTTGCTAGTTTATAATCTGGATTTTTTAAATCATATTTATATCAGTATTAGCCTAACACTATCTGAGAGATCTGAAATAATGTTGAATTAAAACACTTATTACAAATAGGTCAGTTTCTGCCATTTCTGGTACATTGCTACGCTGCAGCTCAGGAATGAAAGCAAAATCTAGGATTTACACCATTAGATGGCCATTCACATCTTCATTAATTTATATTTGGAGTCATTCTGACAGCACAGAACAAAGCTTGACATACCCCTTTTAACCTAATGAAGGGTGTATTATTTAGCCTGGAGAAGAGAAAGCACTGAAGTGTACAGGACAGGGCAGGATGAAGAACCACTATTTTAAACATGAGATGATTTATTATAGATGTTACGCTAGCACCTGTTCAATGGCTGTTTACATTCTTATGAGGAGATTTTGTATGGTAAACAAATGTTCTTAATTCAATTAATTTAAATGTGTGAACACACCACAGCGTGAAATTCTTTCTCTGCATTTTAACCCATTCACCAAGTGAAGCAGTGGGCGGCCACCAACGAGGGGCACCCAGGGAGCAGTGTGTGGGGAGGATACCTTGCTCAAGGGTACCTCAATGATGACAATAGCAGTTGGGATTCAAACCCCCAACCTTCTGATTGCAGGGCCAATGCCCTAACCACTAGGCCATTCTAGCTGAGAGAGTGGCTGAAATAAACAGAAAAGGCTTGCTAGTAAGCTCATTTGTAGAACTACACTGGGGTAAGTTCAATTAATGTTTTGGCGCAAGTTTCTTTTTGGATTTTATTACAGTGACAGGTCTAAGACAGTTGGTACAGAACATTTTGACTTGACACTTATAGTTAAAGCCCTAACACCATCTGAACTAGGAGAAGCATCATGTGCACTGCTTGAGCACCAAAAGATGGAGGTGTTGCTACTAAGGCCGTGGATTTGGGGAAAGTCCTCAACTTTGTCTGCAGGGTCCATTTGTTGATAATAAACGTTAAAAATCCAGTTCTTTACTTTGAGTGAGTTGTGTCTGAATGTATCTTTTGAATAAAATCTGCTGTAATGTTAGGTTAAAGTCACACACTTTGATGGGTTGACCCGCAGGTCAGGCAGATTATTAGAAAAATTTGCAGGTGTGGACAAAGCAGAGCTCCTACTAAGTACCAACCAACACAAACTTTGTGTTTGGGTTGTTGATTAATGAATTTTTTTCATGGATTGGATGGCGCGAGTTAGCTGACAGGTCAAGTTAGAAAAAACCTTAACCTGCGCATCCCTACTTACTACTGTAATTCCACAGCCTGAAAAGCTATTTACAACAGGTGAATAAAAATAATGACTTACTGAATTGTGTATAGACATCCTATACAACAGAACTCCATCACCTCAGAAAGGATCACTTTGAACCATGATACCTGTGCAGTGCAGGTGGCAGCTATTGGTAGAATAGGCAATTACCTAATGATTCCACATTGCCAGGAGCATCCAGATAATTGCTCAACATTAAACAAAACAATAAATAGCCACGTTGGTTGGCTGTCACAGGTCATCAAAAAAGAGGGATCAGAGCGGTATGTGGGGTGGTGGTGGCACTAAACCTGGGGATAATATGACAGTAGAAGTTTGAAAACCCCAGGAATCTTTGAATTTCCTTTACAGGCAAGGCATGCGCTACGTTATCACTACCTTTACCTTCTGTGGATCCGTGCAAAGACCCCCTCTGGACATAATGTATCCCAAGAATGAGACCTTGGACACATGAAAAACACTTTTCCAACAGATAGATTGACAGCTAGTTTGTTCTGGAGCAGGTGTTGAAGGACCATGTGGCCACTGTAAAAATATATTGTTGAGAAAGAGACAGCAGAATCTTTCCTAGGTGTCTCTCAGAACATCGTTTATCAAGGCTTAGAAAACTGCTGGAGTGTTAGCCTTGAGAAGGTATTCATAGTGTCCATTAGGAGAGATAAACATTGTTTGCCATTCATTTCCCTCACAGATTCTGACCAAGGTGAGCACTAAGGAGATCCAGTTTGGTAAAAACTGTTGCTTGTTGAGGTATTTTGAAGGCCATGCTCATGAGGGGAACATGATACTTGTTTATGACAGTAATTTTGTTGAGATCTTGTTCCTCACTGTCAACTCTGGTGGGTGGTGCGGAGAGGTTAACTTCACTGGCAGGTCAGACCAGATGAGGGTGTTCTGGGGATAGTGTATGAAGGGGGAGCAGGAGCGAGTAGTAGTATGAACCTGTACTGCAGACAAACCGTGATCATGACACACTCCACCATGTAATGAGTCCCTTCCTCCAGTCAACTCAAGGGTTTTGATGAATCAGCCAGGGGAGGCCTGGCCCGGAGGTGACCTGAGTCCTTCTATTAGAAGCTGTACCAGGATAGTAGCATGAGTGACTCTCCACTTTCCGAGTGGTCATCCATCTAGGGCTGAAACAGAGAGAGGGTTAGACAGGGGAATTTTAGGGAGTTTGAGCTCTCGGGCCAGGTCTTCAAGCATCAAGAGTCACTATCAAAGAGTGGTGCACAGATGCGTGAACGCTAAGTTTGGGAGGTGCTGATTTACCCATCCAGCCGCTCCCACTCATGAATGGGTGCAGGCATTTTCTGGTCACCTGGGGACACACCCGGTTCCAACTTTGGATTAAGACAAGTACTCAAAGAGACATCTAGATACAAATTAAACAGCTGGGCAACTTTAGTGCACATTATTTTTCGGTGAGTAATAACTGGATGTGCCTTTATTTTTCTTGCCAGTTTGATTTTGCAAAGGAAGAAATGGGTTTAGAAGGGTTTAGAAATGTGTGTGTGTGTATCTACAGTGATACACATACAGTGTGTATCTATACTGTATGTATATATTTTACAATACAGATGTCCATATTTTATATTTCTAGATTGTATGGTGTACATTTTATACTGTACTGTATATCTTATCTTATCTTCTTAGAACAGAATACTATACTATATTGGGGGGTCCCTTTCAGGAGGAATTGACCAGTGGGCAAAGTGTCTTAGATGAATTGAACAGTGAGCCCAAACGAATTAATTTGGTGATCCCAAACCTTTACCAGCTGGTCTTTGCATTTACATTGAGATATAGTCTTTACCATTCCAAATAAATGTCTTTGTTATACTGGCAAACTATTAGAAACTAACTGAATGCCATCATTTTTTTTACATTAACCTTCACAGCCAGAGACACATTAAGTAAAATCACGAGACTTTTTACGTCTTTCAACTGAGTAGGGAATGGTCTGATTTTTGGGTCTGATTTTTCTTCAGCTTGCTGGGGTCACTGCACCTGGTTGAAAGACTAAAATTGGACAGTAAGCTTTGAAAGGAAGCACTTCTGACTTGGACCAATTCACCCTGTTATCCAAAAAGGTTGAAAAAAGTATTAATTATCCTAAAGTGATACCTAAGGGTATTGATCTACCAGCACCAATAGTAATATATCATCTGCATGAAGAAGGAGCACTACCCCACCTGCCAAGACACCTGGAAAGTCAGTCTCCTTTCTTATGGCAGCTACTAAAGACTCTAGAGCAAAACAAAACACAGGAGAGAGGAATGAGCTGTGCCTTGATCCCCTCCCAAGTGCAAAGCACTCAGAAACGAGAGCAATGCTCTGCAGCCTCTGGGTGCTTAGATAATAACTGATACCACTTTATAATAGTACTGCAAAACCCATACAGCCCAACCTCATAAATAACCTCATTCAACCATATCAAATGCCTTTTCATGATTTAGAAAAATAGCAGCTTACAGTGACTGAACCTCAGCTACTGACCACATAATATCTGTGAAGCACTTTATATTATCCGAGGAGCTTGACTTTGAATAAACCACAGATAGTCAGTTTTAACTCATTTGCTTATCTATCTGAACTGGACTGTAACTTCCACAATCATAATGATCTTTACCCATTAACCCTTTAGTTCATGGTGTCACACAGGTGTGCCACTGATTACTTTCCATTAAAGCGAACCGTCGCACCAGTGTGTTCTGTAACATTCAGCAACTGCTGACATCACAATACAAGTTAATGGTGATTCAAGACTACAGCTGATATGCCACCGTCTTTACACTTTATATTTATACAGTTTTACATGTGACAGTCAATCCATAACTAAATCACACCAAACTCGGGCTGCCTCTGAATAACTGACCCACCAACTGATGGATGGCTGTGCAGTACACTCAAGAACGCAACACACACAATGGAAAAACACAGACTTGCTGTTTAATGAGCAACACAGTATAACACATTTTATAACACTACTAAGCATGCCTCACATGCATCAAAGTAATACCAGCACTGCCAAGCTGTTGTTTTCATTACACACCTTGATAAACTGTTATTATCAAGTATTTTTTGCCCCCACTCCCCACAAATATTTATTCATAACTACTATGGCACTGAAACTATAGCAACCACAGCTACAGTGTGGAAAAAACCTCATGCAGGAATGAGTAGAACTGTGAAAAACGTAACCGCTAAAGGCGTAATTAACTGCCATAGTAATTAGTAGTTGCTCTTCTGTAAGTTTAGATATAAACATCAATGTGAAATTCTTTACACATTTTTTTTATATATCTACAGTTGCAGGAATGCTGCCATCACTAAATACAATTTAATCAAAATACATGCTGCGATCACGATTTAGGGCTTTTTTTCGTGCTAGGACAACGCTTCACTTGTTTGTGCTAGGACACCGCTTCACTAATGTATGTATTTTCGCCAGTATCAGCAGTAACTGGTGACTGAGGGACAGTAGGAGAGAAATAATGAATTGATTCCTTATCGTTTTTGTTTGCAAAGCGGTTAAAACATGTTGAAATGCCGTGAGGTGGGGTAAGTCCCGAACCCTAACCCTAAACCTAAACTTCTTCTGATGGTCAACAAAGAGGCTATTTTATGTATTTTAAGATTCATTACATCTGTTTATGACATGTAGTTTTCAGTTATACATGTATATTACATGACATCATTTCCATTATCTTTATCCCTTAGAATTAAACAGGTTTTTGTTGTTACTGTGTCTTTAAGAATAATAGATGTACAGCCACACATGTGCAGGGCTATGGGTGCCCTTTTGGCCCTTAATGTCCACGAATAATTTATTTGTGCATTTTTTATTCACTGCTGGTCTGAGACTCTTAACACAATAATTGCTATAAAGTTATCTCCATAAAGGTCAACCAGCCATTTCTTTGGCAGACTAATTCCATGCCCCGCCTTATTTCGTTCCTATCACCACTCAGTAACCGTGACTATATGCCATTACCTCACTCTCAGTACTAGCTGCTCAGTTTTACTTTTCCATGGAACAGGTTTTTCCAAAGCAAGAGAGAAACAACAACATGTCTGTCATCATCAGTGAAAACACACAACATCACCTAGACACCTATTTATTACTTACTTTTTTGAACCCTTATTGTTCCTCTTGCATGCATCTCTCTCATTTTGCTTTTAACAATGTAAACATCTATACATGCTGTTGTATCTGGCACCAGGATGTTTGCAGCAGATCCATTGACTTTTTAAGTCCTGTAAGTTGTGAGATGGGGCCTTCACAGATCAGACAATGTTTAGTTTTCTTTTTTGACCATTCTGTCATACGTGAACACACCACAGCACACAGTGTGAACAGTACGAAATTCTTCTGCATTTAACCTATTCACCAAGTTAAGCAGCGGGCAGCCAGGAACACAGCGCCCAGGGAGCAGCGTGTGGGGACGGAACCTTGCTAAGGGTACCTCAGAGGTGCTTAGCAGTCTTGGGAATCAAACCCACAACTTCCTGATACCAGGGCGAACGCTCAAACCACTAGGCCACCAACTAGCATGTTCCGAATTAGATTGGGATCTGAGACTCTGTCGACACCTTGACACGTTTCTCAAACCATTACTCAACAGTTTTTGCAGTGTCTCCAGGCACTGTATCTTCCTGAGAGAGGCCACTGATATTAGGCAATACTGTCGCTGTAAAGGAGTGTACTTCTTCTGCTGCAATTTTTCGGTAGGTATTAGGTGTCAAAGTTACATCCACTTGAATGCCACAACCCAATATTTCCCGGCAGAACATTACACTGCACGGACCATGCCAGCAATCACTTCCTATAGCATAAATGATCTATTAGATACCCTGTATTATTTAGGCATCCCTCTTTTTTAAAATTCCAGTAACAGGACTCTAATTACTACAGGTGGTTCATCAGCTGCTTCTTGTTGTAATTCCACCAATCAGTTATCCAGGCATATAGACCACAGAGAGAATGCAGTACGTATGTAAACACTAGTTTTATATTCACAGTCATAATGGTACGGTTCATAACAGCAACAGTGAGTGTGGCAGGGAGATACAAAATTACTGTCAAGTTATATTCACAAGGCCATATTTACACAAACACTAATCCACCTGTGGAAAACACACATCTGCTTTTGTCTAGACATTATGAAGATACGCTGAACATAAATAGTCTTTTTATCCAACTCGGTTTAATTCCCTTCATTACAGAAATAACCTACAGGGCCTGCAGCCCTGAAGGAGAGCGTGAACCACATTAGCATCTATATTAGTATTTAAATGCATTGCCAAACTGCTGCGAATTGCCTCCGTGCCGGGTGGTTGAAATGCGATGCTGGTGCACAGCAATGAACACCAGGTCCCCTCTCTCGGAATCTTTTGCCTGGGGCACACATATCAAAGGGGTGTCTGTTCCAGACAGAGTGGGGGTTAACTCAGAGACGTAGCCATCACTAGAGAGCGCTTAACCCCATAACACAGTCCCCCATCTGTGGATAAGGCCAGAGTCAGACCCTGTGGCACATCATTAAAGACAAATGCAGCCTGGTACAAGGTTGCCCCTCACGCACATATGGGCATAAGAGGGAATTCTCCAAGGCTGAAGTGGGACCTGGGCTCTAATTTCCCAAGAGAGGCCCAAAGGGGCTGTTAGATGACAGGAACTACCTCCTTCTCTCTCTCCCCCACATACTGCTCCATTTCAAGGCTTTGTCTAAGTCCTGGTGATCTTACTGTAGGTACTGTGGGGCTGTTTGATAATGACACCCTGGTATCATTACTTCACTCTGGCTGTCATAGTACAGGTGGATAGCCTGGAGCCCTCACACACGAGAGGCTGTCTTAGAACACAATGCATAAAGGCACCAGTCAGAGGGAGCAGGCCAAGAGACATGACATCTGATCATCTACATGTTCTCTATGTGTATTATAATTATTCTTGTCCTGTACATCATCACTGTCGTAAGAAAAACTCGTTTATCTTCAGCTTCTTCATGACTTTATGAGCAAAGTAACAATGCGACCTGCCCTGGAGTGAATATTTAGGATGACCATACCAAAAGAAACATAAGCAAACCTGTCAGCTTTCAGTGGTTTTAATGTTGCGTATTATGCATATATATATATATATATATATATATATATTAGGGCTGGGAACGTCAACGCGTTATTAACGCATTATTTACTTAACGCCAACAATTATTTTATCGCACGTTATTGCAGGTTTTTAAAAATCCTTTAATTTTGAAAGTTCGATGCTTTCACCGAAGTAATGTGAGCGCTGAGCTATTTAATATGAAAAAAGTAATGGGACGCCTGACCCCCGCGAAAAGCAGCTGACACGTACAGCACTCCCATTACTTTTGTCCATGTAAGACACCTGACCATTACACCAAATGTGACTTTAATAACACTGCATTCAGATACATAGATTTTCATATGGAGTCGGTCTCTCTTTGCAGCTGCTATAATGGCTCCGCCCCCATGCTCTGGATTCTGAGGGTAACTTGCTTTTCTATTATAAACTAGATTGTGTTTTTAAACCAAATGTTATTCCACTTGTGTTCATAAAGCAGTACTTCAAAAAGAAAGTTGCGCAATACACTACTTTTTAATTATTTAATTTCGCATATAACAATGTGATTAATCGTGATTAAAAATGTAATCGTTTCCCAGCAATAATATATATGTATATATGTATATGTATGTAAATATGTATATGTGTAAGATTATTATTATCAAAATGTTGTTGACAGTATTGACTGTCACTAATAAAAATGTACAAAGCAAACATATTTGTCTACTCCTATGTTGATAAGAGTATTAAAAACAGTATGTTTAGGACAGACTTAAAGGTGCGATTAATCGCGAGTTAACT
>JBBPCY010000001.1:43384841-43422609 GCA_037974405.1 Brachyalestes nurse
GGGGGTATGGGGTTATGTGTGCTTACTGTTTTTAATGATTAGGATCAAAGGAAAGATTAATCTTTCGTTTAACATAATACGGCAAACACAGCAATAAAAAGAACATTGTTTAGAGCATCTCACTGCCTCTGCTGGCTTGCATTTTCCACCAAGTGCATCTCAGGGCCATCTCTTCCTCAGGTAAGGGATGTACACACACCCAGTTGTCCACATCATCAGAACAGGTCACCTTCTCCTATTTCTCCATGGTCCTGTCTTGATGATTATGTGCCCACTGCAAGCTGTAATGCACTGTGTGTTCTGACACCCTTCTATCATAGCCAACAATAACTTTTTGTGGCAATTTTGTGCTACAGAGTCTCTTGTAGGGGACTAAACCAGATGTGCTAGCCTTTGCTACCCACGCTCATTGGTGAGCCTTGAGTACCCATGATCCTGTCACCAGCTGTCCAAGCACTTTTGGTAGATACTAACCGCAGCATACTAGGGACACCCCAAAAGACGCGGTACTCTAGCCATTACAAAGTGATCCGTATTAGTGTCGCTCAGACCCTTGCGTTTGCACATTTTTCCTGTTTCCAACACATCAACTTTGAGACCCGATTGTTCACTTACTGTTTAATATATCCCATTCCTTGACAGGTGACACTGTAAAGACATAATTAATGTTATTATATCCTTAACTTCCCTCTCTTCCACCTAACACAATGCATACACACTGCATATACAGCTTTTCTGCCTTAAACAAACAACTCAAACTCAAACTTTAATTACCTCTATAAATACCCTTCTGATGATATTAACTGTTGTCTACCTCTGTTCTGCACTTTTGCACGTGTAACTTTCCTTTTGCATTTTGCAAACTCTCTGCAGCTAAAAGGCAGTATCTGTCATAACACTGTATTTATTCAGAACTGTACTGAAGCAATTGTCGACTGCACTAAAGAGAGCACAATAATTAAAAAACCAGAAGCAACAAAACAACCTTCTGTTTTTTTTTAATTATGGTGCTCTCCAGTGGTCTCCATGGTCCTGGAGGAAGATTGTTTCGTTTCACTGTGTACTGTGTGTATATGGTTGAAATGACAATAAACCTACTTGACTTGACTGTGTGATGCCAGTGACTGTGTGAGACCCTTATTTGGTGTCCTAAACAACATTTAAATTGATCTTTAAAAATGACATTAAAACCAGTTTTACATATTTGAATAGGTTCTGCAGCATCACCTCAGATAATCCTTTCTGGAACCTTTATTGGAAGTGTATATATGCGTCTTTCTTTTTCCTTTGTAAAATCATTCAGATATCAAAACTCAGAAAAGAAACTGGTGCGGAGGAAAGTATGTGCATGGCATGTGGCCTAGATGAAACATGTAAATGATGAGATTTTGTTGTAGTTGGGAGCTCCCTGACTGCGAAACATCATCTTATTTACTCATGCATTGAGTCACTCAGTATGGAGCCTAACAATCAGTGGCTCTGAAGTGCGGCCTGAGGGAGTGTCTCACACCGGGCATTCTTCAAGCCTCTCTCAATCAACTTTACATTGAACAAAAAGGAGAATCAGAGGTCATTTAAATATACAGTTTCATAGAAGGCACACGAGCGCAACCACAAAAATTAATAGTGCAGTTAGCTATGGTTGGGTTCAAAATGATGTAGGAACTATAGACTGACCTGTTTCCCTGGAACTTACTGATATTTTGATTTGTTTTTCAAACATAAATTGATCACTGAGCTGAAAGAATTATGAAAACATTGATGTTATATGAGAACATCTACAGTATGTTATCATAAACAGTTCAAATAAAAAAATCCACAATAGAATAGAACATGTTATTCTGTTAACTAGATAAAGATGTCAGAAAAGGTTCTTGGAAGAACCCTTTTGGTTCACTTTGAACCTCTGAATGCTCTGAATGTTTCTTCCGAGACAGTGAGATTTTTCCTAGAACTTTATGTCCAAGCAAAGAGCCGTTGAAAAACTGTAATTATGAAAGAGTGCACAGCACACAAGTAAAAGTACATACATGCAACCATGTTATTATAAACCTCACATTGGTATGCTCGGTGTAAAAAAAAATCTCTCCATATTTCCTGCGTCTTCTTCTCATCATTAAGATTCACTTATCATTAAGAGCAATTTAAACCGTTGGGGGCGAGGATAATGAGAATTGCTCAGAACAAAGCTGGGCCACTGAGATGTGTGGTGACTTCTTTTGTTCGGTGTGTCAGATGACAGAGTAATGGCGAAAGGAGCAGTGAGGGGCCCAGGAGAAAGTGTCGCTCCCTGAACAGATGATTTCTCGCTATGCAGGATAATCACGCCGTGTGGAGGCTACCAAGATTTCCGCTTTCTGACCAGCAAGGTCAAAACAAATTCCTGAAAGGTGGGAATTCAGTTTGAAAACACTTATGAATGCATGAGATGTGTGGATCCTTTCTTTTCTTCACACCCACGTTTCATTTTACACAGGAGGTGGTCTTCTTCTTCTTTACATAAGCCTCTACAGTAGACACCCACTGCCTAGCAATGTATAATTACAGTCATATCAACTCCGTTTTTTTCTCTTATTGCATAAATTGTAAACAATAGATGGTCTCTTCACATTAAACATTTCACATTAAATGGAGCCGTCTAAACGGTCCAAAATTATATTGAATAAAATCTCTCGTTAATGTACATTCTCTCATAAATAAGGGGTTTTTCAGGGGTTCTTTAGTAAATAGCAATGGTTATATACAGAACCATTCAACCCAAAGATCCAATCTGAAATCTTTGAAAATGATGCTGTTTCATTATATACTTGAATGTCTGAAAGCACAGTAAAGTAGCATCCGATCCAGGGAAAGTGACTGATTGTAGCACTGAAAATTTCATAGAGATACAAGTTGGACAGCAGTATTAAAATAAGTGTATATTAAAATTCCAATATTATATTCTATATTAAATATTCAATTACATATTATACATGACATTCTAGCGGCTGCTAGGAGCCACCATTGTCTAAGGTTATTCAGGACCTTTATTTTGAAACCGTGTGCCAGGGTGTCTAGTGTCATGTCTTTTGTTCCAGCTGTGAAGCATTTGAGTTAAAGTGATTGTCTGTGCTGATTGGTTCTGGTCTCAGTCTTGTTTGTATTTAGGTTGCCTTTGTTCATGCACTTGTAGCTCCACCGTCTTTTGTCCTCTGTAAATGTCTAGAGTTATTGCTGTCATAGTGTTTGCTTTGTATTTCTGGCCCTCGTCTCTTCTTTGAGTTCTTGTAAATAAAGTCGATTTAAAATGGAACCTTGCATTTGCGCCTCGCTATCCAAGCCCCGTGTGACAAAATCCTATATTATCACTGCTAGATGTTGATACTGTATACATGGCTGACATGTATTTATGATGAGCTGCTGAAAACCACATAAATAACATTCAAAAGTCGATGGTTGCTTGTCAACTTGAGTACTCTAAACAAGCTGCATTTCTTGGCAGAAGTTTAACATTAATGATAAGCAGTTGAATTATTCATTTAATGTTTACATATCATATTACATGTAGCTGTTTTATAAAAGCAATAATCCATTCAAAGCTTTTCTATCAAGGAAAGGGGAGTGGGCTCACTAGGGATGCACAAGGATATTGTATCATACCATATCCATCAGTAGATATTTTCTTTAAAACAGTCTGCTTTGGACAGATTAAATTTGACCGATATTCAATGACAAATTCTCTATAATGCCAATACCAGTCATTGCTTTCTGCCACTTTTTTGTCTCTCTTTGTTTACTGCTTTATATAAATTCTTATTATGTGTCATAATTATAATGTAGTTCCTGATTAAACATGAGTTATTGTATTCTCTTATTGTATTATCAGTTATTATTTTCATTATTTCATTAGTTGGTCATTTAGTAGTATATAATAGTATATAACAGTAATATATAACAGTAAATAGTTGATATGTAACAAATAATGTTTATATGTTATTATATAAACATATAAACAAAAATGTTATGTCCAAGTTAAAGTCCTTAAAGAAAACACTATCAGCAAAAAGGGCTCCCCCATTGTTATAAATCAAAAAACTCTTTTTCCTACCAAGAGTACATACATTTATGCCATGATGTGCCAATGAGTGGACAATAATTCTTGCTTTATGCCAATCAAGAAAATCTTTTGCTAAAGGTGTAACATCAGGGCAGCAAACAGTGTCACATGTTTTTCTAAATCTGTTTGTTTCATGTTGTTTTGTTGGAAGGATTTGAAGTCTAGAACTGTTTGCACCGATCAGAGCAATTACAACGGGTGGTTTGAGTGAGATAAATGTTTAGGATTTGCGAGTAGCAGAAAGCAATGAAAAAGCAACTCAGCTTCAGACATGTAATCACTGAGCTAAAACTTTGCTCCTAGATCAATACATTCAAGCTTGAGGGCTTCTGAGGTACTTCTGAGGAGCAGCCGCAAATGCAAACCAGGCAAAAGCTGTTAAAAACAAGAGCTAATCCTGTCCTCCTTTCAGATATTCAATTTTTGTTGCTTTTATCCTAGATGATGTGTGCAGCCAAATTCTTATTTAAAGATGAACCTGTTGGTTAAATGTGTTGTTTTTGCTCTTTGTAGTCTCCAACATTAGGAAAGTTAACATCTAAGCCTAAGGCAACATGGTGGATCTGTATTCTCTACTGTATTATAAAGAACTACAAAAGTAACGTATACTTGCACGCTTTTGGCAGTGTTCTTCCACCCCCACCACCTCCACCACCATCCTTTACTGTGTTCCAACCAGCATGGAGACGTGAACCCTCCAGCATGCCTTCTGCTAGACTTCCTCGCCTTGCTCACCATTCTCTCTAATTAATAAGGAACCCTGGGATTACAGAAACGTTAGATTGCATAGTTATGGAGAAAAACTAATGTTGTAGTGGTCCAAAACCCAGAGGGTAGTTGAAAAACTAGGACAATATCCAATTTGGTACTTCCAAAAAACCTTGGGTTCCCAGGGGATAAGCAGTGCCCTCCATAAGTACTGGTACACTGAAGTCAAAATGATTTTTGCTGTAAGCTCAAGCATGGGGGGTGGGGGTAATCACTAAAGGAGTTATTATCGCAAAACAATACAGCACATTTGTTCAGAACCATGCCACAATAAAAAGTAATTCTGTTTTTGCTCCATCTCAGTCTTGGCTCTGTTAGACCAAGTCACAATTATCATCCCTGATTATAAAATTATGGCATAATTTGAATTGTCTGTAGCAACTCACTGTAATAAAAAAAATCACTGAGATTTAGTAGAAAATATTCAGGCAAAAACACATTTGTGCTTTTATATAGATGTAAAGATATTTTATTTATACACATAATTATATTTGTTGTGTATTGGGGGTGGTCTAGTGGGTAGGATACTTGGTTCTGGACCAAGAGGTCATGGGTTTGAATCCTACCTTCAGCACACCACCACTGGGTTCCTGAACAAGACCCTTAACCCGAAGTTGCTCCAGGGAGACTGTCCCCTGTAGTTAGGGAATGGAAGTCGCTTTGGATAAAAGCATCTGATAAATGTAAATGTTTTTTCATCACTTTACACTTAAACGGAAAAGGATAGAGTTCAATTCAATTTCAGTTCGATTTTATTTATATAGCCAAAGGTGACAGAGGCGAGGAAAAACCAAGACTCAGAAAGGGGAACCGATCCTCCTCAGGTCGACTCAGAGAGTTCAGACTGAATAGAATACCATCGCTATCAGTAGTAAAATCTTATCATATCACCATGTTTTCATTTTTTGACATAATTTCAAAACCTAAAACTTCCTAATGAGTGAAAATTTCATGAGGAATGAAATCTTCTCTTTGCAAATTAAGAAAGTTACAATTTTGGATATGCAAGAGGTCTGACAGTAATAAAAAGGAACAAATAAGAACTAACAACTATCTTGTCTTTCGGGTCCCCCACTACACCATAACTATAAACTTCTCATGAGTTACACAAGAAGACAGCATTAACTACGCTATGCAAAAAGTCATTGTGTGTTCAATACATAATACAAAAGAACAAAGTCATTTTTGTTGTTGATTCAGTTAGTGAATCCTAAGTGACCGCCCCCTCCCCTCATGTTGCAGTCGGCTTCAAAATTCCGTGTCTTTTATTCTGTGCACAGACAATTCTTTCATGATGCACATGACAGTGGAAGGTCCTGACCCCACTTCCCCATCCTTCGTCTCCTCCATGTCCCATGCCTGGCTTACCTTCGCTGGGATTATTGTAATACTCCTTGTAGGAGCTGTGCCGCTTTGATGTAATAACTATGTGCACCTTCAGGCCAGAACAGAATCGCACCTGATGGAAGTCAGTAGACAGACGACTGGTGGAACATTTCAAGATCTCTAATATTCACCGTCTGCTATAAGCAATCAAACAAGGTCATGCTTTGTTTGAAAAGAAATGTCAAAGGATATATACATTATTCTTCTTTTTGGCGTTTGATTATTCTTTTCTGTGGCGTAGAAGTCAAATGTAATTTTTTGTTTAGTAGTAACCTGCTTTTTGTTCAACACTTTAAAATAAAGGTGTATAGATACATATCTGTTCTATGGGGAAAAAAGAATTGGTAAAGAGGTGGAGGTTCTTTTAAAAATATTAAAAAACTGTCATGTTCGTTTTAAACATGGGTTACTTAGGCCACCAAAAGTGGTTCTTCCTCAGGATTGCTCCAGAGAAACTTAATTAAGTTCAAATTAAAGTACAAAAACATCTAATAGCTAGGGGTATCACTTTTTTATGCCCGGAGCCGATATCCTTGAGTATCTGTTGACACCAATCCAGTACTGTCTTTTTCCCTCTCAAAGAACTAAGCGGTTAATAATACACTTGTCTGGGTGCACTTTGAATCCAAAATTGCTCCCTATCTCCTCTTTAATGCGCTATGTTAGTTATAAAATTTGACTTTCTACATCCATTTAGCACACAATTTGCATACAAAACATACGTGGCTGAATCGCCAAAGGCACTTCGTTAGAAATATTATAAACTATTTGAGTGCAGGAGTCTGTATTAGGGAGGAATTAGGTAGAAAGGACACAGCCCTGTTTTACTCTGTATCATTTGTGTCATTTCTCTTTATGGCAGATTGCTTAGGTTAGTCAAGCATGTACAGCTCTGGAAAAAAACAAGAGACCACTGCAAAAATGTTCAGTTTCTCAGGTATAATATTTCATACATGCAAGTATTGAACTGAACAGCTTTGCCTTAGTTTTTAAGAACTGCCGACAATATTGCTCCTAATTTCCAAATCAAAATATTATTCTTTAAAGGAAATTTCAATACATCCAAATACGAGAAATGATGCAGTGATTACAGAATTGGAATAATTCAAAGAAAACAAATCTCTTCAGTCTTAAACAAACTGGCAATAATGACCTTTGACGTACTTCTAGTAATGTTTTGCCATCCAACTGGTCACATTGCAAGAGGAGAGTGTTGGTTACTGCAGTGATTTTATACTTTTGATTTAAAAATAAATTGCAGTGGTCTCTTTTTTTCCAGTACTGTATGTGACAAAATCACTGCTTTGGATATCCAGTGCAATAATTTTGGCCTGTATCACACCGACATTGATATTGAGTTGGAATCCTCACAAGCTAAAACTAAAATTCCTGTCATGTATAAATGCTCCTATCACAGTAAGATGAAAATGGAAAATGAAAAATGAAACAAGATGGAACAGTATGATAAAGGGAGACAGCAAACTTGGCATGCCAAGTTTCAGGTGAGCCAGTCTGTGTTGTTTACAGTTCCCTATTCCCAGGTCTGACCTTGAGGTTTGACAGTGGGCCCTAGACATCAATCATGCGCGAGAGCGCGTCTGTCTGGTCATCCACAGTGGAAGCTCAAGGAGCAAGATACTCTCCAAGCTGCCATATGATCATCATGCCCAAACTCTAGCTGTCAAATCATGTCAGCGTCCAGTTAGCCACCTTTTGCCCTTTTCTGAATCTAGTGGTTTTACAACATCACTGCAGCCATGTAACCGACAGCAGCCTCCTTTTAGGTTGGAGCTCTGCTAGATGTGTAACAAAACAGTTGCTGTGTGATTGAAGGATTTGTGTCAGTCTGAAGTTGATATAACTTTCTCAGCCTTAACTATTCCTTTTACACGTGTTAGTAGACATGTCACTAATCTGATGCGCAGCACTGGTATGGGATTAAAATAAGCAGAATATCTTGCCTCAAATATTGGAGAAAAATGCTGTCAATATTTTACAGTTCTTGCCTAAACTGAAATGAAATAGCTTCCCAGCGTAAGTCAATTCAAATGACAGTATGTACATGTTGCCTATTATTAACATGTGTAGTAAACATTGTGCTAGAAGTATTAAGTACTTTACTAGAACTTAATCATTCAGGCCCTCACAGAGCAACCAGAACTCATTTTCCTTTAGAGCTGTAGACTGTTTTATAACGGCAAATGGCCATCTTAAACAAATCTCAACATTTTAAAGTTTTGTATCATTTAAAGAAACACAATATTGACTCAGTGTGAGTACCAGTACTGAATCCAAAGCTTCACTATTGACATCAGAATGAAAATAAAATGTACCAAAAAGTACTGATGTTGGAAAAGTCCAAGTGGCAACTTGCCACACCAATTCACAACCAGTGTTTATGCCTAAGAGGCAATTCATATCATGCTTGATAACAGTGTACTGTTGTCTCTTCCTCACCCTTCTGTTGGGACTATGTAAACTGACACAGTTATTCCAGCGACACAAACAAATTACTACTTAAATTCCCAAGGAAACTCATTTTGATCCATCGGCGCCTGCAGTAGTGTCCAATGTCTGGCCCAACCTTGCACAATAATGCCAGATTTTACTAATGAAGTAATCTCTTTAACAATAAAGGGAGTCTAATTAGAGCCCATTAAGGTGTGGTTGAAGTTGGAACAAGTGCTTGTGGTAGCCTTCGCTGGATCAAACTGTGTCCAGGTCTCAATTTTTTTTCCCTCAATGGAAAATTGATTTACAGCACCTGGCTGCAAATTCCCCAGCTGCTTCCAGAGCCCGAAAGACTTCTCCTCAAAACACTTGTCAAGAAACCAACAGAAGAAAGGGGGAGAAAACAGAAAGCTAACAGGATGTATCTCTACAGACACAGAGCAGAAGAAGCACAACTAAAGAACCTTTCAGTTCTCCCTACAGCAATTACCATCATTCAAACTCCAGTCTCCATCATCTGCTCCTGCTGAGCACCATCAACGGCATCATTCCTACAAAAGGGGTGTAAGCCTGAAGATCACTAGAGAGGTTTGTTAAAGAAAGTTGGTCAGTCAGACCTAATAAGTGTCAGAGAAGCATTACTAGTTAAGTGCAATGGCTTTAGTGGTTCAAAGGCAGTGAGAATATGTTGCCTGATGATTTGTAACAGGTGAGAGATTGACAGTTTACTGGTTGAGGTCAAAGAATCCTTCTCAACGTTTGAGAAGTCAGTTCACTGAATGTGCTGATTTAATTTCAATGGTTAATCCAGCTGTATTGCAACAGAATATTCACAGTTAGAACTGGCCATTAAGACTGAAGGGGGAAGCAGCCTGTAGGACAGACGATCAGATGCAACTGAGGAGCTAGAAGTACAAATAAAGTCATGACCACAATCATCCAGTGTGATGATAAATTACCTGCAAGTCTGCAGTGTAGCCTTAGGGAAAAAGTCGTTGCTGAACTTGATAACACAATCCGATATCTTATTGATAACCGATAAAAGAGACTGAAAAGGAAATGAGCATCCATCACTTTCCTAGGCCACTTTCCTTTCTGGCCTCAGTATAGTGCATTACTGCTATATACTGAAAACACAGCACTAATAAAAGGTACATTTCGTCTTGTCATATATTAACTGCAAGCCTTGCAGAGAGGGGGAAGAAAACAAGATGGCACAATTTCATGGGCCATAAGAGCTTTTCCTAGTCGCCTTATAGTAAATAAGCTGTCTCACTAAAATGATTCATGTTGCTCTCTCTTGAATTATGAGGTACAGTAAGTGGTGAGGTTTCCAGTTTCTTTGAACTTGCAGTGATGACAGCTCAATGAGTTTGTCAGCCATTAATAATTTCATCACGCTGTTCATTAGCATTACATTCTCAAAGCCATTTAAGCAGCAGTAAGGCCAGCAGTCTGAGTTCTTTTTCATTCTATTACTATAAGAATCTGTTTGAAGACCGGTCCTGACCTATGTACATTATTGTAGTTCTGTGGGAAAGGCCAAGCCAGGGGAAGTGCCCGTTTATGCCAGCGCAATCATTTGTCTTGGCTGGGGGTGAGAGGGCCGGAATGGGGCCGACAGTGCATTTGGACCTCCTAGATCGAGTTCAGCAAGAAACATCCAAATACCACTGGGGAAATAAACATTTTGAAATAGGCATGGAGTCAGGAAATAGGCTTTATTGGAGAACTAATCAAAAGGATCGTTTTAGAAGGGGACGATTTAGATTTTGATTGGATCCTTGCTGGCATTGGGGTTATCATTGCGTCTCATGCTGGGAAGCGTAATTTGATCCTTGATGTCCACACTGGAGTCTGATGTATGTCCTGCTGCACTGGCTGTGACTTAGGCTGACAGGTGGTGTGAGAATAAGTAGGCCGACAACTCCCCAACATTGAGTTTGGTTTCAGTGCTGGGTCTTTTAGAAAAGTGTTTGTCTAATGCCAGGTACAATTTATCAGCACAAAGCAATACCCTGATAGAGTTCACCTTGGATTATAGCATCGTTGAAAGGTACTGGCTTCCAAGTGGGATAAACCTGCATGTAAGGAAAAATCTTTCACTAATCTCTCTTGCTCACCACTATGTAAGTATCTGGGCTATGACACAAAGGTTAGATTGTAATTGAGTGATAAGCACTGAGCAGTTCAGCAGAGTTCTGTGTTGCTATAACTCTCTGCCAATATATTAAAACTGATCAATAAAATAACATACTGCAATATGCTGTCCAGGCTGTCTTCAATTAAACATCCCGGAAATCAAATCTTACAGCTTTTAACAGAACACAGGCGCAGTTCTGCCATTTGGCTTCTTTCTAAATGCAGTGCTGGAGCCAAATGATCACAGCATTTATACAAAAAAACAAGAAAATTAGTAACGGAATAAGTCATTAGATGAAAAGCAGCAAACAGAGCAAACAAGCACATATGGATCAGGTGTGTACTGTATGTTATTTATTCAAAGACTTTTAGTTGGCTGAGCTCTCGTTCACTTGTCTGTTTTGCCTCAACCATCAACAGTAATGAAATGTTTTATTGCGCTCAGCATCTGGTCTGTTCACTCGCATATCTGAACCTAATTTGGCCTGTAATCATGTTGGTATCGACTGCAGTCTTGGCAAATCACAGCGTTATCTCAGCGTCTCTGCTACAAACACTGAATATTCACAGGTTTTATGGAGACGCTGCCAAATCTTTTGATTTAAAGTTCCTTTCCAGTTTAGATTTCCACCTTTCTGTAGATATGTATGGCTGAAAGATCAAATGTATGTATCTCTTCATCAAAATATTGAATAAAGCATTGAAACGTGCTTCTTTAAACTCTTTAGAACCTGAGATATAATGAAAACTACAAAGTAAGGGCAGCCTTCATGTTAGAATGCTCACATTTTGCTTTAAATGGTCTATATTTTACTTTTTTTCTTGTATTTTATTTTTCCCCCTCAGATGACTGTTACTAAAAGTCTTGAGTTACCCCTCATTTTGCTTCCAAAGAGTCTAGTATGTAGTCTTCAGAATTAGTTCTCCAGGCTTTGTTCCTGAAGAACATTAAAAGTTTTTGGCTCTCATTTTCAGTCCAGTCCTTGTACCTGACCGCACAGTGATCTATATATAAATGATTCAAGCATAACAAAGCCATCTAACTTAAGGCCTGAACAAGTGAAGAAACGGGGGCAGATGATTATCAGGCCGGTGATCAGTATACTGGTGGTGCTGAATGTGACGTTGCCGGTCAATAGAGCCCGCTATTGTTTCAGTTTTATATGTGGGACTCTTATTTTGAATCAGTTTGTTTTGGTGTTGGGTTTCACCTGTTCTGTCAGCTGACCCGTGTTTATGTGAAAGTGATTGGGCTTGTTTATTGGTTCATGCCGAGTCCTTTGTATATTTAAAGTCTAGTGATTCTTATCCCTCTGTCGGTCCTCACCATACCCGGCCTTCATGTTTCATATAGTTTATGTTTTCCTTGTGTTTTGGCCCTTGTGCCTTCATTGTGTTCTTTAGAGTTAGAGTTTGTGTTTGTGAATAAAAACAATTGGAAGCCTGCGTCTGTGCCTCGCTGTGACTCTCACACGTGACACATTTAATCTACTCAATATACCAAAGGTAAGACAGCTTGACTGGCATGAAATAATATCTTAATATTTTTGCGCCAACAAGACTCAAGATTTTTTGCACAGTACTATACTACTGTGTGTATATGTACTGTATGGACAAATGTATTGGGACACACATCTTAATTATTGAATTACACACACACACACACATCTGTTTCGAAGTCACTGAATTCACCATTCACAAAAACGAATTAAAAAAAGATTGTTTGGCAGATTCCATACATGGGCTGTGGACTGGACGACAAACACTTTCATTTCCAAAAAAACTGAGAAAATTCCATTTTCCATTATATGGGCCCTTTATTCAGCGTGCACATATTATATCAGTGTTCTGATTTTCTGGGCAGCCTTAAAGTAGGTGATTATAAACAATGAAATATGTGCAAAAGGCCTAAAGTACTAGCCATGTGACCACTCCTGTCTTTTCCTCTCTCTCCTGAGAAAAAAACAGCGTTCATTGAGTCCGACGGAAACAAGACGAGGGCAGGAAGAGGAAGAAATAGTTTTAGAATGAAATCTGTTTAGCACTGCCCTATGTTACCATGGCATGCTGTGTTGAGATCCAAAGCCATACTTTTTAATGTGCCACATTCTAATCTCATTTAGGCTCCAGCCAAGACATCCTGATGCCAAATACCATCAAAAGCAGTGCCTTTGATGCTTGGGCCAAGGCATTAAAAATACTGGAATGTGGTAGTGCATGCAAGTGCCAGGTGTATACTACCCTGTAATTAGGTCTGAATCGAATTAAAGCATTATAGAAAATACTGTGCCCCATTTTAAGGTAATATTAGTTATAGCTTCAATATTCATGGCTTTTGCCCCAAACCTGTCTGTCTCACATGACTATATGAAAATAAAATGACTTTATGGTCAAGTATAAGTGAAATCTTCTAATTACTTTCCGCACATCAAAGAGCTTGGATCGAAATATTACCCCTTTCAGGCTATCCCCAAGAATGAAGAAACTTTTTATTGCTCACGCATGTCAAGGGGTGTCAAGATGACGCCTTCTCTTCCACTGTATAATTAGCTGCAAAAGAGATTTCTTGGCATCCAGCTGGGATAGACCTTAGAAACAGGAGTATCTTATTCCATGCCTCATTCCGTGATTTGTTTGTATGCCTGTACCCTTTGAAGAATTTTCTATGCTTATAGCTACTTTTCTTTTGTTTCCTTTTCTCCAATAGCAAGCAAAAGTGCTTAAGCTTTGCAATAGGTGCCCTGACACAGATGAAGCATGTAATTTTGTAGATAATTGGACACAGTACATCAAAAGCACTTATTCTCGGCATAACTGTGAATTAAGGATTGAAGATCAGTGGACAATATCATCTGCCACACAGCATAATTAAGACAAGGTCGAAATTTACGTTTATGTCAACAGTCAATGTACAGAACGCAGTACCACAAATAAACAGCTGTTTATTTTTATGTTGGGTTTGAATTAGTTGTTCCCTTGCTGATGTCGAATCCATCAAAAGCACAAAAGCGGCAAGCTCTTGCCCCACATTCACAACCACATTCTTCACATGAACTCTGTCTGCATGCATGATGCGTAATAACATTATTCCCACTGTGCCTCTGGTATCTCGAGGAATGAGACTATTAACCATGCTGTGCAACTCCTCAAAATCTGTGAGCTCTGGGATAACTCAAATGCTCCACTTTCCAGCCTTCAAGGTTTTGCCATTTTAACAGATGCTAGAGGACAAAGTGGAATTTAATCAAAAACGGAGATGTCTACTCTATATGCTAAGTAATGGTGGTTCTACGAGGCCTTCTGGAGGTCTCTCAGATTAGAACCCTCAGAGACGGACGGTTAATCAGAATGTTTCTCAGGGTGCTTATGCTGACATGTAATTCAGAGCTGGGTAGCACAAGGAGGGGAAAAAGGAAGATCCATAAGCACAAAAAGCCCAATCTTCATTCTGCATTATTAAGGTGGATTTACATTAAATATTAAATGGATCATATGCTGTTTTAATATTCATAGAACTGAACTTTTAGAACTGAAATACTGTTTAAACTGCTTTTATGTGGAGAAGCTGAATGATCACCCTCACAGGAATATTGAGGGTGCACAGGTCAGAGCACCAACCCTGGTTTCTTTGTACTACAGCCATATATTTGGTCCTAGGATTAGAAACCCTCATTGAACTTTACATGTATACTTGGGATATATTTGGTTTGAAAAGTATGGCATTATTTTTTGTCCAAATAAGCTGTCCATTACAGCCTGGTGTTGTAAAACTAAGCAACTAGGCTTTAACTCGCGAATGTCCATGTCTAAAATTGGTCAATTGCTCCTCTTAGCTTGCCTGTTTACAAATCTAAAATCTAAAGAGCCATAAATGATTGGCAAAATGGCAAGTTTTTATCACTTAATTTAATGTATAAAGTTCAGTCTGTTGGTCATATGCTAGCACTGATTTTTAGAAACACAATAGAGAATCTTAATACAATACAAAAAACTATGAAAAAAAATAATAAAAACCAAGCACTGTTTATGCAATGCGCAAATCTTTACCACTAAAAAACAATCAGCGCAAGGTCAGCAACAATTTCACAATTGTGGTGAGGGCAAAAAAAGAGAATTTAGGGAAAAGACAGCACACACCTCCTGGGGGAGTTACATGACTGTAAATACTGTCCCTGGAACCATGAATATTGATAAGGCACATTTTCTTTACTAATAGAGACATGTCCTCAAGATAAACCAAATGTTGTACTGAAATATTCAAATGAATCAAATAGGCATAGACTGGAGCTGACTAAAGGGTCTAAATACAAATAAGAAAACAACACAAAAGCAACTTGGCACATCAGACAAAATTATAACATCTTGAACAAAATATGAGGTAAAACAAAACAAAAAGGAGCAAACCAGCAGTGGTAAAGCAAACGTGATATTGACAGTGCCATTGAAAGCAGATTAACCTTCTCTAGTATGGGGTACTTACATACAGGATCACTCCATGAGTGGCAGGACAACAAAAATAGACAACGTCATTAATGGAGAGTTCGGGAACCTACTGCAACTGCAACAAAAGTGGAAGTCTGCCTTCTCTCACATGAAACCCATCAAATCAAAGCACAGGTCCACAATGATGGATGACCTCCCCATGTCCTACGTAAGGTTTGGAACCTGCTCCTACTGCTCTGGAAACAATCTGGAGTACTACCCTTTATTATGTCTGGACTACATTTCTGTTGTTGTGTGCATGCGAACTATATAGGTAGGCTATTAGCTATAGCTATGTCTTCTTATATGTACTGGTAAATCTTGGTGGACTGCCAAGTTGAAAAGTAATTATGCCAAGTCAGCCACCTTACCTTCACTGTAGCCTGTAGGGAGGCAAAGGAGATTAAGGAGGACAGAAGGGCCCTGAGAGTGGAGGTGATGGAGACTAGGAGGACCTTCCTCCCCCAGGCATCTGCTGCACCAGGATGCACTGGTGGGCTCCTGGGGTGCTTTGAATGAGCCTGCTGATCGAACTGAAGCGGGAGGTCCAAGAGTACATCCAGAAGCTGTGCAAGGTGCTGAGTTATGTGGCGCTGAAACTTCATCTGGGACAAGACCTACTCAGTATTATGGCAGTTGGAGCCAGGGGCGGACTGGCAATCTGTACATTCTAGAAAAGTCCAGAACAGTTGTCCGTTGCATGGCCATCGGCCTGTATTTCTCAGCCGAGATTTGCATACCAAACCTACCTCCCTATCCCTGGTTGGAGCTGACCTCCAGGACAGTGACAGTGAATTAAGGCACCATGAACAATATGTGGGCCAATGTCCTGTGAGGCCAGTTATGGGATGGGGAGCAAGTGCTGAATGAGGATTATCAAGGGGGCCACCAAGACCCATGGCACATATCTGAAACAGAAGAGTGCCCCAGCACATGTGTGACCTCCACACATACCAAGTGGAGCTTCTCTTCACCTGGGTAGAAAGGGTCTAAGTACAAAGGGAACTGGTCTTGTGGTCCCCACAAGGTGGCATGGTGGATGTAAAGGTACATGAGCTGGGTGGATGTGGAGAGGGGCTTACCCTGGACGAGACCAGTGAGCTGTGGCAGCTACTGGAGTGGTGGCAGTGGGTGTTCACCCTGGCAGAGAATGATAATGGGAAGACACTCTGTTCCACCACGTCTCCAGAGGTACAATGGTATCCATTTATGAGTGCTACTGGCCAGTTGCAGAGACTCTTCAAGTCAATGCTGGAAGACAATGTGGTTCAGGACAGCTATAGTGTGCAGGCTGCTCCTGTAGTCCTGGAGCAGAAAACGTTGTTTCAGTGGGAGATGCTGGAGAGTGGGCAGCAAGATCCTGGGTTGGCCCAGGTACTCAACTGGTTGTTGCCTGGGGTACGACCCACCACAGAGGTCATAAGGGACCTGCTGGACCTTTTGACCTCTTTTCCAGGTTTTTCCTTCACTGTGCTGTCATCGGATCAGAAAGGCATACCAGTGGTAAGGTGATCTGGGGTAGGTCATCCAACACTACAGGTGATCCATGCAGCTGCTCTCAGACTAAGTGTTTGAGTTCTTGCTGGTGAAAGACCCGTGTGAAACGTATGGGTGTAAGAAGGTTTGTAATACCTTCCCAAGGGAAATGGGGCCTGTGAATGATAGAACTGAACACTATTATGGAGGTTGAAATGTTTTCTTTCACAGAACAGGGCTGCTTAGTAGAAAGCCTGGAGCTGATGCCAACTTACAACTGTACTCCTTATAGCAGCTTGGGAACATACAGTATGAGCTGGCCATGGGTGAAGCCAGTTGGGAGTGGCCACGGAAAATCAGCATCAGCTCTGGGTGGCCTGTGAGGTCTCTAGGACTGAGAGGACCCAACAGTGGTAAGAACAGGAGCAGCAGAAGACCTGCATTTGGCCTTTGGTACTTGGGGGCTGGGTCCTGCTGAGGAGCTTTTGCCAGCTTGAGGGGGAACGGACGGTTGTGCGTTAACTTTTTTCCCGCATTTGAAGTGTGGATCTTTTGGACAGTTGTGTGGACATAGCACTGTATGGAAGACTACCATGAGCAAGTGTGACTCAAGTCGCCCAGTAACACAGTGCCAGTCCATGTAGTAGCTGACTGCTCTTTTTCCCATTATTGTTGGTTTCCATTATTGTAGGTTATTATGTTCCCATTTTCCAGTATGCCACCAAGAAGGAGCTATGCGATTTCGCCACAGGCTGTATTCAGAAGCTCCTGGGACACAGAAAGTGGACCCAGGGAACCATGATCCAGTGTGACTGTGGCAGGAAGGCCGATCAGTGAAGCCAGCGAAGGTAAGTGTGAGATGAGACCCTGGCTGAGGAATTATTGGTTGGGGGTTTTCTTTTTCTTTCTAGAAATCAATTAATGAGGTGGTCAGGGTTAGTCTGAGTTGTTTATCTTTTTTATATTTCTTTATTTTTTTATTTGGGTTAACAGGTGGGGTATAATATGCTATGGGATAGGGCTGTGTACTTTACATATCTATGGTGCTGTATCCAGAACACTGTGGCATTTATTTACCTGCGGTGCTGTGTTCAAACTGTGTGAGAAGTGCTTACCTGTGGGAATGTGTTAAGAATGCTGTGCCTACACATGTGCCAGGAAGGGGAGAGCATGGGGGGTAAATCATTGGGAAGAATGATATAATGTAACACTGTGTACCTGAATAAACCTGTGTAAATTGAAAAGCACTTGCCTGTGTGTGTTTGCTCATCTCAGCTGCTTCCAGGGGAACCTAGAAAAAGGAAAAGGGTTAGAGAACGAAAAAATCAAAATCATCAAAATCATCAAAAGTCAAAATCATTCCTGACTGCACTTATCATACTGTATTTAGTTGTATGATATAGCTGGGTTCAAGACAAAGGATTAGATAGATGCTCCCTTTTGATGTCATTTGAAAACCTGAAAGAGGTTTTTGTTTATGTTCTATGAAACTAGAGACTTCTCTCTTAAACTGTCAAAAAGAGAATGGACATCATCATACCAAGAAGCACAGTGGTGATCTTGTACAGCCTCTGGTCAACTCAAATATTCACATAGCTCTACTTTACCATGAGGAACCCATAGGCAATAAGCATATTCACATGTGCTAATAAACCAGCTTACAACATCCAAAAGAGCAGCAGTTCACAGCAGGAGTGCTTGCCTTTAGGGATCAGGATAGCAAATCACAAGGTGCTTTTTGCAAATAAAGCTGATGCTAAATAAATACATTGTGAATATATCCCTGAAAAATGATTTTTGTGACAGGATGTCCTATTAAAAATGTGTGTTCGAACTTCAGCATAACTACAAGAATCGTCTCTGCCAACAAAACCCTATGTAGTTCCTTCTGTGTTAAAATTAAGCTCAAGGGAGTAAATCCTTGCCTTCCGTGTAGCAAGAGGCCTCTACCCTAAGTTGTTGGAATCTAAAGGCTTATTCCCAAATTCGTGGGATGAACCCTGTTTTTTTTTTTTGGGGGGGGGGGCTAAGAGCTCTCTAACTGGATTAATGCTGTGGCAGAGGCCCACTTTATCTCCTTCTTTTATATGTCTCAGTGTTGGATGAGGCTTAGGGGGCCAGCGTACTTCTCCAGCCCCAGCTGGATTAAGGTGAAGCACCTTGACCAATTAGGCCAAGGGCAGGTGTCACACAGGTTCTAAGAAAATTGAGACTTCTTCTGCCGTCTGTCTAATTCTCGCTCATTAGCTGACAAGCTACTCTCATTTGCCACGCAACAAATCCTTTTTGTATTGTGCAACCCCTCCTCAGCAGAACGTAACCCGAGCTGCCTTTCCTTGACCTCTCCTCCTCTGAGAGCTAATCAGACTCACCTGTGCACTTTACCCCAGCAGCCAGAGAGCGCTAACTCAGCATCCACTGATAAGGTTCTGTTCCCGCAGGCAAACAAAAAGATGCCAAGGTCCCCCCCACTTGCCCCTCCCGTCCTCTAGTTCAGGATAGAGGCCTGGTCTTGGGGCCTGAATCAAATCACCTGTGGGACAGCAGGAGGGGAGCTGCTGTTCTGCTCTCCTGCACATCAAAGGCAGAGAGGGAGGTTAGCTAGCCAGGCATCAAGAGCTGGAGGAAAAGATTAGCTAATACACTGTTCTGTCCACAGCATTGTTCCATGATAAGCTACGTAATAATCTGCTTTGAGATCTAACAGGAGTCATGTTAAAATGAGATCTAATGATAAGTTAGATCCAGTTAAGAGGGAATGGCTAAAGTTAGCAGTGATAAATTCACACTGGTCACTGGAGAACTAGTGTTAAATAATGTTGCAGAGTGGCAAACCAGAAGGATTGGTCTTTGGTTTAATCTCGAAACTGATTCAGTATATTTTTGGTGAAAGGCAAAACAGTCCTGTTTTTAGTTGACTAAAGAACATTTAAATAGAAAATGGAAATATTAATTGTATTTAAAGAATTTAAGAACCATTTTAAATCTTAACAAAACCTTCAAATACCATTTTTTTCTAGAGCCTGTTATTCAATCCAAGGACCAAGGAACATTAATTTACAACATGCACACAACACAGATGTTTTGTGACTTTGTGTGTCTTTCAAGTGTCATGTTCAATTCTCAATTGACTTAGTTCCCAAACCTTGCAGTTCTCTGTCTGTTACTGCAAGTATTATGACAAAACAATACCCGCTCTAATGGATAAGCAACTTCATAAATGTACAAAAACACTGTGTGAGCCTAAATTTGATTAGAATGATAACAAAAGAACAATGCCGAGCTATTTCCAGCTTTCCATGCGAGATCATTAGTTTTTAAAAAATGTGCTTTTTAAGATTGAATTTCAATACAGACAAGACCAAGCTTATATGGAGATGAAGCAAATCACCGCTTGATCTCATAAACTGCTTCAGCTGAAGTTTTGTGGGAGGTATGTCCAAATAATACAAAACACTGCATTTCTTACTCTAGGCTAAAAAAGATTCTTTCCTTGCCCTGCAAAAAGCAATAATGATAACGACCTTCGCCTGATTTTAAAATGTTAAATTATTATAATTTAGCCAAAGGCCAATAATAATGCAACTGGTGACATTCTCATTTGGTATGTTATAAATTGTTAAACATTGATCTATGGTTTAATATTTGCCATCCAACAGCCACGACAATGGGCTATTACCTTGACAGAGGACCATAATGTGTTCTGACATGCAAGTGATTATTTAAATAAAGGGTAAATATATATACATGAGCTAAGAAAATGAGGCTAAGTCGGTTGAGATGAATTGCTAGATTAGTAGTCACACACGGAGGAAGGTGGTAGAACATGAATTATATTCAGTATCAATATGGAACCGGAAGATGCACCTTTTAAAAAAGACAAGAGGTTATCTAGGCAAGGTGATTTACAGTAAGTGTGCCACAGAATCCAGACATGCCAGGAGCAGATGGTGTATTCTGATGTCAAGAGAGGCTCAGAGATGAATGCATCAGCCCGGTGAAATAAATGAAAAAAAAAATCCATCCTGCTGTTCATTTTCATTGTCTAAGAAGCACTTAAGACTTAATACATAGCCTGCAATGTACAGACAACTGTATCATCAAAGATTTAGTGGATCCCCAAACACATGCCACTCTTTTTGACTGTCCACCTAACATTTAATTACGGCCAAAATTTTAATTTATGCTAATTTATGAAATTGTCTCTTTTAACCCCAAATATACTCAGTCAGTCAAGAGATTTGGTTTTATGTCTTCAGTGTTATTTTGGATCTACAAGCTGTAGTTAATCAGTGTTGTAAGCTAAGTTCCAAGATATCATTGATAGCAAGATATTACACACTTGCCACAGACAGCACTGAACTGGCGGTGGTAGTTCAGTGGGTAGGATACTTGCCTCTGGACTCCTACCTTGAAGCACACTCCATACCTTGAATCCTACCTTCAGCACACCACCAGTGGGTCCCTGAGCAAGGCCCTTAACCCCAAGTTGCTCCAGGGAGACTTCCCCCCCCTGTAGTTAGGAAATGGAAGTGGCTTTGGATAAAATAAATGTAAATGTAACTGTTATGTAATCTAAAACGGATTTGCTTATGTGCTTTCTGACAATGTATGATGAATGTAGTTCTCTGTAAAAATACAGAGAAATATTAATGTTTAGCACCGTTTGTAGCTATGGTCTTTTCCGTTTTATACCTATGGCATGTCATGCAGTGTTAACAAACACAGTATGAAGTCTAGGACTACTACTCAGCATGGATAGAGGTAATTTTTGACAACATTACATGGCTGACTGACTTTATTTGGGGTTATGGGAAAATTGTTCAAATACGACCATTTAACAACAATGTTATGGACCACTCCAAGACAACAACATATAAATGATGAATGTTTAAAGTTAAACTAGTTGCTCCTTTAACATCTTCCTTTGGGCCTAAGGAGCACACATGGTTCAGCTCTAACCCTCACACCTGTTTCTCCTCCTCTCCACTCATAAACTGTTGTTTTGTCACTGAGCCATAGTATCCCAGCATTCCCTAATGAGATTAGATGGGCCACTAATGAGCACCACAGTGGTAGGAGTCGACTGTGAAGTGAAGGGCAGAGATTTCATCACCGAATCTGCTGCTGGACTTCAAGAGCCATTACCTAATAATAAACAAATGGTTTACAGGCTCAGGGGTTTCACTTGGCATAGAATTATGGAAATAGTGCTCAGATATGAAATAATGTGACATGTCCTGTATTGATTTGCAAGTGTCCTACAGTTGAACACACTGTGTTTGTAACTATACATCAAATTCAAATGCAAAACTGCAGTCTCACCCAGGACTAGAAACTCATCCTCTTCACAGTGTTGTGAGGGGTTTTAAAAGGTCACTAAATAAGCAATGTCCTATTGTAATAGTAGAAGGTTTCTCATTTGCCACAGCAGTTAAACTATTTAATGAACAGCTTTAAAGATAAATGAATGTTATTTTTATTGATATCCCTTTCTATTGACAATTATGCTATGACCATTTTGCACCCCAAGTCCTATTAATACTTGTAAATACTGAACCATATTTAATGTTTTATTTTAATTTATTATTTTACTTATATTCTACTTTTCTATTTCTTGTAGTACTGTTTTACTTATCTATCAACTTGTGTTTATGTAAAGTTAGAGGGAAACCTAAGACTTAAGTACTTCATTACCGGTTATGATGCTGCATTGTTATCTGTACATGACAATAAAATGTGAAACTTGAAACTTAATGGTATTTTTGTGAGGTATTTTTGTAATGTAATGACCATGTAAAGATTTATATATTTTGTACTGTATTGTTTTGTCTTGTTGATGTTAGCATATATGTTTCCCATAAAAAGAGTGTAATAACATGTTTAATCTATTTATAAGTCAAAACTTAAAAAGCTAAAATAGACCCCAGGTTCAAAATTCTATTTTGTTTCAATAAAATAGTACTGCAGTGATAAACTGGGTGTAACATTTGATCCGCTAAGGCAATGCTTATTAATTGCAATTTCCATCTTATCTCCCAAAATTGCAGTCATATGCCTTCATTATTACATGTTAATATGCTGGAGAGATTTTCAAAGTGACCCTTTGGAAAGGAGGCAAATGATCATTTCCTCATCAAACTGAGAGCTGGTGCTTCATAAGCTCAGGCACATACCATGAGAACGGCTGAAATATCACTAGCTAAATTGCTTATGTGAGGTCATGCAGTTTTTAAGAGGGCAAAAGACGCATGTGGACTAATGATCCATATTGGCTTTTAAGACCGTGATATTAATCTCCAGCATCCCCCCGCTCCCCTCTCTATGTAACTCAGTTCTGCTCAGGTTGAAACTGATTGACCTTCCGTCAAGAAAAATTAATTGTATCTGATGCTCATTTTATTTGTCGCAGAAAAAAGCTGCATTGCTGGTCAAACGTGTTCCTGAAGTGTCAGCATTTTCCTTTATCGGCATAGCCCTAAATGCATGCGTTTCTTTTCATTCTTTTTTTTTCCTTCTCATTTATTTATTTTTTTATTTATTTATTATTTGCTTATTTATTTATTTTTGATTCCATAAGGGTTTCACATTACTTGTAATTCCCTGTTAACCAGTGATAGAGTGAATTTCTTTTCAGCAATATTTGAAAATGTAATCAACATGCAATTTGCTAAGTTCACAGAACCATGATTTTTCTTAACGTAGCATTTTTGTGGGGTAAATATTGTGCCCCATAGTGCATTAACACAAGGGGACCCAATGTATCTTCCTATCAGAGCGGAGAGGAAGGGAAGAAAGTTTCCTTTTTATAAGCAGTATATAAACACTCCCCACTACATAAATCTAAGTTGAAAAAATATTTTGATTTGAATTAATTAGGTTTTTTTAAATGTCACAACAACCAATAAATTTACAGATATCCACCTATACAGGCCACAGTAGTTCAGCTCCACCCGTTTACACTGATGTTATAAGGAGTGTTTCTGCCTGAACTGCTTGTAAATGCAGCACTTTTGGAGGGCAGTCATAGGTCAAAGGTACACTTAAACTTATGGTCCATAAAACCATTCAAATGGAAAAAAATAAATCTACAAGAAAAATAGAGTGTACAGGACCTTTAATCCTGCACTGAATTACAAGGACAATAGGAATAAACTTGTAAACCGCTTACATGTATTTCAATCTTACTCATATATACAAATATCCACATGAATATTTGTGGCTTCAAAGCAGCTGTCAAAGTCCATTGATATTTAAACAATTCAATGAGTGGCTCCTTCTGACTGGTATGACTTTCTGTTGATTTCAGGACCTCACCGAGGGAACTTTGACATATGAGGTGTGCCACATTTAGTGAAGCTAATGAAAATGCGAGCTCTACCATTAACCTCTGGGAAGAAGAGAGAGGCCGTTTGATGCATTCAGATTGGCAACGGGCAATCTATCAGCATGGCATGCATTACTAATGAATAATTAAAGTGTTTAACATAATGGAAAGAAAGAGAGGGAATATGGAAGTGAAGGGTGGTGATGATTCTGTAACTGATTTGTCTTTAAAACCAATCCAGTGGTATTACCGTGCTCTCTGAAGATGAAGCGATTTTGGGAGCACTGAAACAAATAGGTTTTTGATGGCCCTGCCAGAGTAGTTATAGCCATTAGGTTGGAGAACTCTCATGATGGAAGTGGTGTCCTGGAGTGAGAGGATCATGAAATTTTAAGTGGGAAATTTACACCAGAAAGACACTGGCTCTGGCAGTGGAGGGGGCACGCCTGGGGACACATGTGTTTTCGCTGGGCGTAATGCTAGGCTAATGTCGCTGGAGATAAATAGTTAAACAAGCTGGGGATAGTTGCACTCCAATGGCTGCTAGAAAGCCTCTGAGAAACATCACACACTTGGGAGGACAGCTGGGAGAACAGCTAAGTTTATTACAAATGGAACTTACTAAGATACGGTGTGGAGCTAAAATGAGATGCAGGATTGCATGTAAAAGAAAAGAAAACCTGTGGAGTGATTGATGGAAGTATATAAAGCAGTTTCAACCCTCCCTAAAAAAGAAAATTATATTTTTAATGGCCAACACAAGCTATATTCAAACAAACCTACCACTGAATAGCATCCCATTATCAGGAACTCCATTAAGAGCAACCTTAGTTTCAGGCAGGATTTTCACTGGCTGCGGAGATGGCAAGTTTACTGGGCCCGGTTTTGTAGAACTCTGAACTGACAACGAAGTTTTAAAACATACAATTCACTCCTCAATGCAGACCATGGAAACTAAGCATTAAAAAATGCAGATTCAGCAACATTTACATGCGTACCCCTTGTCAGCCTTTAGCAGTTTGGCTCCGTCTTTGCACACTGAAGTAGTAATGAGTATCTCAAAATGTGCTTTTAAAGCATATTTGCATGTGTAAGAATCACAATAAAATAAAGTACATAAACATATAGGACATATGGGGTGGTGGTGGCCTAGTGGGTAGGATCCTTGCCTCTGGACCAAGAGGTCAGGGGTTTGAATCCTACCTTCAGCAAACCACCACTGGGTTCCTGAGCAAGACCCTTAACCCCAAGTTACTCCAGGGAGACTGTCCCCTGTAGTTAGGCGACGGAATTCGCTTTGGATAAAAGCATCTGCTAGTCCCATAAATGTACATACAACATTTAGTCCTGTTTCACTGAACCTTTTGAATCTCAAAACACTGAAATTAAATACATAAAGAGATTTTGGTTCATTGTTTCTATGGTGTCACAAAAAAGATGATGCAGTGTGGCCTACTCAGCCTTGAGCAGTTTAGCACCACCGACTCACGCTGAAGTTAGAAGTAGCATTTCATCTTGGACCACTTTTGAAAGAGGCAGCCAATCAGAACAAAGGTTATTTACATACAGCATTCTTAAAGGCACAGTAAAAAAAAACACCCTGTTTCAGTATAACTGATAAGGTTTTTTGTTACAGATATCCATACAAATAGAAAAATGGAACAAATAAAAGATAACCATATGATTTGGCCCCTTTTTGTGACTTTACAAAGCATTGTGAGCACAATACAATATTGTCATCACAGTCTGAAAAATACAGCAGTTTTCCCTTCTAAACCTTAAACACATAGATCCTATATGTCTTCCTTGGCACAATTTATGTCCTTCAATTTCCTGACCTATAGCATTCTACCCTGCATACATGTTCGTCTTGTTGTCTGCATGACAGATTTCCATGCATATTCATAGATACATATGGCTTGCCAGAACGAGCGCTGCCTCTTCTCCACAGCTTCTGCCGTAGAGAGCTGCGTGAAGACACTTTATGGATGGAAAGGAGACTGTTCAAACGCTACAGAAACACTTAGGGCTATCTGCACGTGAGTTTTCTGGAGGTGGGCTTGAGAGGGCACGAAAGGCCTTTATCTTGCTCCATCTGTCTATTTGGTGCACAAAAAACTCCATAAATTAAAAACACACCGCATCTGCTTTTGGGTATATACTGTTAGTTGTGTGCATTTGGAGGTTCCTCTGTTTATGAAATATTAAACACTTTGCTGCATTCAATTATTCCCTCCCCCAAACCCCCCACTCTCGACAGAGAGCATGACTCTGAGCCGTTGGCTGCTAAACCAGGCACCTAGTTAGGAATGGGATTAGGTGGATGTACAGTTTCTTATGTAAAATATAAGCCAAAAAAATAAATAAAAAAAAAAAACAAAGAAGCGAGCAGCTGTTGTGTGGAATGGAAAGCACATGTGATAATGCCACTCAGCTCTGGCATGATGCTCTGTTTCCACTTGGGTAATCAAGAGCAGTGTGCAACCATTCAGTAAACACTGGCACAGTACGGAGCAAAACTAATTGCATTGCTTTATTTCCTTCAGCCCGGGGATGCTGAAGTATGGCACAGAGATCCGCGTTTATTCCTGTGCCTTAACGCTGATGACTGACGCTCAAACAGAAACTGCAGTTACTTCAGTTTACAGGCATGTACGGCCTTGCATGTGCATTTCAGGTGCTGGTCCCTCAATAAGTAATGAAATGTGTTTCTGTAACATTTCTGTTTCTCTAAAGAAAAAAGTGGAAGTGGAATTTGTTCTTGGAGTATTGGAGTAATATTTAGGCCCAGAAATTATCTGTTCAATGTTGGTGGGGTTTTTTTTCTTGTTTGTTTGGGTTTCTTTTGTTTTTTGCTTTTGTTTTTTTCTTAACAGAGAAATAATAAATATGGCTTTTTGTACAGAAATAAAGTCAGAAATGACAGTTTAGTCAGAAATTACAGAAATAAACTTTAGACCAAACCCATGCATTGTTTTGTTTAGCTTTGTTTTGTTTTGATTAAAACTGTGTTGGGTAGGAGAGAAGGCAACCCCTGGTAAATAAAGTTAATAAAATGAGCCCACTCTACTGCTGCCCACCCATCTGATGGACATGGACTGTTGCTTTTTTAACTCACTGATGCAAAACCTCTGGGCTGTGGCTTTTATAGCCTCACTATTGAATCCAGCTATGTTAGCATGTCTTGATAGTGGAGAGAACTTTTTAAAACCTGAAAGCACTTTGGGGCAGACACATGAAGGTGGTCCTTTTTTTTCAAATATGTGAAAATATACATCATGAATTCTGTCCATGCTAGTTTGTGTTATGCTAGTTTGTGAGAATGGCAAACATTTTTGTTTCAAAGAATAACCACAGACATTTCAAGTGCTGAGGAATTCAAATTCCTGCTCTGACACGGTCATTCAAAAGAAATACGTTTTGTTTTTCTATTGTCTAAAGGAGTGCCGGCCTGAAGGACGCTTTCACAGTTAGCATTATCCATGCTAATTTTATTTAGCTGCTTCTGAGGATATCCTGTATAATACACTTTTGCAAGCTATTTCATTTGCATGGTACACTATATGGCATTTCTAAACAGCACGGAATAACAAAACGCAATGAATATTTAAAATTAGAATAACTTTAAGCCTGAGCTTGTAATTTGAAGTGTCTCTGTGTACACAACACATGGTCCTGTTACACATGATCCAAAAATGGTTTTCCTGTCCCTTCATCCACTGTGCAGCAACATGCACTCCTCACACATGTTTTTTGCTGTGTATCTAAAAAGAAAAAGGTAAAAGTGCATACAACCTAGTGAACATCTGTGCTTCAGAGACTGCAAGCACCTTATTTTAATTACTATTTCCTTTAATTATTTATTCATTGGTTAAATTGTAAACACAGCTTCTCTTTCACTCTCTAATGGTCTGTACTAGAGAACAGCAGAATATTGCCTCAAAGAGCTGACACGCTTAAACCTACAAAATAAAAATAATTAGTGCTCTCCGTGTGCTGTGTTTGGCTACCTAAAGTGGGCCAACTTTCAAAGAGTGCTTGACCAAGGTCAGCATCCGCACCACTCTAGGTCAGTGACACAGTTAAAGGGGGCATATGCACTTGTCTTTGACATCGGTGCCTTCAGCTTGTTATGGTCATATTCAGCCCGCGCTGCACTGCGAGTTCCCCAGTCGAACAGGTGTTCCTCCCAGACTAGGCCATCAATCTGCCCACGGCCCGTCTCTGTAGGATTCAGGGTTAATTATCGTCAAATAATCCATTAGAAAGAGCGATGGAAATGGGGGAAAGCAGGGATATGGGCTACTGATAAACGAAGCCAGATATTACTTCACATTGTCATGTTAACTGGATCGAATGTAGCTTGCGCAACCACAAAACGGATGGGATCTACAAGCCCTTTTAAATGGACATTATCTATTAAAGGTAATTGTATATCAAATAAAAAAAGAAGCCCCCAACCAGGTCTTACAGCATCTTTTCTTGACTCTCAGGACCTTACCGTTCCCTTTTCCAAATAATTCCATAATTCATAACCAGTAAATGCCATCATGTTCCCTTAATGTGGTTAATATATTAATTGGCATTAACGTTACATTAAGATCGTGCTGTAAATTATTTCGCAGGAGCAGATGACACTTGACCTATGGTAAATTTTACACCATGCTTAGAACTTCATTTATCTATGCGGCGCCCCTGTGAATATTTTAAGGAGTCAATTAAAGCCAGGCTGACCCTCAGGTCCGATTTAGCTCTGGGAAATGGAGCAGGGCAGACGAGCTCAACGTACGCCTGGGCCTTCTTTAAGTAGTGTTTATGGCACTACTGTCCTGTGATGATTACAGCTGCTTTCACGCCATTTCTCAAATATAAATAATTTGTCTGAATAATTTAAACAAACTAGTCCATCTGTGCACACGCAGTTTTTCAAATGACATGAAAAACCACAACAGGCAGCTATTCTGTCCATTATCACCCCATTGATCATATCGATGGAGGTATGACTAATACCACTTTTATTGTACTGTTAAAAGCCATTTTATAAGATGGATGGATACACAGAGAGTAGCCCAAGTCCAATCCCATTATATGAGGCTGAATAAACCATGGCGCTTCCAGCAACTTCCTCGAGCTCTTATTTGTGTAAATTTCAGTCCATAAATGTTTAATACATTTATATGCGCTCGACATGATGAATGACTAGAACCTCATATTAGGCTTGGAGATAACACAGACATTTCAGTCACAGAGAACTACAGGTCAAATTACCATTTTATATGACACTTAATAAAAATAAATCACCTTGCTTTACACCTCACTGGCTTTTTGGCATGGGACATAGCTCTTACTGTAGATTATCTCTAAAACAAATGGCCGCGCTTCCCTGATGAACCCTTCAAACCCTAGCCAAACGTCATGTTGATGAACCAACTTCTCAGCATGGCCAAGCCAGGATTTGGAAACTTGACACTAAACCTATTACCTTAATGCAGCATATTAACAAGACATTACAAGGCTTTTTCCTAACAAGAGTTAGTTACAGCAGTACATAGCTGTGTTTTGTCAGCTTACTTGAAACCCCCCCCCCATTCCAGAGTCTTTCAAACCCTCGCCAAACGTTATCAGTCACTGTCTGAATCTGGCGGTGAACTCTATTACCTTATGCCTCTGAAGAACACAAGGAGCGATTTAAAGCAAAACATTTTCACAAATTGTCCAAGACATCGCATGGGCTCAGCCAATATACAGCTTCCCTCCACTTTCAAATCAGGCCTGCTTCCAAGTTTCCACATACGAACAAAAAAAAAGGAATAAAATGCCTGGGTAGGGTACTGTCATTATGGCAATCATTCTTCTCTGTTGTATCCATTTTGCTTTAAATGTATTTCTAAAGCCTGCACAAGCATTTCCAAAACCACTATCATTTCATGCAGACTGTGATCCCCGCAGGCAATCTGCATCTCGTTGGACATGTGTGCTGTGGGAATAGAAACCAAACACCTGTCTCTCCACTGTTTCTATTTATTTATTTATTTGTTTGTTTGTTTGTTTTGATTCCATCACCAACCCATCCCCCCTTTTTAAAACCATGCTTGGCTTCCCCGCCATTCAGGCATATCAGCACAGTGGGCAGACACCAAGGGACACATGGGATTGGGGTGACTTAAAAAGGGGCAGCACATTATACCTTGCAGGCTTCGGGGCCCAATAATCATCATGTTCGTCCATGTCATCCCCATTATTACTGTCATCTGGGACAGTTATCTCTGTTTCACATGGCTGGCCAATGCAATGACAGTAGTTGGAGCGTTGATATAGAAATATGATGAGCGTATGAGGGACAGAACAGAGCTGGGATATGAGTCTGGCTTGGATAAGTTGGGTCTCAGCTTGCATTTGGCATTCAAAATCAAGCTGAGCCCTGGCTTTGGGCAGTTTTGAAGAGCCTGAAAATGGGTTTCAAGTAGTGGCATGGGTTTCAAACTTCAGGTGCTACAACTTTTCAACACACTTCGAACGAGATGGATTCAAGAAGTGCAGACAGGGAAATGACTCACATCTACCAGACACAAACTGTTTTCAGAAATTGCTTTATCCAGCCTTAATCACGAGTCTAAAGGACCGTCGATTGTCCTAAATTGCACTATTTATGGGCTTAAAAAAAAATCACACCAAAGCCACAGCTGCTAAATGCGAAAAGCCTGTGAGAGTGTATTCCATTAGCTAAGCGAGGACTGCACCGGGGAAACAGGACCATATCTTTCAACTGATATTTCATTATTATATACCTTTATCCATCTGGACCAGTCTAATCACTTGCCTTTCAGCAAATTTAATCTATATTATAAGTAGACCAAATTATAAGAAGGACAGACGAAACATCCAATTAAACCGTCTTAAAGGGGCTGTCAGCATATTTTGAGAATCTATTTATGCTTTCAGCTAGAAGCTCTTATATGAAGATAGAGAAGTAAAAGAAACATAAGCCCACTTTAATTGAATAGTTCAGAGAAACAACAAATTTACACAATTTTCTACTTACGCTAAAAGTAGTCACATAGTTTGTGTTCGAATGCTTCGCCTTTAGTGTAAAACTGCAGCTGTAAATGTGCCGTTGTAAGCAAGCAATAGTTACCCTGAAATAATTTCCATAGAAACATACCAGAATGTCTCTCCGCCTGCTCAAACCACATTCTTCTCTTCATTACAGTCAAACAGACTAGTCAATGTGGTTTAGGATGCAGTACGAGTTACCGTGACATAAAAATGAACAAAACATTAACACTATAAGCAGACATTTCAGACAACACCAGGGCTGGTTTTCATAAAGCAGAGTCTACATCTGCCAGTCTGGATGATCTGGAAATGGATTAAGCAGGTTAAGGAAAGTTTTAAAATGTCTTTTACAGAAGTGATTTAGGTGACTATTTTTTGTTTGTTAATAACATTAGCCTCACAGCTGTGGTTCTACACTGAACAAGCAGCATTGAGACTCAAAACATGTCTTGGCTGGCTGATTAAGCACCTAGAGTAAGTGGGACAATTTTAGATTTTTAGCCATATTGGTGTATTTAACTAATAAAACCTCAAAAGTTCCTATATAGCTCTGGAAAAATATTAGAGACTGCTGCAATTTATTTTAAAATCAGCATCTCTATGAGGATGACAATAATTCCATGCCAGTGTCTGTTAAATTCCTACATAAGCACCTCATTTTACTTTTTATCGCCTGAATCAAATCTTATTTAGTAAGAAAAGTATAAAAAAACACTGCTGTAATCAGCACTCTCCTCTTGCAATGTGACCAGCTGGATGGCAAAACAGTACTAGAAGTACGTCAAAGTTCATTATTGCCATTTTGTTTGAGTGAAGAAGAGATTTGTTTTCTTTGATTTTTTCAAGTTCTGTAAAGACTGCATGATTTCTCTTATGTTGATGTTTTGTCACTTCCTTTAAAATTATGCTTTACAGAACAATATTTTTATTTGGAAATTAGTAGAAATGTTGTTCTTAAAAACTACGGCAAAGCTGTTCAGTTTAATACTTGCACCTATAAAAGATCAAACCTGAGAAACTGAACATTTTTGCAGTGGTCTCCTATTTTTTCCAGAGTTGTGAGTAGCATTTTACCTGTCTGTGTCGGCCATAACTACACTTTAATGCCAGTATAAGATTTTGGAAGTATTTCAATTGTTTTAAAGTGTACATGTATTTAACATCTCATTCTTTTTTCATGATTCATCAATTTTGGGTTATGAAAAATGCACACTTTAGAAGGATACTCAATATTCACCTGAGCACATTCACCTCTGTTACATTTCTGGAATAATCTACATCACATGTACAGTGGGAAGTCCATAGTAGCCTTGTATGTGAAAATACACAGGTTGCAAAAATATGTATGTATTTTGATGGCCATTTTCGAAATGTGTAATTTTTGAAAAATATCATTAGTAATGAGCAAGTCAACATATTTTTTATGTATAAAATAATATTCAGTTCACCTGACGTAAATCTACAGACTTTGGGAGGAAACTAGAGCTCCTGGTAAAAACCTACACAGTGAAAGGGAGAACATACAAATTCGACATAGAAAGGACCCACACTGCCCCAGCCGGGAACTAAACCCAACACTTTCTCGCTGTGAGGCATCTTTCACTTTTACTTCTCATTCATTTCTATTTCATTTTTAAATAACAATTACTTTTCAGAAAAATCATAGCATGTCAATAAATGTAATAACTGTGTGTTGTTTTAATCTAGCCTTATTCCAATGGAGACAAAGGTATTTGTCATTTACCACTGTCGTCATTTAAATGTAAATATACACTATACACTATATATACACTATATTTGAACTGCAGCTGTGTAACTGTGTTAAAGGGAACACTGCTGTTAAAAAGCTCTTTATTTGTTTAAAGCATCCTGTATTTAATGTTTCTGATTCAAGATGCAGACACACAGTTAGTACTTTTCCGATACCTCATGTTATATTACAATGAGGCTGAAGCAAACACAGGACTCAAACAGTTCTTAACAGAAATCGCTTGGTCTTTCATAAAGCCTGTGTGCATCGTAAACAGTATCTTCCTTGCATCAAAGCTTGGTGTGAGGATTGATTCTTCCAAGATCCAGAACACAAGCAAGGTGTGTTTTCAGAGACTGTATTGTGGCTTTAACAAGAAACAAACACACAGAGAGCACACGAGGGCAGATGGGCAACTCAGTTCAGGTCAACCTGGGTTTAAGTAAAGAAATAAGAAACATATAAGAAACAGCTGAACATAATCAAAAACTGGGAGATACCAAACCAGCCTCAAGAAAATGGGGGGAGCCCAGGATCAGTATTCTGACTTGACAGTTGGGAGCATGGCACTCTAGAACAGGCCTGTGGAATTCCTTTTTTCCCTTTTGCTCCACTTCTGGTAACACAGTGATGGCCGAGTCCAAGAAAAAGAGCTTTTACAGCATGTTAAAACTCCTAGCAACTCATTCTCAAACTCATAGCAAAAACAATCTTACCCTTGTTTCCATGGCTTCCCAGCCAGCAGCAGAGGAAGAAATGGGCCCGCGCAATTACGAGGGGAAAAAAAATACATTTTGTCGTATGGGTAAGTACTTTTGCGTGCAGTTGGCATTTCACTGCTGCAGGTTATATTGAAGGAATTTCCACTCGGTGATGCTCCCCATCACTTTCAGCAGTATGGTCTTCATGTTCCCCCTCAAAGGTGTCGGCATTTGAGAGGGCAAGCATGGAAAACATCTCCAGTGATTTGAGGGACAATGACTACACAGCACACCCCCCTACCCCTATGGTATGCATTTATTCTAGCAAAAACTAACAGTCATTAACTATTAGTAATAACATTTATAGCTGTTTCACCTATCAATCATTTCACCACTTTGGAATGACCGAATGGAAAGTAAGCCATGAAATGAAAATAAAAATACGAAATATGATACATACACTTAAGCGCCAATAATGTTAACTAATATTATCTTTCCCTGATATCTGGGAGGATATCCTTTCACAAAGACGTTGTGGACTCCTGCACTGTTCAGTGTTCCTTCCTGGACACATCCTTGAATCTTGGCAGTGCTTTGAAAGAAGAGAAAACTCATTCCTTGTTAAGTTTTTAAAACCCTAGTATTTCTAAGGCTGGAATGGAACAGTTAAAATGTTTTACCTGCCGTATGAGCACCTGGAAAATGGTTAACTACACACGAATGGCCTCTTCGGTACATAGACCCACATAAGCCATAAGTGGACTTGAGGAAAAAGTAAAATAATCAAATACAGGAGAATATAGAACATGGGCTTTGAAGTGGATTCGTTGAAGACTGTTTTCAAGAGTGCATGGACATGCTATGAGGTGAGATGTCTCTGAAATCCTAATAGAGCCTGGGTAGGATTTTAAAACACTTTATTTTCAGGAGCCTGCAATTATGTAAAAGCATAATTAGCATTTCCCCATCAATTACAGTAAAGAGTGAGCAAAGCGAGCCTGACGGATACGCTTAAATCCATCTTGAAATGCTCTCCCTCATAACTTTCTCATTTCAGCTGCATTCTGACAAGCCATTTAGAGTGCCAGACTCCAGAGCACTTGTTCCTCACTCGAGTACAACCTGGCTGTCCTTGTGTAATGTGAAGCTTTGATCAGGGGCCTTATTAGCCATAAAAGCAGAGCCCATTGCGCTTCTCATGAACTCTTTTGCGCTGCATCTTCTCATAGATGAATAGGCTCTCATACAGGATCACGAAAATGTGAAATGACCCGGTCCGTATTTTTCTGTAATTGCACCTGTTTTCTGGTGTCCCATTGGTTAAGAACATCTGGTGCGATGGTCCACTGTGCAGCCAACCCCCTCTTGTGGCTGCTTCAGCATTGCCTGGTCGTAATTTATCCCCAAACCTTGACAGTGGTCACTCATTGCTCTGAGGAAGGGGGTACAGCCACTCCCTTTTTTTGTTCTTTTCCTTTCCCTTCCCCTCCCCTTCCCCCTGCACACCAGAGGGGCACCCCCTATTAACATATAGAGTCTTTATTTAAATCTCATTCTCTTCACCATCCATTTTAAAGAGCGATGCTGCCAGGCAATAAAGGCAGCATTGCGTGTGGGCTGCGTGAACTCCAATTTGATCATTTGATCTGATTGTGGAGTAAACAGTAGGGTGATGGATACCATCTCATTACAAAAGGAAAGTGAGGGTTTAATTTCCTGTACGTGTTCCATCTTTATTAATGTCAGGAACAGCGGGTTGTCAATTGCATTAAGGCTCAGCTCTCTTGCTAGGGATCCTGCGTGACACAAACAAGGTCTTCTCACAGAGGTTAGACAACATACACAACAACCCAGCAGTCTCACCTAGTCTCTCTCTCTGCCAGAAGACAATGTGTTATCGTTCACCCTGCTTCCATTCATTAGCAAAAGTTTACATTAAAGAAAACACTTACTTTGGAAAAGGTGGAAATAGATTATCTTCTTACATCCTTGGCGTCTTGCACTGCACTCTACTACCTCAATATATATCTGCTGTTCTCTACCTCAAAGTATATCTCCTGCTGTCCTCCTAAATGAATGTATGCTGCACAGTTACCCGTTACAGTGTCTTGTTTTACTTTTTGTCTTCATGTTGTATGTTTTGTGTGTTTGTGTTAGTATATACTGTGTATGTGAATGGATGACAATATAAGCCAACTTGACTTGACTTGACTTGACTAAAGAAAAATGTTTCATGGGAAACTCAAGAGAAGGTTTACTCTTGCAAGATTAGAGTTGCTGTTGTTTTTTTAATATCAGTATAATAACATCATTAATTAAACAGGCACTTATATACTTACATAATGTAAATAAATACATATAGCATGTACTTAATTACTAACATGTTTAGGACTGCTCTTGTGACTTTTTTCCATTTGTTTCAAACATCAACAAAATCACAGGAACCATTAGATTAAAAGTTTTTCTGCACAAAAATAAACTTTATCAAAATAATCAAAATAAAATATCTCTCATTTAACATACGAAGACAACTGTAGAACATTTGGATTCTCATTTTCAACAGAAGGCCTGCACTACACAGCTGTACAGAGATGTTTTATTAGTTTTTATAGTTCACAAGAAGGCATATGTGCCTTAAACCACTCTGAGTACAACCTTATTTAAGACCTGGGTGATGTTTGAGTGAAGTGTTGGGCGTGTATATTTCAAACCTAGTGAACAATTTCAGTTTTACAATTTTACAATGTGGAAATATCACTAGTTGTGAAGTGTCCATGGTAACTAACCGAAACTAATTCTAATTAGTTCAGAACAATTAGCTCATGCCAACTTGGCCAAACAAATCACATTCTCATACCTCACAGTAACAAAAAATATGACTTGTAACAATAGCAGAACCCCTTTGGTGCTACATAGAAGCAAAAGAAAGAACTGTACACGGCAAGTTATGTATCATGGAGAAGAACCATTCAACCATACAAAAAATTTAGCCATACTTTTAAGAGTGTTCTGTACCAATTAAAGGTTTGTCCTAGAACTGTATGAACAAGCCGAGAACAATTCAGATACCTTTATTTTTAAGAGTGTTGATCCGGGACACTTAAAATGTAATCTCACCTCTACATACAGGCTTTGTTTCTGGAAAGCTGCTCACCAGAAGCATGTAAGTTTCAGGCTCTACATAAGAGCTGACAGCATGCATTTCAAAAACTGGGCACAGAGGCCAAACCTTCCTCTGGTTTAAAAACTCACAGATGCCTCTATCCAGAGCAGTAGTGGACAGGAACTAAAACCTGTTTTCCTAAAGGCATCAATGGAAACAATCATCGTTATCTGTTAGAGCAAGTATCACCTCAGGCACAGCCAAGCTCTTACTGATGTTCGCACTGGGAAACTTACGGCCAGTCAGTCCTTTATTACAGCAGCCAGCTTTTAGACGACAGAAAGGGAAGAGTTTTAGAGAGGAGAAGTGGTGAAAATGAAAGTAGTTTCCTCTGCACAGATAAATAGGCTGGCTGCCAGAGAATCTCTTGAGTATCTTGTAGGAGATTCTGGGATTTGGAGATTACAACATGCAGTTACTCAGTCTCTGTCATACATCGAACTTAAATTCTTAGCCACGGCTCCAGAAGCCATGTGGACAATTATTAAATCAGACATGATGCTGTAACTACACCTTCACCTGCTTATGTATTAGTAAAGATGTACTGTATATATCTATGTGCACTATATGGACAAAAGAATTAGGACACATGACCATTACTCCAACAGGGATTTTAATGACATTGCATTCAAATACATAGACTTTAATATGGAGTTGGTCCCCCCTTTGCAGCTAGAACAGCTTTCACTCTTCTTGGAAGACTTTCCACTAGATTTTGGAGTTTCTGTGGGAATTTGTGCCCATTTATTCTGTAGAGCATTTATGAGGTCAGGCACTGATGTTGGATGAGAAGGCCTGACTCAGAATCTCCATTCCAGTTCATCCCAAAGGTGTTGGCTGGTTCTTCCACACTGAACTCATCCAGCCATGTCTTTGTGCACTGGGGCACAGTTATGCTGGAATAGAAAAGGTTCTTCCCCAAACTGTGTCCACAAAGTTGGAAGCATGGTGTTGTCCAAAATGTCTTGGT
>JBBPCY010000001.1:43429913-43440032 GCA_037974405.1 Brachyalestes nurse
TTTTTATTCAAACGTAATTTGATTGTTCTGATGATTATTTGCCACAATTAAGCATATTATTTATGCGGATTACTCTGGAAAAATTGGACTAGAATTATGGGGACTTCTATGTTGACACTGGGTGTGGTCTAATCTCTGGTCAGCTTTCGGTAGAAGGGTTTTCAGCTGCCGTGGATAAAAGAATAATCATGTTTGTATTGTCATTGGTATTTGGTTTGTGCACTTTTGTATAAAGCTGTTTCTGTTTTAGTTTAACTTTGTCAGTCCACCCTCAACTTTGCTTTAAGTTAGTGTCTGTTCAGGATTTACTTTTATTTGAGTTTTGGCCCCCATGCCTTTTTGTTCTGGATTCAAATAAAAAGAGAAGAAATGGAAGTCTGTGCCTACGCCTGCGCCTGCGCCTCCTCTTTCCTGGACGGGCACAGCCCGTATGTGACAGACTATCATAACTGATTATCAGATAACCCATTAATATTGATAACTCACATGCTCCAACACTGTATTTCAGATTTGTCCATTCACTGAGAATCCAAAAGAGCAGCCATCATTTAAAAAATGTAATTTAAAAACATTTACAATGTTTTGTTATGACAGTGATATGAAATAATTTACTATAGTTTTTATCAGCCTGTCAGAATCAGCTTTACTGGTGAACTATAGAGCGGTGGAGCTGGATATTGCAGGTCTAAAAAGAGCCCAAATGTAGAATGAATCTAGGTAGTGTTCAAATTCAAATTTCAAGTTTATTTATATAGCACATTATCATACACTGGTCATTCATTGTGCTTTACAGAAATGGAAAATAAAATAAGAATGAATTAAAATAAAATAAAACAAAACATGATAATGAGAGGGATAAAAGAAATATATATAAAAGAAAATTAAAAGTGCAGTAAAAGTGTAAATATTTAAATGAAGGCGAAGGAGAATAGTGTTGTTTTAGCAGCTATTTAAAGTTGGCTACAGTTGGTGCAGATCTGATAGTACTGGGCAGTTTGTTCCAGCACCGAGCTGCATAATGACTAAATGCCATTTCACCCTGTTTAGTTTCAGATCTTCTTACCACTAACTCGCCAGCTCCTGCAGATCTAAGAGACCTACCAGGAATATATACTTCAGGCATATCAGAGATGTACGTAGAACCCAAACCACTGATTATACGATAGATATACATACATACAATATATGTGTTGTTGACTGTTGTTCTCAGTAGTGCCGATACATCAGTGTGTCTTCCATTTTGGAAGGGCCTCCAAACAAGTGATGAGTTCTCAGGATTTTTTCACCACATAATCATCAGACATGTTGCATCACCTACAATTCCATGTGATGCTATATTTCTAAGACATTCAAATCAGTCACCATCTGTCGAAAGTGAGCAGACAATAAAACAGATCAACTATATATCAAGCACATTTCTTTATTTTGGCAATTGGCTTTCACAAGGAAAAATGAATAATAAAAGCATTTGTTTTTCAGTCGTTTGTGTGAGCCAACAGTTTCATAAGGTTGAGAACTTCTGCTTTATGGTGGTGACTGGGGAAGGACTGATTGGTCTCTCCGTATAGATCCCCTTCCAACCATCAAGCATACACATGGTATATCCCATTTCCTCAACAATCACACAGTTTACTATTTGGATCTTAAGAAGGCTTTATATTTTTATTCAGCATGTGAAATATCTGCACCACCAAAATTGCAAAAACTCAAGGCAAACACAGATAGATGGGCTGCTGCCACAGATTTGATGAAGGACTTGTCAAACAGACAAATAAAACCACACTTTGTGAGCCCTCGTATTGAAGCCTTGCCACTCGCCTCTGCCTCTGCTGCTTTTCACCAGCTGTTTTCCTCCAGAGTTCAGTGACACTGCATAGTCTGGCCACAAACTAACCTTAATGTAGACAGAGCCAAGTCGGCAAATCTCGGCACCGGCGTGCAGGCGGCCCCCCTTTGCCTTTTCAGCAGGAAGTACACAAGAGAGCGAAGCATTTTTCAATGCATTTAGATGAGACCTTTAACAAAAGGTCTCTAATGCAGATATCAATGATCCCTGAGAGAGGCTATCGCAGTGAAATTGGCTGACAGCGATGTCACCGCTTGCATGAAAAATGATGGATCCAATTTGTCCGCTCCCGTGCTCCGTTCCTGCGGCAGTAGAGCCAAGACTGTGCGGGCGGTCATTAAAAAAGGAAGCAAGCCAGTAACTGTTACCGTACATATGCCTAACGAGCGAACTGCTTCAATTGCCACTTTACCTGCAATTTCATCCGGTTGTCAGGGGCCGCATGGAGGAGTTAAACATTTCAGCGACGATGATCTAGAATTGAAACACCTAAAAATACTAACAGGCTTTGGATTTTTCATCTCATTTTCATTGGGCACATCTCTAAAGGGCAAAACACATTTATGACAAATACCTTGTAGTATCATTCCAAAGATGGCCTGCACTGGTGAACAGCTCCAAGTAATTCTCTTCCTTATACAACACCCGCGCAATATATGACTGCCACTTGGCAAGAGGCTTGTTTGAGGGGAATATGATATAAGAGCATGAGCATCCACCTCCTATAAGGCTATCGGAATAGATTTCTGGAGTCTTTGTTTCACTGCAAGGCTCTCTAAAGATGCGCTGATAGAACACCGCCAGCTGTCCCTCGCGTCCCTAACGTCCGGCAGGGTTTAATGCTGACACATGGGTTTCGTTTTAATGGAGTGACTTTAGGAGGCCTGGTGTGATAGAGTGCTCAGTGTGGCGCCCTTGAGGGGAAAGGTAAATTTGCTAAGTTAATCACTTAATGAGGCCAATTAAACATGAGGAGCTCAGGTGTAATGAGCGCCACCTCTGAGCCTGCAGCAAATGAATGTGATTTCCCTCTCTGGGCCAGAAGTGGACAGTCAGAGCTAATCTGTTATCCGCTCCACATCCCAGTACTACCCAGTTAGGTCATTTAGATGAGGGAGATACCCAGCTCCGGGTAATATGGACCAATACCTTTCACAGGTTTGAAACAGCAATCAAAGCAATACACAAATAAAAATGACATTTAACCTCTTCATGTGTAGGCTTATTATCTTATTATGTATCTATTATCTCATTATGTATCTCATTATGTATGCCTTTTAAATTATATCAATATTAATATTCATTATTCAGTAACTACCTAACTACTGGGCACGTTCTGGGTAGAATACTAAGGAATTGAAGTGTTGCCCCAAAGGGACCTTTGTAGTAAAAATGAGTCAGTTTATCTAGCAAAAATGAAATCAAAAAGAAAAAAAGAACCAAAAGATGCTGAGCCTTCCAGTCCGTGATCCAAGGATCGATTCTAAGGATCATATAGGGGCTGATATCTCATCCCAGGCGTGTTAAAACTTTTAGCACCCTTTACCGCAGACTTCTGTGAGACTTTCAAGTAGAAAAGTAGAACAGGCATCACAGCTAATAGCCACTTCTCCAATGAAACAGTCAATAACAATATTAAAGAGATCTTTAAGCCAAGGTCTTCTTTTTAAATAAAAAAGCAGACACTTACTTGTGTTCCTCTCACTGATGGCACACCATAGCAAAACATCTGCCCCACCCTGCTTCCTAAAGTGCCCTCCAATGACTAAAGCACAGGAGCTGATAAGACCTAATTTATCAGTTCTCTTTCTTTGAGGTGACTTCACCGAACACACTCCCACAATGACCCCAGAGCACTCTCCAATATGTCCTCATTAAGCAGACAAGAATAAACCTCAAACACATTGGAAGGTTTTCATATCCAGACATCTATAAGCCCGAGCGATAAAAAATTATGCTCTCTGTAATCAATTACAGTCACCTTTGGAGTAATATGCTCATGGACAGGAACGTGACAGGAACAGATAAAGGACATTACTCTTTCCACATGTCCAGATTGAAACAAAGCTAATAGTAACTGTACAACTGAGGCCGGCATCTCACAGAATATGTCACGGCCTCAGTGGATTTACATATGAATTAAGCAAAGTAGATGCGGTCAGCCCTAGGTTCACAGACATCCCTCAGACTGCATGAGATTTATTAGGTTATGATCACAGCTCAAATCTCCTAAAGAGGGCCTCATGTGTGGCAGGTAAATGATGGGCTTCATAAAATTTTATAGCACAGCAATAAAACGGCATAAATCTCTCAGAAAGATTTGCGTCTTTTTGATATTCTAAACAGATGCCAATCTGAGAAAAATATTGAGGAGGTAAACTGAATTTGAACATGTATGGAGAGACAATCATCCCAACCACTAAACCCACTATGGACTGTTTAATCTGGTGCAGCAGTATGCCACTACAGACTCATATGCGATTTCAGCTCCATGCTTAATGCAAAGAGCACAATGCACAATACCATGTCAAAGACAAAACGTTTTGAACCAGGTCTTTGTTAAAAAGGTCATTTTTCTCTTGATATTAGGCTTTTACAAAAAGGTTTCATGATATATTGGAATAGTGTCCCTGCTGATCCGCAGGTGAACAAGGTTTGGTGATGTTGGAAGGGGTGAAATCCGGTAAGGAACAGATAACGAGATCTCAAATAAGACGACACTTGTCTTGCTACTTATCTAGTTCATCACAGGGCTAAGCGTCGCAGTGCATTAATACCAGGCAAAGTATAATAACCTATAGCTCAAACAATGGGCTAACTTTATCGGTTAACATTTACTAGCCTTAAAGATCTGCCTTCTAACAAAGGTAAAGTCAGTTCTCAGTTGTATTAGGTGGTAATCAACCCACCTTCAGACCAGTTTACCACCATTTTTGTATTTTGATGTCCATGTTAGACTGTAGTTTCCATACTAATGTAGCTTACGCTAGCAAACTATATGTGTTGAATGCTCATTGCTGGCAACATTGCTAAGCAGTACCATTTAAGCTACTATTGAACACTACATTTACAAATGCATTTCTAAAAGTGTCGGCTTTGTAGTCTATAAGTGCTGAAAGGGTTGCTTAACTAGCTTTCACTAAACAGACAAAAATGCTCGGCCTAATTAAACCTACAACTAGGGTGCCATCAGACTTTTACAGCTCTTTAACTCATTTTGAATTCAGTACGTACAATAAAAAGTCACTAATAACATGAGTATCAGGGCTGAAAGTAACTTGGAAGTGAGTTGTTTTTTTTTTAAATTAACACAGAATTTGCCAACACACAAAATGTGGCATGAAGATATTAGAGACAGTCCTTTACTTAAATGTTAAAAAGAAAAAAAAATACTTGTTATCTTTTTTTAATGCATATTCTTGCAATCTAGAGTTTGGGTAACCAGGCTGCACCTTCAAAGTTACCCTCTTATAGGCAACTGGGTTGAGTGAATGTCGAGGGACGTAACTGAAACGTACATTTTTCCTAACCTATAATGGATAATTCATGAAAAATGTTTCAAGCATGAAATGACAAATGGATACACTCAGTAATACCAAATTAGTCATATTTTTTCCATTTTCATTATTATATTAAAAGGCAAAAAAGGTAGTTATAGTAGTTTGTGAATGGCAAAAAAGTGACGTACGTTTTAAGTTATTCATCTTAAAACAAAAAAACGTCAAAAGCCTGGTGTGAAAATGACTTGTTGGAAATATACGTACGTTTATTTATTATACGTACGTTTACGTATATTTTACAATAATATTTGTGACACACCTGGAAATTGTAATGGTTAATCAGTTGTCATAAACACTAACTTGAAACATTGTATATGATCACATACAGAACCTAATAAGCACTTGCACTTTTTTCCAAAACTGATTCATTACTTAGAAAACTCATATTAGCAGTTTGATCTTAGATGCTCACACATTATGGCACCTCATTAGGTTCATTTTTAACAACATTACGTGTTCAGTCACTGACGAGAGACCACCCGTACCACTGAACAGTACAGCACTAATGCAAATGGTGCAGTGCTGTACACCAGTGCTGCCTCATCAGTTCTGACACCTGAGTGGGATGTTAATCTGTGAGCCTTGCACACAGAGAAGCATCACGGCCATCTGCCCTGGGAACACACGCATCCATCTTTCTGAGAGAACAACAATTGTGTATAGGGATGGAGTGATCCTAAAGGGATAGACAGGAGTGGGGGCAGGGAGGGACAGAGAGAGAGAGAGAGAGAGAGAGAGAGAGGAGGATATAACATGAGAAAGACATCATGATCCCAAGCAACTGGCTCCCTCTACTGTGCCAAGTAGTTTGCCTATCAATAAAGTCAATGGTTCAGTATTGAAAAGCAACTATAAAGTACAGTTTGTGAGCAAATTTTTACATTTGTTTTGACCAAGTTAAGTTAAGAAGACTGTGGGCTGGAGTAACCTTAGTTTGGAAGGGGCTTGAACGATTTTCAAGTTTGCAGAACTTTTTTCTTGAAATATTGCTTTGTCTCATTTTCTATACTGAGCTATACCGAGAGAGGTTGAAGATCTGTAATTTACTGTGTGCCTAAATAGTGGGTAATCGCAGTAAGTGATGTCGGTTATGCACAAATTTGTAGTTATATAAGTCTGGAAAGTGAATTGGAAGAAATCTAAGAAAAAATGTAAGAAAAATGTAGGATATTAGGTATCTGTACTTTGACCTCAGAGTTACAGTTCTAAAATAGAGTCAATACAGCGAAAAGTATCACCCTTACAGATTGCTCTGAAGGAATGAGAGCCATGGTGTATCGACATTCATTCATTGTGACTACTGGTGCCAAGTACTTGAACTTGACTTCATTCACCAGTTTGTTGCTATTGAAAAGGGGTTTATTCGATAAAAACTACTGGCCCTTTTAAAGAATTATTTATAGATTTTTAAAGAACAGGGACATTAGTGTATGGTCTGTCTACTCTTTATAGAAGCGAAAGAAGAGTGCAAGGACATGCCATACATTCCTCAAAGAGGTGAAAAAGAACCTACACTAAGGCTCTGTAGGTATAAATTGTACTTAATAACCTCTCAGAACATTCGCAGAACATTCAGATGATCATTAGAGGTTACCAGCGATGACCCTCATCTGTCTGTCTCCGTTCAGATATTCTATAAAAGTGCTAGAACGTTGATCAACCAAAACACTAACAGCTCAACTCAACTGTGAAGCATGGTGGAGGGAGTATTATTTGATTCTGCTTTGCTGTCCACAGCTCTAGGCAGCTTGCCATCATTGAGGGACTAAATAATTCCACAACGGAGAAAATTCTTCAGGAAAATGTTTGGGCATGTATCTATGGTCTGAAAATTAGAAGATGTTCAAGTAGCAACTGGAAAAAACTGAGGAAAATCTATAAGGGTAGGTCAGAGTGCTGACTTCAGTCACATTGCCATGCTGGGGTGTGATCTGAAACAGACTGTTCAAATAAGACATCCGTCCTCGAAACACATGAACCTTCTAAACTGAGATAGTGGATAGAGCAACAGGACATATCTCCCAACTGCAGCGCGGGACTGATAAGCTGTTACAGAACACATTTGGTTAAGGTTTTAATTCTGGAGCCTCCACTTTAAAAATTCCCATTTAGTTTCAATGATTGTTTATTCTGTTCAATAAAGATTAGGCACTATGAAATGTGTTGTTAATGAAATAAGGCCATCTACATTACTATGACTGAAGAGCCAATCAGATTTAAGGAGCTATTCCTGTTAAAATATATATATTTCACAAAACTATTATGCAAGTGTATACGCTCCTTTCATAGAGGACACTGACTAGATTACTAACCAAGTCAGATTATTGAAAATTCTCTTCAAAAAGTTGATTATAAACCATTTTTCCTCTCACTAACCTTCTCACTAAAGAGCCCTCACAATAACCACAACAGGAATGATGTCACCTGAGACTTTTCCATTAGTTTTTATTTTTAGACCTTCCTCATGCAGTCTAATCAGCACGAGCCCTGGTGACACAATCCCCTTGCCGTCTGACTCGCATCTTATCAGACACTGGGAGCTTTTAGCCCTGCTTCCAGCCATTAACAGGGAACGAGCGGAACTCAGGGTGGAAAAACAGCCCTCCTTAGTGACTCCTGATGATGTCAGGGTCCCAATCAGTGAGATAGAGAGGAGCCTAATCCAAAACAAATGTCTCTCTCCCAGTGATCTGAACACAAAATACACTAATGGTATTCAGTTTATACAACTGTTCCAAATACACAATCTGAATGATTGAAAGATGTTTTATCTACATTGTTGCACCTGATAACACTGGGTTATTTGCCATACCTGTATAATTCCCCATTGCTTGGGGAATTAATCACATTGCACATTAATCACATTGTTATTCGCAGAATTAAATCATTCAAACGTAGCGCATTGCGCACTTTTAATTTAAAAGTACTGATATATGAACAAAAGTGCAATAACATTTGGTTTACAAACACTTTAAGCAAATAAGGAGCTTCTTAAAAGCAGTGTTCCCTTTAACACAGTTACACAGCTGCAGTTCAAATATTTCTGTAAATCTCAACTTAAACATGAATGTAATCAAATCAAATATAAAACAAGTTCCCCTCAGAGTCCAGAGCATTATAGCAGCTGTAAAGGGGGACCAACTCCATATCAAAGACTATGTATCTAAATGCAGTGTCATTAAAGTCCCCAGTGGTGTAATGGTCATATAGTGTATGTTGACCTGTGGGCATTTGTATTTTCCATCATAAGAACTATTCAGGGAAGACTTTACACTATGGTTGGAACATTGCTGTGAGGATTTGATCAGTGTTCAGCCCTAACAATAAGTACTGATGTTGGATGAATAGCTCTGGAACATGCAGGGTGGAAACATTATCACAGCTGCAAAGGGGGACCAACTTCATACTGAAGTCTATGTATCTGGATACAGTGTCATTAATTTCCTGTTGGTGTAATGATGAGGCATCCCAATAGATTTGTTCATATTATATAGACAAAAGTAATGAGACGCCAGACCAGCATGCAAACCAGCTGAGACTTGGAGCTGCATGCTCTGCACAGCCACAAGCACAAAAAATCTGTGTTAACGCACGATAAAATAATTGTGTGTTTTTATATATATATATATACTTTAGCAGCATATACAATAAATGTCTTTATTTCAAAAAAGTGTAGAACATAATGCTTATGAAGATTATTAAAATTCATGGGTACTTACACCATTAGGCAAGATGAGAATTGATCTTTGATATTTGTAAGTGCAATTTTGAATGTGTAATGAGTAAAACGTTTTTTACTCATTATTTTTTAATCTTTTTTAGTAAAAGTACACATTTACTTCAGTGACAGCACAACTACTAAAGCATTTTTCTGTATATTGTTGAACTATATAATTCAGCTGCGCTGTGCTAATTACTCATTGTGAAAAACACAGGAATGCACAGGAGTGCCTTTCTCTGATCATTGTCTCTGCTTGACAGAAACAAATGACATGAGGTTAAAGTGCCCATTGAGTTTTGGTCTCTAAGATACATTCAACATGTCACTGGTTTACACTAAAGATAAATTAAGAGCCATGACAATGTCAGGTCAAGCCAAAGGTCTAGCCAAACCACTCACTGCAAAAACAAATTTATCATCAATACATTCTCAATGCTTTAAGATCTGGGTAGTTAATGGCAAACTGACAAGAGTTTCTAAGATTCAAAGAAACCAATCAACTAAAAATCTAGTTAAGCCCCTGAACCTAGTATGCATCTTTATTGAAGGTATATGTTAAGATAAAACAGCTTGTTTTAAATATGCCTGTGTAATAATTTGTCCGTCATGGAGCCATGCTTTAAGTATTGGTGATTTTTTCAGTCCCTATGAATTAAGGACAGAAGAACAGATTAAGAACAGACAGGGCAAGAACTTTCAGTGTGATGAATATGTTTACACTTGTCCTTTAGACGGTGAGCCATTTTTTTTTTTGCTGTAGAAATCTGCAGTCGATGTTGTGCCAGTTCACAGTGAAAAAGAACTAGTTCAAAATACAGTTCATTCAAATAAAAATGAACTAGTTCACATTCATAGCTCATTTTTTTAAATTTTGAACGAAGTTCACAGCTCAAAAATGAACTCACTCACGTTCGTTTTTTTTACATTTTCAATACAACATCCTTCTATCTGAACCTCCTTCAATCTTCTTCTATCTGTAATACGACTGAACA
>JBBPCY010000001.1:43440132-43466013 GCA_037974405.1 Brachyalestes nurse
AGAACCGGTGTTTACTCTCAGAACTCAGAGTGTATCAGTAAACTCTGATTTCAGTAAATATAAACAGTGTAAAACAGGCTAGAACCGGTGTTTGTTCTCTTACACTCTCGCCATTTCCTGCTCTTTCTCTCCACGCACCGCCACTCGGCTGCTCTCTGGAGCCCCTCCCTCTGCGGGTTTTTCTCTCCCACTTGTGGGCGGAGACTATCCCGAAAGTTACTATCCTGGATTCAAAGATCATGTGTTTTTGTTTTTATTAAAAAAAAAGATCTTGTGTTTGTTTTGGAGACCTAAAATAATACAATTTACATGTTTGTTCTTTATGTTCATTTGGGTGTGATGCTGTTTTTAAAACCCTCATAGTAGTTATTAATATTATAACATGTTGTTTAAATTACAAAAGCTTTGGTTCTACGTGACACAGAAACACCAAACAAAGCTCCTATATGAGGAGCTGGTTCGTCGTATGATGACAGTTCCCCATTTTTTGAGCTTCTGGCTTGGATCCAAGGGTTAAATAAGCACAGTGGGTGTTCACTAAACATGGGATTTTGATATTGCATAAGAGATTAATGGCCAGCAGAGCACTGCTCCAGACGGCTCTTTTCTTGGGCTTCACTGACACTCATTTTATCTGTTTATTCATTAATGATTGGATTTGATTGTGCATCCACGCCTGGGCAGTGGTGGGCCTGGGGTAGGGCAGGGAGAATCAATGCAGGAGGTAAAAGAGTGTGGAGAAAGCACAGATGGATACACACACACACACACACACACACACACAGCTAATCCAAGGCCTCCACTGTTTATCTCTCTTTGTCCCTCTTCACCTTGGCCCTGCTGGTCAGAAGCACATGAGGAGAAACAGAACGAAATATTAGAGTTTCAATTGAAATTAGGAACCACTCCAAATCTGACTGGATGTAAGGCACTGACCTGGAAAGCAAAAAGAAAAGGAAGAGTGAATGTTCGATAGCGATCACAGAGGAGACGTGCTGTCAATACATTCTGGTTACACAGCGAGATAAACACAGAATGATTTCACACTCACTCAGCATTAACTAGATGGATTCAGACCATACTGAATTATTTCCAAATTCCCAGCAGGACACAAAGAGCAAAGAGTAATTAGAGTAAGTAATCGGAGTCCATACGTTGCTCCGGCATTTCTAATAACATCCACATCAGAGTAGAGCGGCTTCTTTTTCCTTTCACTGCCTTGAAACATCTTCTTGAATTATTTCTGACTGATAACGCATTAAAGAACGAGGACAAATTCTGCTGAAAGTGCATTCTGGGCTATCAGTCAGCAGCGCATTTGTGTTTAAGTGTAGAAGATTTCAGTTTAAGGGAAAGTTATTCTTACATGTGCAGTCTTGCTTTGTGAAAACATAAAACTTTCAGTAGCACTCTGCTTGAACCCTGATGCATAGCACTGACATAACCTCGCCATAAATATGTCATGGCAGATGTCATAAGTTGCCATATATTGTGATGACAGACTTTGTTCAGTGATGTAACAGTGTCATGTTCTACTGGAAAGTGCCATGACAAACCCCATAGTGTTTGGTGACATGACAGTTGACATTATGACATTACAATTTTTTGCTGTGTAAACCAGTTAGCCATTATGACATCAAATATTATGACACAGGGTAGGTACAGTGTGAACTGCGTTCAGTCTCGCGAGAGTGAACGTCACTCATGGTTACGTTCATAATTTATAAACCGACTCGTTCAGTTCAGCGTTCACGAAAAATAGGAGCGTGTTCAATGAACGCCGTTCAGGCACAACACTGTCTGCAGTTGTTTTGTCAGGAGTGGCAGCAGTCCTTCATTGCAAACCTCGCGTCAAAAGATTTTACCATCTTAAAAATATAATAGCATCAGTCAATATTCTCTTTTGATGCCTGATGCTGAGACATTTTACATTCCTCTTGGTCAGGTTACTGCAACGTTCTGATGTTTGGTCTTTCAATGAAAAGGATTTAGAAAAACAACTGTGCAGCAAGAACAGCCTCTACTCTTCTGGGAAGGCTTTACACTAGATGTTGGAGTATTTTTGTGAGGATTCAATTGCATTCTACCACAAAAAAAGCAGTGAGATCAAGGTGCTGATGTTGGAGGGTCAGTTCTGGGTCTCAAATGACACTCCAGCTATTTGATGGCACTCCATCACTTACAGCAACTTACAGATCCACAATCCAGTGCTGGGGGCTTTATACCCCTCTAGCCAATCTTCGGCTTAGGCTAACGTGCAACATCTCTAGAACCATTCTATTATTGGTGTTTTTTTAATTTGTGTGGGTTCAGCTAAACACTCATATTAGCACTGAATAGCTGAATTCGCTAATTAGGTGTCTGAATACTTTTGGACATATAATGAATGGGCTTAGCATGAAATGTTTCCTTTGTTTACTGTTTTAATTTTTGTGACTGGGAAACAGAGACAATTATTGAAGTGTGCTGTATGGATTAAGATTTATTTTTAGCACAGGGACCTTCAATTAGCATGTCAACAGCCTTTTAATAAGGATGATGTTTGGAAGGCCAGGAATTGTCCTTCTAAAAGTGCTTTATTTACATAGTAGAGTAGCGCCACAATTAATTTTATGGTAGTATGGGGACATAAGCATTGCTTCGTATTCCTTATTAATGTGAAGATGTTAAACAGAGATATTAATCCATGACCTGCAGGTCAATGACAAGCCCTCATTCTACATAGCAAGTAGTCTATGGGTCGGGAGCGGCATGCTTAATTTGTTGATCCTCTTCACCACGGCAGCATTGTTAGATGATTCTATTGGCTTTAATCAGCAGAGTAATCCCACTCAAGGGATGCCAAGCCTCTCTGTAGAGCAGTTATCATCCTCCACATGAAGCTTGCTGATTTAGCAGAATGCCAGAACCTCCCCACCTCTAAAAGTTCATCAAATTAAAAAAAAAAAAAAAAGAAGAATACATAAAATAATTTATCAAAAGTGCCACAGTGAGGCCCACTCAAGACCTTTGCTTCTTAATAATTAATTCCTGCAATTAGGCAACTTACTATGCTCTGAGCGTTTGGGCCCATGCAATATTCATAGCAATTCATAATTATGCAATACATTCCTTATATAAGAAGTCCTATCCACAGTGGGCTTGTCAATATAAAGACAATTTTATTTGGTTTATAACACTGTTTCATTTCTTCCAGAAGGGTCTGGGTGACTGAGAACGGTGTGCGTCTTCTACACGTACAGTGGCTCGCCACATTCTCCGATCTAATTCCTGCAGAATAAAAGAAAACGTGCATCCAGCATGCATTCGAAGCTGCGGGAGCTGAATATCAAAGTGCATGCAATGCAACAAAGGCATACCTTGTGAAATAATGAAAGAAATGTCTGTCCTAGAGTCTGTAAACAGGAGAGATAGAAATGGCATTAGAATTAGTGTGGCAGAGAGAGACGATGTGCAATGCATTGTGTGGTAAATTATACATTATGTTCATCCCAGCATGGGAAGAGTCTGGAAGCTCTTGATGGAGCCTGAAGCAAACAGGGAACTGCTGCTACTGTGGACACACTGGACAAGTTTGGCTTTCATCTTGAGATGTGGTTCAAAGCCAGCATCGAACATAGCAAACTGGCAATCAAAGCTATTGTGTAACTGGACAGTGGTAACTTCACAAGGCCCTTCATCAGAACAGCTGCTGAGATCACACAGAGACAGCTCTGTCTGCTCAATCTGCAAGGGCAGATCCTCCATGCAAGGTCTCTGAAACATTATTTTGTCAGAAGCGACGGCTTGAGGAGAAGTTCTGAAGGTCTTTAATCAGCTCCTCCAGGACTTCACACTGTATGTGTGATGTGTGTCGGCGAAACCATTTGGTCAAAGAGAAAAACTTTTTTCTACTGGCCTTAAACATTTACGCCTACATCTGTGTTTACATCTGTTTATTGTTCGTGAATTTCAGCCCTGCAATGTCAATCCCACACATCACACATTCCAACTTTTCACCTGAAACGGGCATTGAGGTGTCAATCACTGATAAAACTATGAGCTGTAGTTCCCCATCTGCGTTTGCTCTAGTCATAAATAGAATGGCTATCATGTAGCATTAATATCGCAGTTATAGCTGTGAGGACCCGTGATTCGTCTTAGCAAATCAGTACAATCCTATACATGTCTTACTGCTGAACATCAAATTCATTACCACAATATTTTGTGTAAAAAAGAAAATCAATATTATCAACGATATTTCGAACCCACCCATGCACAGTCCAGGTACAAGGTTTTCCAGTGGAAAAATGAAAAAAAAAAAAAATCCATTACATATAGGTTATTGGTTTTAATTAGAAAGTAGTAAGCAGCTTGAAAAAAATTATTAGGGCTATTTAAATTTCTATCAGTAGATTATAATAATAATAACAACTTGTTAATAAGAACTAATCGTATTCTGCTTCATTATCATTATTATAGCAATTATATGTTTTGAAGCATCTGTCAGTCATCTGTAATGATGTGGGTTGAGGCAAATAGGATGCAGGTGCAAGGAAAAAACACACACATGCACACATAAACAAGACACAAGAAACACAAGACACAAGAAGATCCGGGGCCTAACAAAAGACAAGAGCATGGCAGACGCTAAGGGAATATAAACAGGTTTAACAGAGACGAGAGCAAAGCGGCACAACGAGAGATAACAGTATCAGAGTTTAACAAGTAGTTTTACAAAGAATCCACAAACCCAGACCGAACATAGAGGAGTTTTTTATACACTGACAAGGGAAATGAGAACACCTGGGCAGGGGAGGAGACAGGAACAAGACAAAGGTGGAAACATACTTACCTTTTGCTTTTGGGTGGATGTTACTGTTCTCTTTTGTCTGAAACACATTAATTAAAACCAATTTAAAAAAAAAAAATTTAAGAATATAATTCATGATGGATTAGTGGCAATTGGGTTATTATAAATATCTTCACAGGGAAAAAAAAGACACAATCACTATTCAGATCTTTCACAGATGATAAAAAAAAATTACAGTAAACAAATCCATGACAATCAGGCGCATTCGTTCCTTGTCTAATGTTAAGAAAAGCAATTCATCACTCTAATACTTGGGAAATCGACATAAAACACCACTTGATATCCACAGTTACAATTCAGGATCTTTTCACATGACTGAAAGCTATGTCTTCATATTCCAAATCAATCACAATGTTTTGCAAGTGAGACTCTCAGTCATGATACATAATGTGGGAACTGTTCGATTTTCCAATAACTCCTGGAGGAGAAATTTTCCTACAGTACGAATCCTGCAGCATTAGACAGAGTGACCGGAGTGTCCTGCCCCCAATCAAATCCCCAAACGAAATGCATGGAAGAAATCACTCCAGGGATGTTTTTGCCTCCTAAAGCAAGCCTGGTATGCAAATATTTTCATATAAAACAGGTTTCCTTCTTGCCAGCACCTTTCCTTTTCAGGCTTGTAGACCTTCTCATGTTATGACTCCACAACAGCAAAACAGATTAAGACTTCAAGCGAATACACAGACTTTTATTTGCCTTTTTTTGCACTTAAAAACTAATGCCCACCCTCTTACAATCCACACTATAATATCATTATCATCAAAGCAACAATACATCATGGAGCTTATTCATGTTCATAAGCACACTCCTCCTTCCTCGTAAGTCTAGTCTCATTGGTAAGATGCACAACAAATGGATAGTCATCATTTAGCATCAATGTTGTGTGAATATTGAACCATTTTCATGCATCAAACTGAATCAAGGTCTGAGAGATGTCATATCATATACTATTTGTATCCTTTTGAATGTTTTAATGTATACATCGTCTGAAAATACACTCCATGGACTAATGTATTGGGAAACACCTGTTTTTCAGGGTTTGGGCTGGACCCCTTATTCTAGTGAAGGCTAATCTTCATTCTTCAGCATAGCAAGACATTTTGAACAACGCCATGCTTCCAATGTTGTGGACACAGTTTAGGGAAGAACCTTTCCTATTGCAGCATGACTGTGACCCAGCGTACAAAGCAAGGTCCATAAAAACATGGCTGGATGAGTTTGGTGTGGAAGAGGCTATGGCTTACGCCTGGTCATGAGCTGAGGAGGTCATACCTTTATGGGTACTATCACACCTGGTCGCAAGATAAATTGTCACTAATACCAAGCATAAATTTTACGCCTAGCTGTAAGCAGGTGTTCTCATCATACCTCAGTACACATGTATTTGTTCACAAATGTGTATCTTTGGCCATAACAAAAGCAGCACTGCTGTGTGCGATCCACTTCATGCCAAAAGGGATTTTATGCACAGAATATCAATATGTTCACTTGTAGTTTCCATCAGAAACCTGATGTGACTCAATCTGTACATTCAATTCAATCAGGAGCTGCTGGAGGCATCGAGGAGAAATCTGGAACCCAACCTGTGTTCTCCTTACCAGCTCACAAAATATTAACTACTTTACAGGTGCCTTTTCCACAGTATTTGGGGGTCCTGTGTATTGATGAACAGGGTAAAGGGGGCTAACAAACCATGCAGAGAAACAGTTGGACAACAGTTTATAACTAGGAAAAAAAACAAAAGGCACCAATATGTTGAGTAGCTCATTAAATGGAACATTTGTGTAGACAGGTGCATCTACTAAAGTGGCCTACTTAAGATAGAAACACCTACTAAATTGGCTTGTCTATTTTATACTTTTTCTACACCTGCTTAGTTAAGACATGTTGGTGCAACCAGCTCATTGTGTGAAGATTTCATGGTGAATGGACCAATAGAAATGGCACAAAACATCCTAGAAAAAAAATGTTTACAATAATGTACACTGAAGTTAACAGTCCTCTTTGTTCTATAGTTTCCATTTCAGAGATGAAAGGCGCTGGTTTGAGGTTTTTCTTAAAAAGAAGAACAGAAAAAAAAGAAAACTCGTTGATGGGAAAAAGAGAATAAACTATGCAGGATACACAGTAATGTGTCTCAAATATGCCACCCCAGCAGGGTTCTCAGTAGCCAGGAGCTGTGTCCATAAATTGCATACTTCATCCCTTCCGGGTGCGTGACAGCCCTAAAGTCCATCCAATCGAGCTGAGATATGGAGGAGGATAAGGAAAATATGGCTAATGGCAGGGCTGGAATACAAAACTCAAGAGAGTGGTAGCAGCACGCTCTGAGCCTTACAGACAGGATGGAGCACAGTGGGGGCTGGGATTGTTTTGGCATACATCATGGCCCTCAGATTACAGTAGTAATGTCCACCCAGGAGGCCAGGACTGCCTCACTCACGTTACCCTGCGGAATTCAGCATGGACAATAGCCACAAGCAGAGCTAACAGCCTCCTTCGCTACACCTGCACTATATAACCTGTTAGGAATAAATTGCTAATACAAGATGCAAGACACACAGCATTGCAATGGCTTGCACCATCATGGAGAGGAACAGGTCCGCGGGTAATGAGTTCCGAGAGAGAAAATGCACTTTAATTAGAAAATCCATAGTTTCTCAAGGTTTCTAATCTGTCAGTCACCGCAAAAATGAAGAGTTTGACAAAAGAGAAGAAACACCTCTTGCCTTTAGGCCTTAGAGGTGTATACCGCTTTCGTGTTAACTGATATAACTGCACTTTTGTGGCAGACGTGGCAAGGTCTGAGAGAAGGCAGTGAGATTAATGTGTCCTCCGGACATACACAGGTGCATTTAATACAGACCAAAGACATGTGAGATTGAGGAGGAACCCAGATGGTATCTATAATGAATGGAAGCACTCCAAGATTTTACCCAGCGGATGAGGTTCTGGTGACAAGTGAAGGAAATTGGTAGCGCAGAGTGTATTAGTGGTCTCTTTATAGTCGAATTCTGTTCTGCTGCGTGCCAGGAACAGAAGCTGTGATGCCGCTGCTTTCATGAACCTACCCTTGAAAAACTTTGACATCCGTGACCGTATTCCGTGCGGCTTGGAGAATGTCTCCTCCCCGTTGGTGTCCTGCAAACATAAATCAGAATCTCATTCTTTGATCTAATTACATTTCGATGCAGCATGTTCCTCATTCAGCGAACCTGTCAGGTTCCACCTTAAAATGATATATGGCAGTCTAACCAGAGTGGCTTCTTAAGTGGAAGTGCATGCATTTTTCGCACAGTCAACTACCAGATGAATGGGTCTTTACATAGATACTTATGTAAGTTCCTTTTATTTCCCTTTACCTGTAAATCACAAAAACAATTCCTCTACAAAACCATAAATAAATAAATAAATACATCGGATCATCTCGGCTTTCATGTGATTATCAGTTTCTCATTAGCGTACACAGATTCACTGTGTTTGAGTCTGTAAAATTCTCATTGAACAGAGATAAAAACGGACTAAATAGCTTATCAAGAGGAAAACATACAGACCTAGAGTATGCACTAGCACTGTCTATAGAACATGAACCAAAGATAGATGGGCTATGTTCTCCTAAGTGGTTCGATGGTCCAATGAGGAAATCCTGCGCATCTCAACCTGATTAATGACTTTCCTCTCCTTAATAAACAGTAATTGAATGGTAGGCTGCAAAAGGCCTATCTGCTGTGCGGGGCGAAGAGGTGAAAGCAGCAGCCGCAGCCTACAGCGGAGTCTGGGGTTGATTATAGTTGACCTTGCGTCTAAAACAGCTAGCCTAAGCTGGGTAACTGTAGCCAGAAAGGACAGAAGATAAATGAGTAGATATTGTATTGGCAGAGAAAAGGAGAATCAATGAGTCAATCAATACGTATTTGATATTTTTATCACAAAACACAGCGGAGGAGGAACGCGATTGATCATTCGCGCCTGGACACATTGGCATATCTAACAATATTAATTAAGAAAAACTGTTTAGCCTGACTGATTGCTAAAACAGCTAGCATCATTAAAATCAAACAGAACTATGGTTCCACAGAAAGTATCCATGAACAGAAACAAACTTTACTGTGGTTTATTGTCTCACTCACTCTCTCTCTCACTATCACTGTCTTACGTATTTCATGTTCAACAATTTATTTGTTGGACTGATGACTGCTAGACAATCGGTTGAGGTATAGCTGCGCGTGTATTATTTCCATAGTGCGGTGATATTAACCCAGTTAATGCAACTCAAGCCGGCTATGCTTTAAGCAGATGGCCTGCTCTGACAAGAACACAATCATATAATTGAATTCGGTCATCAATAAGGTGCAGAGAGTGTCTCTTTGATAACACGGCGGTGGAAAAGCAATGCCATTCACATTCGCTTCCTCCATGACGTAATGTTATTCATCCCTAACTGTGGCTCATGGCACTGAAATATGATAAGCAGGGTTCAGCGGGGCCAGCTTGTAATCAGACTAACAGTTTAAGAGTCCTCGTCTAAGTTTTTAGCAGGTGATGGACGTCTGCTCGTTTACAAATATAGTGGCAGTGCTCATTTATTAACTCAGCTGCTATTTGTACAGATCTTGGCTGTTTTCCGAGGTGGTGAATTCATGCGATAAGTTTGATTGATATAGGGATACATCAGCCGCATAACTTTCTTTGTGGCCATGCGTCATCTCTCCGTGCACAGACATAAGCATATGTAGGGCAGTCATAACTCACAGAAACCCCAACACTAGTGCCACGATGTACATATTACTGTCAAACCTCTGAAACATAGATCCGCTCGCAGGCCATACTCATGTATTATGATGCTGAATAATAAACATAGTTAGACAGGCAGAGAGTACTATTCAGCCAGTATGTGTGCATGGGGAATACACGCCTTCAACAAGAGAATATTTATTGAACAGAGCGGAGTGTAGAGCAAACATGCTTAACGGTTCATATTCCACTGTTCCTTTGTGTATGCCCTACTTGATTAGCACTTACATGTCTTTAGTGGATTGAATGGGTCTGAACACCGCAGTCACCGAAAGGCCACCTTGTCTGCCACTAAATCAAATATTGTTTTGAGCAGCCATGATGAGTCTGCCAATTAGCTGCGTGAAGAGTGAAGAGAATTGCTGCCATTATACGCTCGCCATTCACTGGATCTATAGCACCTCCGGTTCAGCCATCTCTGCGTGTGAATAAATGCGATAAGTAATGAATATGACTATTGATGAGGCCTTTAACAAGGTAATAACTGCGGTCCCTAGTCAATAATTATTTCGATAAGAATGTCTTTATTATGAAAATGCACACGACGGCAAAAATTGCCAACCAAAACAGTACCCAGTGGTGTAATTGCCTTTGTCTGAAATTATAGTTTTCATTAAATACAATGCTGTATGTTATTGATTGTTTAAATAAGACTCAATATCTCCCTCCATTTCAAAGGAGTGTGAAATTGCATAGCACTGTAATATTCATTGTTGTGTATGTTCATTAATGTTATGAGATCCACAACGCTAAAAGACAGAGATTAGCGGACCAGAATAGGCCCGGTATCTAAATGGGCCAATATTCTGAGGCCAGATCTCAGAAGAAAAGCAAGACTATGTCTTCTCATAAGCACAGCTATCACATGCGTAGAGCAGAGCAGGGGACGGGAAAGGCTGTGATTAGTTTCGGGCTATATGCCACAAATGAAATCGTAACTGCCTCTATAAATTCTGGGCAACGTGAGTTCCGTACCTCATGCTCTGGTTCCAACCCAGACTGCCCTCTGGGCACGGCGAGGTGAGAGCCTCTCCCCGACTCTCCTGCAGCAGAGCCATTTACTGAAGTCTGTCAGACAGGCAAGACACACTTCACTTACCAACATTATAAAGTCATGCCCTGGTATTTTTAGCTGTGAGAGACAGATCAGAGTGAAAATTCCAGCAATTCTACAAGCCTTTGGTCTACATAACCAGTAGGCTTTAAAGTATGGCTGTCATGATCTCATTTAAACTTGATTACTTGATGAAAAAAAATGACCTTCTCAATGATTCGTTGCAAATTTACATTATAGCAATGAATATTTTATATGCTCCTACTGAGCTATCTTACAGGAAGAAATAGTATCTGATGAGCACACCCATTTACAGTATAAGGATATTTCTCGCAAGTGTTTTATGAGTATTTTGCATCTTTTTTATAATATTTGTACTTTTTGTTTGTTTTATTTATTTTTTGAATATTTGAAAGTCTGTACATTCCACGATTCCATTCCAGTTTTATTATTAATGCTATTTACTCTAGCACTCATGAAAACAGTGCATTTCTAGATTACAGATATAATCAAGAGTGACCGCTCTACATTAAAGGACTTCCAATGAAAAGTTTATCCTTAACAGATGACATGCTGTCAATAACTAGTTAATACACCAACAGCTTACGACCTTAGAGGAGATGTTTGAGGGTATTTCTGGAGTAGTGTTCACATCAGAATCTCTGAGGGGGGCTTTGTGAGGGTTTTCACTCCCACTCTCTGGTTTGGGATCCTGTTCCTCTTCAACCTCACTGGCTTCCGTCTGTGAGAGAAGGCAACATTTCACTCAGCATGTTCTTCTGAAGAGCATCCAGTTCTAATGTTCAGCAGATTGCATGGTCAAAATATGCCTGTGTGTTTGTTAATAATAAATAATGTGTACAAAATAGCAAATGGCAATTGTATTTCTACATACAGTAACAGTGGTTTAACGTGTAAAAATATTTTTTTGACCAAAATGACTGACTGTTGGATCACATCATTCAGCAAGACACCATAATGCCAATATAAATTCATCAGAATGTCTGAGATGCTTTTGTAATTTGTTAGGGCTTGTCTTCATATGTTCTGTGATATCAGTATTAGAGGTGAGCTACAGGACAGTATTCATATTTTAAAGAATATTGACCGCCTGCATGTTTCAATAAAAAATGGAATTAGTTCCATTCGAAGTAGTGCAGTGTTTGCAATGTTAAATGAAAATCTTTCAGAGTATTTCTAAATGTGGTATCCCTGGTTCATTCTGCCTCTCCCGGTTCAGAAAAACTATTATGGTGAATATCATGTATCATGAGAATATCTTGACGTATTGTTATATTTTTGCACTACCGCCCACCCCTAATCAGTATTGCAAAGGCCAGTACTGCAATATTGCGATACCAATTATCTCGAGTGTGTGTGTGTGTGTGTGTGTGTGTTTTGGCTTTTCACCTGATCTATGGGCAGATCCACCTTCATGTTGCCAGCCTCTTGCACCTCAGACACGCCCACCATTTCCTTCCTTTTGTCTTTGGCTCGGAATACCCAGTCCTCTGAGGACAGTAATTAATCACAGTTACTTGGGTCTGAGGATCCTGCCATTCTACACTATCTCCTTTTTCCTGTAGCAGTGAATGTGATCAATGCCTCTGTCAAATTGTTTATTTGTGTAGAGCTTAAACAAGGGCAGTGGCTATTGAAAAGTTTGATTTCCCTGGTGATGCTCTTGGAAGTTCATTCAAAAGTCAACCTGAAAAGTCAAAAAAGTCATTGTGGGTGCTACAGCTTTTTGGGTGCTACGGAAAACGCAAAGGGATCCGTGTTCTGTTAGAATGAACAAAGTGACAGAGTAAATGGTGGTTTAATAACTATCGAACAGGAGAGAATTTGCCGAAATAGCACAATGTTCAGTTGTAGTGAGAAGACACAAAACTGGTATTGACTGGTATTCTGACTTCAGTCAAACACAAAAAGGGCTAAAATCCTGTTCTTTTCATTAGCAGGCAGATTTATAGCATGGCTAACACAGTTTCTGTGACGGGAAAACATTCCTTCCTTTGACTCAGATTGCATATTTCATAAACCTGTCAATAGCTGAACTCAAATGTGGAACGTAACTGCAATCTACACCAATGAAAAACAAAATCTATCCAAAGTAAATGTATATATGGTATTATGGTATAGATGGCATTAGATTAGGTCTATAGCATCATCCCTGACATCAAATTAGCTCCATCCAAGCCAAGCTGCTCACAGCATTCAATAGCCTTGTTTTTTTTCACTGAGATGCAAACTACACTGGTCACTGCATCTGACATTCAAAGGTAAGACAATCTGTGTTAATGATAGGCTGCTAGGAGATGCACTCCTCCTGCAATTGATGATGTCAACAGCACTCACGCGTATGGCATGCTTTATTACCCCTCTGCAGTAACTGATGTATTTAAAAAGGACGCCTATGCTTGGCTTTTTTTCCTACCAGTTTCTGCCATTAGTGATGGCATTATGAGAATGCTTTGCCACATGGGATGATCAAGTGTCCAGAGCCCGAGCTGGAGACTAGGCAGGAGCGCTTTTTACAAGTCTGGCTGTAGGCACTAATGCGGCCTCGACGCGGCCCAGAGAAATTCAACTCCATCACCAGGACTGCTGGCTCGGCTCTTATGTGTGAAGCGATGGCAGCTCCACAGCGCCTGCAATTACTCACCGAATGACCTCATAGGATCCGGGAGAGGTGATGCACTTCGTGTTAAAATGCTCCTCAAACTTTATTTACATCAGCTGCGGCTTTCAAACAGGTACCAAAAAACTAAAGCAAGGTTCTTAGATAAAGGCTACAAATCATTAGAGAAATGATGACTGTCGTGTTCAGGCAGTAATAATTTAGCAATGTGCGTGGGTAAGAAGAGAAGGGAGTCAGTCTTATGTCTAAAACGCCCTTGTCTTGTTGTGCTATTTGTACTGAATAACTTATGAACATTTTGATTCGCTATCAGGAGAAAATTGGAGCATTTTGTTTCCCTGGCACAGCTAACAAGGCTCACTGCATATATTTTCCGCAAAATGGCCTGATTGAACTCATCTATGATTTAGAGCGCTCCGAAGTATTTGAAGTTTTCACACGGTTTAATATTCATCTCGTAAGGCAGTGTTCTATCCAGGAATGGAAGCAAGCTCCCTTGACATAGGTAGTCTTTAGAGAACCGCCTGCAAATTCAAAGTAATCCCTACCACACGCAGCCTTGTTATCTGTTTTGTGCCCCACACATGTAAGAGCGTGAAATCTCTCTCACTCTCTCTCTCTCTCTCTCTTTCCCTCACATGCACGCACACACACGTACATTCACACAGAAAATAAAGCTGCGTTCCACCAAAACAACAGCCTCGCTTCCCACCACCACTTGATCTGGCAGTGGTGAGGGAGGAGAAACACATTAGCTATGGAGGTGGGGGGGGGGAAAGAAAACAGAAAGTTACGCATAACTGTCACACTCACCTCGTGCTGAGTAAAAGTGTGGGATTTTTAAACCACGCCTCTGCTCTTTGGCTCTGTCAGGTTTGGCATAGAAGTGGGAGTCTGTAGTGCCTTCTGGTCGATCAGCAAACTACAACAGTGAAGAAGGAGCAGCCATCAAGCAAAGCCAATAACACTGATTCAGGTTGTCGATGACTAAATCACTGGCATTGGTTTAAAACCCATCTCTAATCATAGGAAAACTGTTTTGGGACTCCAACTTGTTCCACCCCTTTCCTCTCTTTTTTTTTTTCTTTATATTTTCTATTGACCTCAATATTTCACAAGCTGATATGCTTTGTGGCTCCCCGGTGACTGACGCCGTATTGAATTCGTCTGGTTCCAATACATCCCCCTGCACAAGCTATCAATCACCAGAGAGCTCAGCAAACTAATCATTTATTAATGAAACAGAGCAGCCATGAATTTCTAACTGCATTCGTCTTATTTATCACTCCAGATCAAACAATGAGAGTCCAAACAGGCTTAAAAGGAGAGGCAGTTGGAGGGAATAACTTATTCCTAGGCAGACGGCAGACGGTTATTAATGAAAAGAAAAAGGCTAGGGGACTGGAATGCGGAGAGAGAGATGGGGGTGCAGTAGGGAGAAGAGTTATAGGGAGAGTGATGCTTTGACAGCAGGATGCATGTCTGCATTAATGCTCCCACAAAAGGCAATTTTCCTCCAGCTGGCAGTGCATATCCACCATAGGTAGCAAGGTGAGCCTTTCTGTCCCCAAGTGAGGCCAAGAAAAGACTTCATGTATTTTTTTCCTCCAGCTTGGCTGGTGCTGTTAGTTGACTCCACAGATAGGCTGCTCAGGGGCACTCCACTGATCTCCAGCTTCCACTAGAACGCACTCCAGGCCGTGGAGTTTGCAAGCCTTCTAACATGGGGTCTGGGGAAATCGCCCCAATATTTGTTCCCTCGCCTGCTTATTTTTTAATGCAAAAGCAAACTTTTGAATTCACACAGCTGTTGGTGGTCGAGAGAAACATAAAACAACAATCCAAGTTATGGTTTGGCGAGAATAAACAGTTCACGAGAATTTATCAAAATATTGTTTGTTAATCAAAATATTGTAAACGGAGCAAATAAAAAAATCAATGATTCAGCTGCAAGCAGCATTGAAGGCTCCAAACACCACAGGAGTACCAGGCTGAGGACTAATCAGAATAACCCTTGAACTAGACATCAGTCTTTATACGCTGGTTAATACCCTTAACAGTCAAGAGCTAATTCTAATTGCTTAGCAAAAATTCAATACAGTAGATGTGCATGTTCACGGTGGGTACACAAAAGTTTGCGGCAACTCCAACTGAGCATTGCTGACATGTCTTACTTCCAGTTTTGATGTCTTTGCCATCAAACTGCATTGAACAAAAGCAGCTATATTATTTGCCCCAGCAAAAGTATAGTTTTTTGGTCAAAATCCTCTTTATATGATACATACAGATTCCACCAAAATGCACTGAGGGCTTCTATGGCCTGAGAATCAATGAAAAATGACAATACTAAGATGGAAAAAAGGCTGAAAAACACAGAGGGTTCATAATTTCCCAACCTGGGTCCCAGCTAAGGTTGGTTGAAACTTCTGCCGCAGTGCACAGTGTTCTACTTCTCAGCTGCGAGGGAAAAGGTTTGGGGGACGAAACTAATGATTTTGAAAAGTCCTACAATGGTTCCGACGCCCATCCTTTCACCCAAGCAAAATTTTAAAAAATCTTTGAATAAATTTTGCTCAGAATCCTCTGTAGAATGTGTTCAAAATGTGGTAGTGATAGGATCAACGATCGGGAACTAGTTCACAAGAGTAGGTTTGTCAAAAATCCAGTATGGTAAATGGCAATGCATGCATTCAAATCAACATGATCTAAGGATTCAGGGTGAAAAAGCATAACCCCAGGACAAAATGTTCAAAAGTTATGAGCAAAAATGTGTCTTGACATTGTTAGTGCTACAAAGATGGACAGACTGACCTGCGCCTGGATATTTTGGACTGTCCTCTATCAATGTACCGAATGTAAGTAGAATCCAACAAGGAGTCCAATGGGCTGCCACAGACATCCATGGCAGAAAGTATAATAATAGTGAAAAATTGCCTTCCAAATTCAGTGCCTGGCCGCTAACAAGGAACTAGGAATGATGACTGCACCTTGTCTTTAAAATCTCCAATATGTGATAAGAATGCAGAGCATTAAGCTGAAGAGTGCTTGAAAATCCCATCATTCTGAAATGCCAACACTACAAACAAGAGCCTCTCAATGCAGAAAAGCTGAAGTCTGTGTTTCAGGTTGCAGATTACATACTGTCTGACCTCACAGTCGGTGTGTGTTTCTATCAGAACTGTCCAATCACAGATCAGCCTGAGGTCAGACTGACAGGGTAATTCATTTGCTCTGACAATAGAGTGACACAAGGTGAGACAACAGAATTGGCCCATGTCAGTCTTTTAAAACCCCAATCAGTAAATTACAAAGTTACCCCAAAAATGTATGGTACATTCCCATTGCTTCTCTTGCAACACAAGGTATGACTTGTATGTGTTAAAGCATTTAAAGAGGATAAGCCCACACTCTTCTGTGCCAAGACTGCTGCTATTGTCCTGAAATTTCAGATAGTGACTTGTAAGCTGTCTCTTACAACAGGTTTATGGTTGCAGAATCATCTAGGATCGGAACTGGATTGACTGGCTATTGGCCAATGTATTTTTACTTTAGTCACTGTTGTAATTATATATGGTTAATAACATTGCCTCTTCACCCAATAAAATAGGTACTACAAATGTGTTTTAATGTGAAAAAATCAGATATATTCTTACATGATTAAAGAACAGTGTTAGTAAGACATTCTTAGGTCTGACCTATCAAGACAAACTCCACAAGACCTCTGAAGGTGTGCTGTGGCATCATAATGACATTAGCAGCACATCGTTCTGTAGATTGCATGGTTCGATGAGATTCGATGGATCAGACTAGTTTATCAAGCACATCCCAAACATGCTTGATTGGACTGAGATCCGGGGAATCTGGAGCAACACTTTAAACTCTTTTGTACTTCTTTGAAGTTTTGCTGAAGATCCTGGGGGTTACGTACCAAGAGCACCCGCGAATTTGTGAAAAAACACGAATTTGTGATGTCGGAAAAAATGCCTAAATATTCCCTCAAATGTGCTACCAAAACACCTTAATTTCGGAAGAACAAAACAAAAACACGAGAATACTCAGAGAAACACTCAAGATAGCTCCACGTGGGAAATTGTTTTGGTGCGGGAATGCTGGACTGCATCTGCCAGAGATGCATTACAGGGCAGCAGCCAATATATGATGTTCTCTCGACAGTACTACAAAATGTATACAGTTACATTTTATATGGAATTGTAGCTACATTTGTGTTAATATTTATGTTAAAATATTTGTAAATTATACATTTCTTAATAATTTAGCACTAAAATGCATGCAAATTTGCAGGGGTTTATTAGTTTTATTATTATTAGTTTGGTTCTAAGAAAAAAATTCCGCAAACGCCTGAGGCTGTGAACTCTGAACAGCAACTTCGTGGAGGAACACTGTATATGTAAGTAACTTCCACAAGCATGCCAGGACTCTTGCCAAGAGCATCATGCTGCCTCAGTCACCTTTACATCTTCCCGTGGTGCAACCTTTAGCCATTTCTTCCCCAGATAAGCACCACACATGCACATATGTCCACATAAAGTTAAAAAAAACATGATTCATCAGACCAGTCCACCTTTCTTTCATTGCTCCGTGGTCCAGTGCTGATGCTCACCTGCTCATTGTTGGTGTTTTTTTGTGGTGAACAAGGTTCAGCATGGACTAGGTAACTGGTTCGCAGCTGTTCGCTGCTATGACATCTTTCTATCCTAGCCAGCATTTTCAGCAATTTGTGCTACAGTAGCTTTAATTAGAAAACTTTTGTTGATAAAAGATGAGAAAAAAGAATCAGAAGTTCATAATCAATTGGTTGGTTAGTTATTAGGATTTGGGTGGGATAAAGCATAGGGGAAAAAAGCATTTCCAACCTGAGTGACAAGACAGCAGCTCATAAGCTTGGCACGCAGGAACCCCCTGCTGTATGACTGAGCCGCTTCCTCTGTCGAGGCAGGATCGTCCTGAGAGGCAGCAGCTGGATAGGCGTCACCACAATCCCACCCATGGGAGTGGCGCTTCCTCCCCATTCAGGAAGCCACGCTCGGGATGGCAGCTGGTCCACGAGGGGCAGGGGTGTGAGCGCTACAAGGGGACAGATTCCTCTGCAGTTCTGCGATTGGGTTTGGCCTGTATGACCTGATCTCGTGAACATGCAGCTGGGGTTCCCTTCTAGGCAGCATGATCATTTCCAACACTGCCGAAGTGACAAGAACTTCCCCCTCCAGTTCAACTTTCAGTGACACCACGTTCCCCACATCTGTCATACCAATGGGAAAACAAACACCACACGCTGAGCCCATGCCTTCATCTGCTACCACACTGCTAGCTTCAGCCACACTGCTGTGGGACTGAACCACCGCACCCACATTTACTTTTACTCTCACAGCTGTAAATGACCCGACCCAGACATTCATCCGCTCAGCCCACAAGACCAAAGCAATATGCGCTACAAATGCTCCACATTCATGGCTGAGAGGAGAAGACAAATCCTTTCAGTAATGATCCAGCTTGTTGTCAAACTGTTAATAACATTTTTTAATTTCTCTCCAGAACATGACATCATTGCATGATGTAAGAGGCTGGAGAAAAAGAGAAATGTATGGGGGGAGGGCACTCGGTTGAGTGAGCTTACAGCTGTCTCTGTCTCCCCCTTGTGTTTGACTAATAACACACTGTAGCATTCAGGTATTAGGACAGACAGGAATGAACTTGAATTAAAATCATTTGTCGTTCAGCTCCGCTTTGCCTTAATGTCTTCCTCCCAGTTCACATGACTGAATTCCTAAGCTTGATAATGCCATGATATTATTATTATTATTATTGCTATTATTAATCACAATAATAATCAGATGCACTCTCATTTGAGAAATTCTTTGTCCATCTCTCTCTCTCTCTCTTTCCCCCGCAATGTGTTATATCAGCCAAACAGCACATCTGCCAGTTCATCAAGACAGAGTTGCAGTTCTTCCCCAAGCTGTTGCTGCAAAGCCAGTTGATTAAAACAGCTTCATTCCCATTGTCGCTTTCATCAGATTCTTGAAGAAGCATAAAACAAAGTCTACAAACTACACTAAAAGATAAACTTGAGTACAAAACAGTAGAGAAAAGGGACAAAAGTGGAACAAAACAGTGAACGGGTCTTTTGTTTTCGGAACAAACGCCGATTACAGGTAAATATAAACAGATGATACAGCTAAACCTTCGCGTTTAATGACAGTTTAATGAGACTTTGATGGCTCTTCCATCTTCATTCTACCAAAGATAATTTGCCACTTTCTCCAAATTATTTCCTCCTCTCAATCAAGTTGATGATGCATGAGAAGTCAATTAGAGAACTACACCTATAGAGCGGCCACGAGAGCTTTCTCCCTTCTCCATCACATCAATTGGCACGCGTGAAGCCGTCATTTTTCTAACTTACAACAAACAGATGTCACACTCTCCTTTTCGGAGCGGTCCCAACCTCAAACTGCTGAGGGGGGCATTATTTCTCTGGGTCCTATTTGTGAGGTCTCATCCCACCGCGGACCATCCTGAAGCATCAAGCGCACACTTCCACCCACAACTCCATCTCACAACAATTTATCCTCATTGTGTGGAAGTGAGGGAGGGTTCCAGCGCGCTCCCTTGGTGATGGTGCTAAGCCCGTAAGACTGGTTGCACTTGATCAAGTGGAGCGGATTTGGAGCATTGGGATTGCCCAATAGAGATGGAGCTGAGAGAAACTCAATGCCTCCTACAGACAGTGATTGATGAAGGGAATCACCCCATCCACCACTCCAACTGCCAGGGATTGGGCTGATTGGAGATGTTATTGAGATTCTGAGAGAGTAATACGTCTCTCGACAAACTGATGGTCCACACGCGTGAACAGCAAAGAACAGGAGTCTTGTAAACGTTGGCTTATACTTTCTAGTTGAAACTTTGTGCACCAGAAACAGTCACATCACTCTAACCATGATAGCTGATTACAATGAGAAATGTTCCAATTTGCCTGCCCTTATAATAAGCCTGTAAAAAGCTCTGATCCTTTGTTAGGGCTGATTTACCTCACGGATTTCTATTTATGCCACTTCACTGTGGGATTTACTGCAATATTTTAAAGAAACTGTCAATTATATCTTAACTAAATTACTGTTTGAAGTAAAGGACTGTTTACTGTGCTACAATAACTGCAAAAAAAACCCCAAATACCAGTACTGCAGATGCTCAGTATTTAAGGATTCAGACCAGGATCGGGGTCTGAAAAAACAATCATGAGATCCTTACCTCAAATAATCTATTTCAAATCATCTCGCATGTTGCGTAATGCAGTGTTTCAGTCACAGCAATCAGTTATGTTGCACAACACTGTTGCAAGACTTACCAGGTCTCTTGGGGGCTTGCCTCTCTTTAGGGGAGGAAGAAAATCGTTCATGATACTAAAAAAAATACAACATTGCTCAAGTTAATTATAGAAGAAATGGCATAATGTCAATGAGTACATCTTTGTCCCTCTTGTCGCTAATATAATAATAACCCCTACCTCTGAAATTGTAACTATAAGGAAAAATCTGTAACAACGTAACCCTTAACTATGTGTTTTCATGAGATCTTGAGTTATGTCAACTTATAAAAGGATGAATTCATATCATTTAATTCATGTTCTTACGCATTGCTGAGGTCTAGGATTACTCCTTTGTTTGGAACACACTGAAAATAAGACAAAGGACGAAATTTCTCTGCTCCTACAGCTACATAATACTTGTTGTTTTCAAGCTCAGCTGCCCCAAGTACTGAAGTCCCATCCAACATGCACAACCTAGGAGAGAGTGAAATCAGTGAAATCATTTCTAGCCGAGTTCTGGATTGTCAAGGACAAGGAACAATATATATATATATATATACACACTACCTGTGCACAGCTCCCGTGCGAAGGTTCACTTTCTCCGTTACCATGGCCAGTACGTTCTCCCAGCTGGTGAGTGTGTATTTTGGTAGCAGTATACGAGCTGGAGGAACCAAGATATCTCCATTGGTGAAAACACTACAAAATATAATCACATTTGGAACTCAGTTCGGAAAGTTTTGTACTGATTTGACAAGCGGTACCGTGCGAATACAACATTAGATGGAAAAATCTAAACCAGAAAAAACACAGAGCTCTGATTTGATGTCATTCGTTTGCCATTAGAAGTAGACTTCACTCCTGCCTGAGGGTTTGCCAGAAAGAAATTCCAACAGGGAGACGCTGAAATTAAAACTCACTTGATGGTGAATGGCTCATTAATGTTTTTCCTCCAGCGTGCTGGGACAATTATTTTGCTGTGAACCACGGGTCGAATCTGTGATGGAGACAAAATGAACAGTTCCCCGCTGTGCATCTGTGGAATGTGTTCCTCCGTCATTCATTAGAGATTTGACATACTTCCGACACTTTGAAGCTATGATAGCTGAGGTTTGTTTGCTATTCAGTCATTAAGCAGGTATAAAGTGAACTTTAAGGCAGCATTGATCATTAGTATCAAACGAAAATACTTCAGTCAAGCTCTTGGGAAGCCAAACATTTACAGCATCTCATAAAACATGAACAAAATAACATGTCACAAAAAAGCCTACAGGCCACATTTCAATGCATGCGCCGTCACGGACACAGGACAGTTGTTCGACTTGAGGCTTCACCGTGTTGTCAATAGACTTGTTTGTCTCATCTATTCTCAGTGCTACTCTTGAAAGAACTAGAGGGGCATGAAGTAAGTCAGGCAATGCAGTGGTCACACGCTGCACTGTAATTCATTTACAGGAGTGTATTGATCTGAGCAAGTGAGTCATTTATGAAAAATGCGTGGTATGAATCTTCATGTAATAGTGGCACCGGAGCCCAAATCACATTGAAACACTTTTATGGCACTCTGCCTCTGAAATCTGTCTCTCAATTAGGTCTATAAAGCTGACAACCAAAACATGATATAGCTACGCTTTGCTTCAACTAAAAAAGCAACAGCTTTGTGGTTCTAAAATCGCATACTTACTGTGAAGGGACAGCCTGTACAAAAAAAATAACCTGTAGGCCTAACATAGTCTCTTTTTTAGTGGACTATTTGAGTTTTTATTCAATATTAGAGCAATATTACACCACCATATAACATCTTACCTGCTTTTCCTTTCTTTGTGGCCTCTTTGTTGTTACATGGTGGTAGCTATTCAATAGAAAAAGAAGGGCAAAAAACATAAATGTAAGAAATCCAGCTAGACCAAAATGCAGTTATGTTCCAAACTGGGATGGTTTGCCCACAGTCTCTTCATGAGGAAAGAAATACTATAAAACTCTTCAGGTACAGCATATGGACAAAAATATTGGGACACACCTGTTTTTCAGGGTTTGGGCAATCTTAATGCTTCATTTTGGACAACACCATGCTTTCAACTTTGTGGACTCTGCCGCTGTTGGTGTTATGGTTAGGCGTCCCAATACTTTTGTCCATATAGTTTCAAGCTGTTAACTTCTTCAGAACTCATTACAGGCTATAGTGTTAATCAAATGGAACCAAAGCTGTCTTAAATACTGAAACCACACAGGCTACACAACACAAGTTACAGAAAGGAGCCGTGGAGTAAGAAACCCCACTACGCATGTGTCCTGTCAGTGTGTGTGAACTTACTCTAGTTTTTTCAGCCGTTCAGCTCCTGCTGCTACGTATCTCTCCCCGTGTTTAAACTCCTCTAGAGCTTGGATTCTGTGGCCCTCTCTGGGGGTGTAAATATTTCTCACAGCTCCAAAGGGGGCTTCGATAGCCCGAGTAACCAAGCTGAGAAAACTGTCAAAATTTGCAGTGTGGCGCTGGTTGACCACGAACCTTTTCCCAGGATAAAAACCATCCCCGTTCCTGTATAGGACGATGGTTTTGGTGGCCGGAGGCTGAGGAGGAAACCCCCGACCCGAGGTTACAGACATTCCGGGAAACAGGAGCTGCCAGGTGTGCTGCCAGTTCAGGTGTGGTCAGGTTGAGCCTTTAGTGAAAGAGGACACACAGAGGTTGCATAAGGTTGTCACCTTTTTGTGACAAATATCAAATATTATCCATCAAGTGAGAGGTGGACACAATGTAAATGTCTCCTTTACGGACAGGTGGTCTTGATCTTTCCCGTGTGTTCACTAAATTTAGCGTCTAACAATAGCATCTATTCATCACCATGGAAACGGATTGGAAAATAACACAAGCAGGCGAAATCCACTATACTTTCCACGTTACTTTTTAAGCAGTTACATGAAATAATGAATAAACAAACAAACAAACATTCGTTTATTTAGCTTTAGTGTAAGCCTTTCACACTGTAGAGGTAACAGGAGATGTCTGTGGGGCTAATTAGTTTTTACCAGACCACTTCCAGTCAGTGCCATGAATGATTCAGGACTGTAGCCTTTGCCTTAAATATGTTTTTTATGTGTCGTTTATACTTTATTACACTTTATACACGTTATTTCCATCTTGTTTGTTTACTTTCATACAACAACCAGTGACGTCAGAGGCAGCGTAGCTACTACAGAAGCATTGAAACATTGTTTAAAGAAGCAAATAGCTAATTTTAATGTCAAAAAATTATATTGTATATTTAGCTGTATGATGCTAGGACACTGTATAATGTACATCAAGTTACATGCTGTAAGCTTTTCCAAAAGATATGAATTGCCACCTGCATAAAGTAGAGAGCACTTTAATATTACAGCAGGAGGTTCTTGTGTTACCTTAAGCTCAGTCACCCACGACATGGCCTTGTCTTCTTGGTTGGAGAAACAAAAAGGTCACCCCGTAGTCTCGCCACCAGTCGTCTTGAATTTCAACAGAGTGAAATAATGTCTTTCTCTCCCAATATGATGTGTGAAAAACGAGCTTTACCAGTAGCCCCAGCCAGCACAGCAATCTAAACCCATCTTTCAACTTTAAAGACTTTAGGAAAACTGGCACACACAGAGGTTGCACAGGGCTGTGAGCTTGATCTTAGCTTAGAAATCAAACATTGTCTCAGAGGTGCACAATTTACATGTCTCCTGTATGGACAAGCTGGTCTTGATCTTTGTTAGAAGCTAGGGGGCAGCAATGTTCAACAAATCGCATTTCAGGACTAGAGGGGGGAAGTAGTTCATTCGATCTTGTAGCCCAACATTGTTCAGTTCTTCCAAACTGATGGACATAAATGATTTCAAATAATATGACTTTAATTGTGACTTGGCAAAAATACAGCACAGTTTTCAACAAATCATAACACAACAAATAAGAGCATGAGAGTGGAGTGCATCATGGATTAGGTATGTTACTATTCCCATGTTGACAAAAACTTGCAGAAAGCTATGTATCATAACTACACAGTTCAGTATTGATAAAGAAATAAGATGTCCTTACTTCTTGTTCTATATGAGATTTAGAATTGCCCTGGATTGTCCATCAAATGTAAACACCTTTCAGAGTAAACACATTATTTTGATCTTGCAATTGATTTGACCAGGATTAGTGCTTTTAGCAGTCCTTCCAAACTGATGGACATAAATGGTTTAAACTAATATGTCTTTAATTGTGGCTTTGCAAAAATACAGCACAGTACACAGCAAATCATAATGCATCAGATGAGAGCATGTCATTTCTGTTAACTCCAAAACAAGGAAAAAGAGTGGAGTGCATCATAGATTAGGTGTGTTTCCATTTGCATCTTGACAATAACTTATACAGTTTAATAGTGATAAAGAAGGAAGGTGACATTGACATTAAAGTAAATGTCCTTACTTGAAATGTAGTATTTTATAGTCCCGGATTTGTCCATCAAATCTAAGCCTTTCAGAGTAAACACATTCTTTTGATCTTGCGGCCCATTTAATCAGCATCACTGCTTTGAGCTGCCGTTCTTCCAAACTGATGGACACAATTGGTTGAAACTAATATGACTTTAACTGTGGCTTTGTGAAAATACAGCACAGTATACAACATATCATAATACATCAAAAGAGAGCATGTCATTTCTGGGAACTCAAACGATAATAGATTATGTGTGTTACCATTTGCATGCTGACAATAACTTACAGAAAACTATGTATCATAATTACACAGTTTAGAATTGATAAATTCATAAGATAACATTTACATTAAAAGAAATGGCACTTACTTGAAATGTATTATAGCCCAGGATTGTCCATCAAATGTAGGCCTTTCAGAGTAAACACATTCTTGCATCCTAACAAGCAGTGTTGGGAGTAATGCGTTACAAAAGTAACAAATTGCTGTAATGCATTGCTTTTTGCTGTAACGTGGTAATGTAAGGCATTACAGAAAAAAAAATTGGTAATATTTTACTCGGCACAAATGTCAGTAACATTTTTAACCCGGAATGAAGTGATGGGTTTTTTTTCTTCATGCAAAGTCACCAAAATCACTGCAAGATCAGCAGAGAGGAGAAACGTCCGCACAAAATGTTTCTCTTCTTGTAATCAGACAGAACAGAGAGATGAGTGAACCTGCAACTGATCTAACGTCGGATAGTACTGTTTTTAACCATAAGCCTAGC
>JBBPCY010000001.1:43484662-43509401 GCA_037974405.1 Brachyalestes nurse
AGAATTATTTCTTAATGTGGGATTTTTTTCCCACTGAATAAATGCACTTGAATTAAAGGTTGGATTTTCCTCTTTTTGTCATTGTGGTCCTATATTATTTAGAACAAAACTGAATATACTAAAAGCTAATGAACACATCTTAGCCAGGGGTGCCCATAATTATGGAGGGCAGTGTAGATGCAGAGTAAGAATTTTGCATCGTTCATGCTGTGCTGTGTTCACGTGTTACTATAAGGGGCCACTTTACTTTTACTTATATTAAGCACCTAGAGACATGATAGTCTGGAGTCCACATGCTTTCGGTCAAACAGTGTATCAGCTTCGAATTTACACACATTTTTAATGCCTTTATTTTGTTTTTTGAGATATTCACTTGCAAACAGGGCTAAAAAGAATGTATTCATAAGTATAAAGACACATGTTTAAAAATATTCAGAGCACTTCCATACTTCACTTTTTAATTGAGTGCTCTTGACTCACAGTCCTTCTTTCTCCAAACAAGATTAGCTGAATTATTGCCAAAGGGTCCTATGGTTCTAAAGAATCTATTGTTTGAAGAATCTATTTTTCCCCTTGTATGTCCTTCAGCAAGGAGTCCTGGCAGTAGAGCTGCTGCTGTTTACCATCTGAGAAAACTCATCAGTTAGAAGCATGAACAATAATTACACCAAGGACAACAAGCAATGAACTACAGCACAATCACCTCTATTCCTACATCTCACACAGAGCTCCTCTGCTACAAAAGGAGCTCAGAGACGTGTGTCTAAAATTTGCATGCAAATATTTCAACAGATTACAACTGTTTTGGAGTAATGTACGCTAGTCAGATGAAAATCTGAGATATAGGAATATAGAGATGATTGTGCTGTAGTTCATTGCTTGGTGAACAGCACAATCATCAGGTGGTAAACAACAGCAGCTCTACTGCCAGGACTCCTTGCTGAAGGACATACAAGGGGAAATATAGATTCAGTTAAAACGTGATTTTGACGAGATTTAGTTAGGTAGTAAAAATTAATATTTGTGGTCTATACTGAAGACCTTGTTATAATGGTCTCGGGTCACTAGTAAGTGTAATAGAGAAATCAATTTAACATCAAACATTTTCTGTATTCGGATGCTTTTAATTTCTCTGTATATTGCACAGTAAATACAATAACTGTATAAACACTACATCTGATTAACCAGGCAAACCAAGTGGAGAATAAATGGACTAACATGAACTGTTCAGTCAGCTTGAATAATTGGTACTACGGTTCCTCTGAATTTTCTTTGACATTTATCTAATTTGAATCACTGCATGGTTCATCAGTTTTTATTCCCATTGACATGAGATGTCAGTCACGTCAATGTATGGTCTTTGGTCAACAGTCGCTTCAGACAGAATGATCCGAGGCACTTCAGATGAAGTACTAGACACTCAAACTATGCTGTGCTTCAGCCCTCACACCTCTAGGAAAAAGACTATATAGCCATCAACACAAGTGTAGTAGACATGCGATGAGAATGGCTCGAGGAGGAAATGTTAATAACCTTGATCCAAATCATAGGAGCTGCACAAATTAATATTTTCTCTAAAGCATAGTATTAAGGTGTGCAAGCTTTTAAATCAGGCTCATTTCGTTAATCTGCATCAGGAACACATTCGTGCACAGGTGCTCTGACACAGCCTGGCTGTTTGATTAAGTCCTCTGGAAAGTGTTCGGGTCAGACAGCTAGAGGTCTTTTAAAGCGGTCACGGAGCTTAGACCTCCTCCTCAACATCCAATTTGTACATTTCAGAGATCTTAATGAGTATTACTGTAGACTCGCATTACATCTTCAGTCACAAGGATTCCCTGCCTAGCTGCCCCGTCCTCTGCTCTAGAAGGGGAAAAAAGTCTTTAAACTTCATCATCCCTGCAGCAATGGGAGAGCAGACTGCTCGGTATTTAGTGGTGATTAAGCTCCGTCCACCATGCTGACACAACTGCCTCAATTAAAAACAAACTGAACACAATTAATTGTATATTATGCAGAGGACATATTCATCATGCTTCAGTGCCCATTAATGCCTGCAGAATTAATATTGTCCCATGATTTATGGAGCTCTTGGTGTTGGGTGTTTGACAGAGTCAGCTAACTCACAGAGCTGGTGGGGATTTATGGGTAAATGTAGTCGGACCGATGGGAAATGCTGGACAAAGGCGGCTTCACCTTCAACTCACATTTTGAGTTCTATTAAGTGACTCATGTCTACCAACAGTGGACAACTTCAATATTTACATGGCTAACATTACATCCTATACACTGAGGCAGCGTCTAGACCGTTTTAAATCAATATAGGAGGGCGTTCTTTGCAGGAAATCTGACATCTGAGGCTGTCCACTTCAATACCTGTGTTGTTTCAGCTAGTCTGATCTGTCTAATGTTCTTCATGTAAGCAATAAAAGTGCGGCCCAAAATAAGGCAGGAAGGATTAATATATTTTAATACAAACTCATTTTCTTAAGCACCCAAAACAACTTATCTTTATTATCGTTCCTGCCAAGCAAACTAATAGCAGTGAATCACTGAACTGTTAATGTGCATTTGGCTGAGTCTTAAATTGGACATTTTAATTTGGAGTTATTTGCTTTCGTGACCCTGCTGCTGCCTTATGTAGAGCCACTATTCTTTTCTCTGTTGACAAACCTCATTGCTTTATGCATAGAATTTGTCTGGACCCCGTAGGTGTTATAATGACTGCAGGTTGTGTGGTGATTTCAATCTTTGGAATATGCCATTACAGCCACAGTAGTTTGACAAACAAATTACGCGGGGGAAGATTTATAGCCTATAGCATTATGGGGAAAGGGGAGAGGGGCGTAAGTGACTATGATGTACAGTACTGTGAATGGAAGGAGGCTGCGTCAGACTCCTTAGTTTGTTGGCTGACCTGGATGGTGCTCTCAGGAGACGACCATGCGATGACAAGCTTCGTTTGCATCCAGCCCCACCTTTGGAGTTTGTGGCAATTAACACTATGGCACCTAACACACATCCAAGCAGACTCAGCTTTAACCTGAACTAAACCAAACTCTTGACAGTCCATAACTGACAAATTGCTGAGGGATAAACACTATATGGACAAAAGTAATGAAACGCCTGACCGTTACACCAACAGGGACTTTAATGACATTGCATTCTAATACACAGACTTTATGGATTTGGTCCCCCTTTGCAGCTAGAACAGATTCCACTCTTCCGGGAAGGCTTTCCACAATATTTTGCAGGTTGTACTCATTCATTCTTGTAGAGCATTTTGAGGTCAGGCACTGATATTGGAGGAGAAGGTCTGGCTCCCAGTCTCCGTTCCAGTTCATCCCAAAGGTGTTGGATGGGGTTGAGGTCAGGACCCTGTGGAGGCATGTCTTTATGGACCCTGCTTTGTGCAGTGGGGCACAGTCATGCTGGAATAGAAAAGGTTCTTCCATGTCCACAAAGTTGAAAGCATGGCGGTGTCCAAAATATCTTGGTATGCTGAAGCATTCAGATTGTCCTTCACTGGAAGTAAGGGGCCCTGTCCAGAAAAACAGGTGTGTCCCAATACTTTTGTTCATGTAGTGTGCCAATGTGAGTCATATGTAGTACCATGCTTCTATGAAGACAAAATGGAAATACTGACAGCAGGGAAAGTAATGCAAGGTATTACACTTAGTTGCATTTGGGTTAGTCTGATTTTTCAGTCAAAGAAAAGCCCTAAGGCCATGAAATATTCTCTCAGGTCCATGTTTATACCCCTTAAAATATCTAGTTTCTTGCACCCCAAGGCAAATGTTTATACTGGTTACACTGTCTGTACTGTTGGCACAATTCTCTACTACACTGCATATATTTTTTTCAATCATTGCACATTTGACTTATTTCATTCCTTACTCTTATTTATACTTTGCGTACCACATCTGACATCTATTGCACTTTGTATATACTGGGGAACCTGAGCTTTGTCATTTCATATCTCTGTATACTGCACTTGTATATGGTTAAGATGACAATAACGTTCACTTAGATTTTTGGTAAATCTAAGAAAAATGCAAACATGCTAAATTATAAAAGTGTGAAACAAAAATATTAAAAAAGACTTTCTGTCAATTATAAAAGCAATGATCTGCATTAGGCTTCGTTTTCCCCTGACTTTTAACATGTTCATGTTTTATTGGATGCAAACATTTCAGGTACCTATAAAGCCTTAATAAGCTCACTGAATGAAGAAGGAAAGTACTATAAGAACTTAAAAGCACTCGAGTGCATTTTAGCATTCTACAATTCTTTCATTTCAAAACTCTTTGTGAAATCTATGATAAAGTCTGTCCTCTACTGTGGGTAGACAAGCCTATGTCTGGGTAACGTACCGTACAGATTCCCTGTTTCATAACATCACATAACCAGACGGACACAGTCAATGGTTTTATTGGATCTTTGGGTTTCTGTCCTATGGCTCAGACAGAATGGGTTTGCTCTTTCAAAATAAGCACCTGGCCTGCAAGCCAATGAAGCTTCAAACGGCAGAGCAAATAGCAGTAAATTTGTATCACTTACCTCAACATCTGCTGGTGTGGCTGCAAACCCGAGGCAAATTAGTTGTATTATGGTTCTGTTCCACAGCTAAACACTAAATAATTTTTCAAGAAAAGCTGCAGACAACCTTTTCAAATCCCACATTGTTCAAGGAGGCATTTGAAAGAAAAGAAATATAAGAGGAAATGGGAAATCAGCCGTTGTCTGAAATGAACTGAAAACTGACTGGAAATATGTTTCTGAGAAATGGAACACAAATGCAGTCAGATTACTCAGCTTTCAACACTGAGACAAAATGAGAGAATTACCATTAAAGAACTTTTTGGGCAATTTCTTGGACCACATCATATCTGTTTTAGGTACGAAACATGTTATGAATTTTGGTGAGATTATACCTTTAAGTGGCACCATTTTTACCAAAAGGAACTTATGGTAAAATGTGAGCAAAAGTATTGGGATGCCTGACCATTACACCAACCAGAACTTTAATGACAGTGCATTAAAATACATAGACTTTAATATGGAGTTTGTCCCCCTTTTTCAACTGTAACAGTTTCCACTTTTCCTGTAAGGCTTTCCACAAGATATTGGAGAGTTTCTGTGGGCTTTTGTGCTCATTCATTCTGTAGAGTATTTATGAGGTCAGGCACTGATGTTGGAGGAGAAGGTCTGGCTCACAATCTCCGTTCCAGTTCATCCCAAAGGTGTTGGATTGGGTTGCAGTCAGGACTCTATGCGGGCCAGTCAAGTTCTTCCACACCAAACCATGTCTTTATGGAGCTTACCTTGTGCACTGGGGCACAGAAAAGGTTCTGGAACAGAAAAGGTTCTTCCCCAAACTGTGTCTACAAAGTTGGAAGTATGACATTGTCCAAATTGTCTTGGTATGCTGAAGCAGTAAAATTGCCCTTCACTGGAAGTAAGGGGTCTAGCCCACACCCTGAAACAGGTTCGTGTAGTGTATTTCAAATTACTTCAAGTTTTTTGAAAACCACAAAGAAAGACAAACATTTGATACTACACCTTTCTCACTCCCAGTTGGCAGTAAAGTCATGGTTCTGGGGGGTACTGTACACACCGATCAAGACCCAGTCAACCCCAAAGAGACAAAAATAGCAGTTTGGGAGGTTCTAAACATTTTTCTTGTGCTGTTATAAAAGGCAGTACCCCCCAATTATGGAGGGGTAATTCACACTCTGAGAAAAGTTACTTCAATGTTACAATCCTGTTTAAAAACACTGTAAGCATCAGTCAGATAAGTAACAGCCCATGCTTTTGTCAAGTCTCCTGGTGTTTTCTGAGGAGGCAGGGGTGGAGATGCAGGGACACTAAGACCCAGCAGGCTGCCTCCTCTCTCACCGAGGACATGATCGTCAAAGCTGCCAGTTTTCCATGAGCGCGCGCTATAAAAGGCAGCACGCGCGGCTCGGAAACCAGTGCGCAAACTTTCTGGAGCTCCAGATCCAGTTTCTGATGGAGGATCAGAAACAGTTCTTCGTGCGGAGGCTGGACTTTTTGAGCTCACCAAACTTTTCTCTTGTTCCATCACTCTGCTTAGCAATACTCAGCTTTTTCCAACTTGGGAAGCTTCTTTTATTTTTATTTCTGCTCTTTTTCCCTTCACTGAGAGAACAGGATGAAGCGGAGCAGCTCTGAAAAGCTCTCAGTCACGGGTTTTGGAGAACAATCTCAGAAACTTATGGTGACTGTTCTTCAGGTGGGACTGGCCACGAATCGAAGAGCGTGAGAATGAAACCACCGCGTGCTGATATGCGGCAAAAACACACGATGACCCCGCGTCGCGTGCCATGGAGCGTCATTTCAAGCCCACCCCAGCAAAGCCAGTCCAGGCAGCGATGAACGACTCGACCGGCGGCTCAAGCCTCGCGTCCCAGGTCACTTTAGCCTCGGTGCTGGGGGTCCTGACGCTCGCGACGGCGCTGTCCAACGCCTTTGTCATCGCCACGATCTCGCGGTCGAGGAAACTCCACACGCCGGCCAACTTCCTGATCGCCTCTCTCGCGGTCACCGATCTGCTCGTGTCCGTCCTGGTGATGCCCATCAGCGCGCTCTACACGGTGAGCCACACGTGGTCCCTGGGCCAGGTGGCGTGTGACGTGTGGCTCTCGTCTGATATCACCTGCTGCACCGCGTCCATCCTGCACCTGTGCGTCATCGCGCTGGACCGCTACTGGGCCATCACGGACGCGGTGGGCTACGCGAAGAGGCGCACTGTGGCGCGCGCGGCGGGCATGGTGGCCACGGCCTGGGTGATCGCCGTGTCCATCTCGGTCCCCCCCTTCTTCTGGCGCCAGGTGAAGACGGGCGAGGTGACCACATGCGCCGTCAACTCGGACCACATCTTCTACACCATCTACTCTACCTTCGGAGCCTTCTACCTGCCCACGCTGCTGCTCGTGGCCCTCTACGGACGCATCTACCTGGAGGCACGGAGGCGCATCCTCAAACAGTCCCCCAAGAAAGCGGGCAAACGGCTGACGGCCGCGCGCCTCGCGCCCTCCTCTCCGGGATCCGCGTCATCCACAGCCCCCCTGCAGGGCACTGCGGACCCCGAGGGACACGTACAGATAACGGTCTCAGACTCGCTCCTGGAGAGGAAGCGCATCTCCGCCGCGCGCGAGAGGAAAGCCACCAAAACCCTGGGCATCATCCTGGGGGCCTACATCATCTGCTGGCTGCCCTTCTTCATCTACACCCTGCTGCCCCCTCTCTGCCCCTCCTGCCCCCTGCACCCAGAGCTCTTTGACTTCTTCACCTGGCTGGGCTACCTCAACTCCCTCATTAACCCCATCATCTACACCATGGCCAACGAGGACTTCAAAAAGGCCTTTCAGAAGCTCGTCAGCTTTAGATGTTGCACATCATGAAACCAAGAGGATCTTTTTTGTTTTTTTGGATCATATATCTATATATATCAGATATGGGATTAATGCAGAGGACTGAGGGAAATAAAATGGTTGCAATATTGTGTCAATGTTGCGGTTGTCCTTTTTTTGCAATCAATAAAATATTCACAGTAAAAAGTGCAGTTCTGTTCTTCTGAACAAGAGGAGAAGACAAAAGAAATAAAGGACTGAGGGCTGAGCTGGTGTTGCTTTTACAGATGAGTAACAGAGCATACTTCTTTTCTTTAGTTTGTTTGTTCTTTCTTTAGTTGTTTTTTTATTACTTTCTGTATCTTTTTATGTCTTGTTTTGTCTTGTTTCTCTCTTTTTTTGTCTTTCTTTCTTTTTGCCCTTCTTTCTTACTTTCTTTGTCTTTCTTTCATTTGTCACTGTTTTGTCTTTTTTGTGTCTTTCTTTGTCTTTCTTTCGTTTCTGTCTTTCTTATGTTTTTTTTCTTTTTAAATGGCCAGCTGCTGAGCTAAAAGTGCATTTACAGATGAGTAACACAGTCTACATCTTTTTTCTTTCTTTCTTTCTTTCTTTCTTTCTTTCTTTCTTTATGACCCTCTTTCCTACTTTCATTGTCTCATTTTTCTTTCCATTTTTCTTTTTTTTTACTTAATGCATTTCATTCTTTTTTTATTTCTTTCTTTCTTTTGCAGGCACCTTCAGAAAAGAAATCTGAATTTATTTTATTATTTATCTGAATATGTATTGTTTATTCTCTATTTTTCTCAGTCTTCATGTCAGAAAGCAGCTGTGAAAATTCACACCAAGGTCATATGCACCACTTTGTCAGGCGAGATTTTACTCAGCAGCTTTTATGAAGAGTCACTCACAGATCAGCCTCTGTACAGAGCAGCAGGTTTATCTTTGTGATTCCTCTGGTGTCCTGATGTGTTTATCTAAAATGCACACACCTTCAAAGCAACACTGAACTCAGAGAAGTCATGATCTTGAGGACGGTTTTAATAATGTATCACACATTATGCTGGTAAGCTCTGCGGACACATTTTTACAAGATCATATTTGTTTAAACCCAGGTAGGTGATCCATTCTTAACAAAACTAGAACCTTATTACTGAAAGGAATTAACCTTTTATGCTTGTTCATAATGCCTTGCGTTTGTTCTTTATTAGTGATACTGCAGGTCTAAAGTTGCCAAATATCAACGGAAAAAGCTGCAGTTCTCTGAAATAGTCATTACTTAGGCAGTTCACCGAGGTATGATTTTTGTGTGTTGTGTGTAGAATACAATGGATGAATGAATGAATGAATGAATGAATGAATAACCAAACAGATAAATATATTCCACTATAAAGTAGAATCATACGCACTGGCGACAGGCAGCTCCATGTTCCGCAGCTGGATTCAGCACCATGGACAGTGACCACTGTGCTGCATACAAACGTGCTACATATGTGTGTTAAACTTCTAAGGATTTTATGTGCAAACTGTGGATATTTGATTTTCTTTTGAAATAGCCTAAAATAACAGGTTCTGTGCTGGTACATGTTTTATTCATCAAGGTAAAAACAATGGAAAAGCGTCCTTGAGGTTCAATGTAGCACCTTAAATACATTTCCCTCAAGAGGACCTGTTTTAAAGGAGAAAAATAGAAGAGAAGGCCTGGTGTCAGGACATATAATGTCAGTGGAACTTTTTTTAAAAACTGCAATGGAATATTGAAGAATTGTGTTCCCTATTTAAAGGTACTGAAGACATACCCTTGACACGAGAGGCACCTTCCCTGTGAAAGTTTAGTACTTTTTTCTCCTGAGAATGTAATGAATGATTTGAACTGATGACCAGCTCAGGAGTACTGACTGGCCCGTTTCTGGCTCATAAGACAAAGTAAAGTGTAAAGTGGCCCCTTATAGTCACACGTGAACACTCCACAGCTCATCACACAGTGTGAAGAGTGTGAAATTCTTTCTCCACATTTATCCCATTCAAGCTGGTGAAGCAGCCACCAATCTAGCGCTCAGGGAGCAGTGTATGGGGACGGTGCCTTGCTCAAAGGTACCTCAGTGGTGCCACTGGCAGTCACGAGATTCGAACCTACAGCCATTTGTTCACAGGGGCAACTCCCTAACCACCAGGCCACCAGCTGCCCCAAAAATGACCTGTGTTCTTTTTGACTGCTGTGTATTGCGTCTCATGCAAAAAAGCAGTCCTGAAACACTCCTTATAGCCTCAGCAAGTGCAGAGCTAAACGAATGTCGGATGAATTTACAGATCTGAACAGTGATTTCAAAACAGATTGTTGCTACTTATTTTCCATGTATGACTGTATGGTCTGGATAGGGAGTGGTACATTTTGAAGCTTTAACAGGGTTTACATCCTGCGTCATATTCCAGTATGTTCTGGAATCTCTGTGCAACAAAAAAGATGCATAATATGGTAAAGGTTGATGTTACTACCTTACTATGGTTTTCAAGAAGGCATCAAAATGTTTTTGCCTTCTCACAACAGCGCCAAAGATCTGATTTCAACAGATTTACCAGTTTCAAAACAGTAGTTCTTGATTTTGTAACCAATCAGCAACCCCTTGTCATGCGTTCTTGCTAGAAAGCTTGAAGCTATAAGGAAAAAGACTAAACCATTTTACCAGGGCACTGATTGAACCACATAGATGTCACCCTCTTTTTAGTAGCTTAGTTTTTTACACATTTGCATCATTTTAAAAATACTTCCTGTTACTCTGGTTACACAGTTGCATATCCCTTACATTTTATGACTGCTGGAACTCTGTGACCCATAGACACTGAGCTGCTGGAATCTTCTTTGCCAGGAGTCTAATGAAAAGCATTTATGAGGGCTTTTGCCTGTCTTTTGTAGTCTTTTCATCCATAAGTGAAAGACATGCTCAGTGGAATCGAATCATTTTGTTAATAGCATTCCACTTTTTGGCTGTTCAAAAATGCCGTATATGCTTTAGTAGCATTAATAAGGACATTATTCTGCTGTGAGGCATCAACTGACATCTGAGGCATTTGTTAATATGCTTAAGCTCTATTTTTTAATCATTTAATTACTAGGGTTATACAAGCTTGTACACACTATACGCCTGTACAAACACACTGTAGCCTTACATTTCTATTCTCGGTGTGCATGCATCTTGCAGGAAGCCCATGCTGGCCATGTTGGTGTATTCTTTTCTTTACACTATTTGATCAGGGTTTGATCCATATAATGGCTCTTAAAGTATTATTCATCTTGTCACTGTCTGGATGGTGCTTAATGTTATATATGCTATATTTCTCACTGACGAATTCACATTTTTCAGCCACACAGTGACCTGTTTTACAGGCACTTACACTTTGGTTCTCCTGTTGGGAAACAACAGCCACAGACTCCAGTCGCTACAGTCGACTTTTTGTGCATGCACTAACAATGCAACAACACAATGTGGAGAACAAATAGTTGCCCAATTACTTGCGGCATGCAGAAATTGGTGACAATGTAAAAAATTACACTTCCTTTTTTTATGTACACAAGAATTCCTAGTCCACAAAGCCCACCAATCTCACAATTTAGTATTGATTAGTACATTTTCAATAATATATGTTCAGTATATGTTTAATATCAATTTAGTATCTATTGTGTGTTTTGAAAAAACACAACATGACAAATATGAACAAACAAATAAATAACTAAGATTAATTCTTCCAGCAGCCACTGCACAAATCCCTTACCAATATATACTTGATATATACTTGAGAATGCAGTAGTTGTACCAAAGTCATGTAGTACATGTCTGTCAAGATCATAAATTCCTCTAGACCAGAGGTCCCTAACCACCGGGCCATGGTATCGGTCCGTAAGTCATTTGGTACCAAGCCGCACCGAAAGACATAATAAAAAATATTCTATTATTTCATATTTTATTAAGTCTGTAAGATCGTATATTTTGTATGTTTTGAAAGAATGCTCATCTCCGTCACGTGAAATGGTACACCAAAAATTTATAAAAAGCTAAAGCTAGCAAAAATGAATAAAAAACAAAAGTCTTTGAGAAGCTTCTTTGTATTTTTACACACTTTGTTTTTAGTTGTATCTATACCGGCTCATGAAACTATTGTTTTACATGAAACTGGTTCAATTGTTGATCGCTGCTCTAGACAATTATCCTGGGTAAACAGATTGTGCAGTTTATAACTGTTGTGCAATTAGCAGAGAGGTAGGCATAGTTCTTATCACTTTCACTTGTAAATTATTCAGCCATTAAAAAATGAAAGGGCTTGAGCGGGCATTACTGTGCACAATTCAGCAAAATGTCTTCATTGAATTTCTGGGTTTCCCCACAGTATATGTATTCATTTTCCAACTTTCCAGCCATAGCAGCAACTTAAAATCAATACTTAATTAGCCCAAGTTATGAATTATGTCATTTTTAGGTAAATAATAACCCAGAGACAGCTGAGTGGACTTATCAATGCTAAACAATCTATAAAAAGAAAGACATTTACCTTCTTTCTGCATTCATTCATTCATTTAGCCATTTCTTTAATGCTTTATTGGCTCCAATTGGACTCACCATTGGAGGTCTTAGAATTTATGGAAAACCCCAAAACAGGAATAGGAGTCATTTGATGAAGCCATACTTGTCATGACATTCTTTAAAATATATGAACTTGTCTCTCACAGGCTTCAGGTATATTTTCATTTTCTGTAGTTTAATACTCTATCAAAGTTAATTGTTTTGTCCTCTTTGTCCTTTTCGTAATTTAGAGTTATCATACTGCAGGTAGTTAAGCACTTATTTGCGGCGAAATTGCCACCGACATTCGACCTTGGAACAGCTCATTTAAAAACATTATGACCATATGCAGCATTTAACATGTTAACTCATGGAGAACATGTGGAAAGGCTCATTAAAATATTTTCCTTTTTCAGCCTTGTCACTGAGAGAAAGCCAGGGATGTGCATCCATGGCAATATCAGTAGCATTCAGTAGTTTGTTCACTATGTCTACTCTTCTGAGTCCCAGCTGCACCTTCTAAATTCATATTGCCTTTCTATCACCTTTAGATTATCCAGATTATGAGGAACAGATTGGGTGTCATTTCAGGATTCCTCATGCATTTGATGATCTGTTTACTCCCTCCTGGACCCCAGTATATAATACATCTGCTTTTTCAACAACAGCTGCAACAACAACAACAACATAATCTTAGTTTTGTTAAAGTGCACTGGGCCCTAAGTCACCTTTGAAAAAAAAAACATTGCTTGTAAATACGGCTTCTTTTTTCTGAAATTTGCACTTAATCCCCTGTTACTCCCTCAACAACATTCATTCAAATAGTAAAAACTTGTGCTGGCCTTTGTGTCTAAATAAAGAATAAAACAGTTGTGGTTATTTTATTTCTATTAATACTTTAATTGTATTGCCATCAATGTATCTAGTTTTTCAAAATCGCAAAGCTTTATTATATTCCATTTCATTGACTATTAGTATTTGTTCAGGGTGAATAAATTAATAATAAATTAAATGGATTAGACTATATCATGGTTATTGTTGCTCAATTGTAATGATACAATTGAGCCTTTATATGTATGTGTGGCTCAGACCTCATTTTTACAGCTCTTACTTGAAGACTAAAACATCACAATACCAATATTACAGTTATTATTATGTAACAATGTACCACTCCTAATGTGTTCTATGCATCCTCATTTTAATATACTCTTTTATACTGTGTTTTTCTGTGGTTCATAGTATTATATATGATTAAACTGGAGACTGGCTAAAAGCTTTAGACTGAGTAAACTGATACACCAGTAAAAAGTGACACTAAAGAGATGTGAAGCAGAGCCTTTACCCTCCAGTGGCTTCCCTCCCATGTTCAGTTTTTTCAGGCTTGGTTCACTCGTGCACAACGGGCACCGCTGCCCCTCACTTCTCCCCTTATGTCCTGTGTGCATGTTCAGTGTCCTGTCTACCACCCTGTGACCACCACAGTGTCTAACTCTGCAGTGCACAGCACGGAATAACCAGCAGCGTAATATTCGCAGCACACACTCCTGCTCTGTACTCAAAGCTCACCACCCAAGTCCTTTCTCCTAATGAATTGAATCCCTCCCAGCTAATTACTCCGCTTGTTGACTGATCAACAGAATTTGCATCAAAATATTTTGCTGTGACATTTTACACTAAACATAAAAGTCCACTGTTTTGCCTAATGGAAGCTTGATTAATAGTCAAAACATCCCTTTTATTTTCCAGACCAAATAATATCACATCCAACGGTATTTCTGATGATGAATTATTGCATGTAGATGGTGCCTTTAGCCACTTCTGAGCATGAATGTTCGCATTTTTGCATCTCTTTTTCATTTGCCTACACACAAGCACAGAATTATATATAAAATGCAAATATTCAGTATATTTCATTTGAAAATATTGATAATACTCTGTGTATTCCATTTTTTATGAGCAGTTCATTTGGAAAAAAACATTCTCTCCATTCATGATAGAAGTCTCCATAAGCGTCATCTTCAAACATGCCATTCACACATCTTAGAAGTGTAACATCATTCGCTTTAGCAGAGGTCATGCACTATATGGACAAAAGTATTGGGACACACCATTTTTTTCCAGGGTTTGGACAAGACCCCTTACTTCCAGTGAAAGGGAATCTTAATGCTTCAGCATGCCGAGATATTTTGGACAGCCACATGTTTCCAACTTTGTGGACACAGTTTGGGGAAGAACCTTTTCTATTCCAGTATGACTGTGTCCCAGTGCACAAAGCAAGAACTTGACTGGCAGCACAGAGTCCTGACCTCAACCCCATCCAGCACCTTTGGGATGAACTGGAACGGAGTCAGGCCTTCTCATCCATCATCAGTACCTATATGCTCTACAGAATGAACAGGACAAATTCCCACAGAAACACTCTAAAGGCTTGTAGAAAGTATTCCTAGAAGAGTGCAAAGGGGTGGGGGGGTGGGGGGGGGGGTACAACGCCATATGAAAGTCTTTGTTTTTGAGTGCAGTGTGATTAAATACTTTACATCCCAATACTTTTGTCCATATAATGTTGGTTGTTCTCTTTTTGTGTTTTATTTCATTATGTTCTGTTTGTTCAGAACCTGGAGTTTTTAAGTTGGACCAAAAGAATCTAACTTGTGAATGTGATAATAAGGTACAGGGTCCTCTAGTTACGACGGACATCTGTTCCTAGGACAGTGCAGGTGTAAGTCGATAACCTGTCCTAACACAGTTGTACAATCTAGAACATGGAAACACAACCAAGTCACAGAAAAAGGAAAGGACATAAATATACTGTACTAGAAAAAGTGACAAAAAATGAGTGAAAAACATTCATTCAGAAGCCATGACAAAGGCCACTAAACTAATTCGCCACACGTGAACGTCATAAACTTGAAACGTCGCATGTCAAGACCCTCGTAACTCGAGGATTCCCTGTATTCCGGAAAGGAAAAGATCACCCATCAGAATTTAAATTGAAAGATGGTTCAAATGTGGTTCTTGTCCTGATAGATATTGTATGTAATAATAAGTTCCTCTGCCGTTCTTTAGAGAACTCAGAACCTCTGATACTTTTTTCACTCTTGAGACATTTATTTCACTGCAGTTACCAGACTTTAAATTAAATGTGGTTCAAGGTTACTCGAGCCATCTGTGCTTTTAAGGTGGCAGGTGTGAATGATGCCACTATACATGTACATGAGAATAGCGTTCTCCTCCACTGGAGGTCCTGAGAAGAGAGGAGAAACAAGCAGGTTGTGTTTTGAATAGCATGCAAGCGCCTCTCAGCGTGGTAGATAAAGCACTGTTAGTCTCGCTGATTTGCTCCACTTGTCCAGCACCTTCAGCTGCTATTGATGGGTTCTTTGGCAGTACCTCTGGTGCTAATCACCTGTTATCAGAGTGCCACACCGCTACCTTGTTTCATTCTCCTCCCAGTCCTGCTGCTCCATCTCCTAGCCAGCACAGCGGTTCCAGGCTCAGTGCTGTGTGATGAGCTGTCAAACACAAGGCCACCTCTCAGGGACGAGCAAGTCCACAACAACAGCTCAGTCTAACTTCCACTCACTCAGATATCACTCAGACCACACAAGGCCAACCGGAAAAGCTTCACGTCTTCACTCACAAAAGGGAGAAATTGCATTCATTCGATGGTTATAATGGCATAATGGCTTTGTCCCAAGCAGAACAAATTCTGGCTACTCAGGCAGCATTTGCAGGCAGGAAAACATCCAGTCATGTCCGAATTAAATGTTTGCATAAAATGTTGCCAGCTGAGACATCTCCATCTGGCCAATTTTTAACACACTGCAAATGCAGGCATTATTAGCTCACATTTCCCATCGTCCTGCGACCATTCCAAACAAATATTAGGGATTCATTTTATTTCTGAGAGAAAATGTCCAGCGTTGCAGTCACCCTACTGGAACTATTAATGAAGATACCATATTTGCTATTAATTTGTTAGAAATGGTTACAGTTGTTACAAAGCATTAGATGTATGCTTTTGTCGTATTGCGGGGTGGCGGGTATTTTTTGGTTTGTTTATTTATTTGTTTGTTTGTTTTTGTTAAAACTTTGTATTTACAATATTCCCTAGTGCTATGCTATATTTTTTGGCTTGTTAATAGGTTGTAACAATACTTTTAGCCCATGATTCAGTTCACAATACTGGGTTAAGGATTCGATATCTCACTGTGGTGAATTAGAGACTGGTGCTCGTTGTTTGCAAGCTTTGGTGATTTGGACTAGATGGCTAAATGAATAATATGTCCATTCTCTATGATGCATTGTACCACTTCTACAGTGTGCATTTTCGCATTGCAATATCTCAGTTTTCTGATACTTAATAATAGCCCTACCAATTACTCATAGAATTACATCACTTAAGCATCACTGAACTGAAGTTTGGTCTCAAAACAAGCTAGGAAATTATGAAATTGTGACCATTTGGTAGTGGAGAGGGCTTGAGGCAAACACAAATGCAGTAGAGGAACTTTATGAAACAAAACAGAAGGGAAAACTGGAATAACAACTGGACTAATATGAAATGAAATCTCAAAATGTAGGACTGACAAATACTGGTACAAACACAGAGATATTTATTACAGAGGGTAAACAGGGAAAAGCTGTTCCTAGTGGAGGACAGCAAAACAAAGACATGACAGGGCATGCCATGACAAAACTATTGACAAATATATGATAAGAATTAAAGTTTTTTGCTGACGAAAAAGTATTATACCTCAGAAGCAAGCTCATCACTGATTCAACAAAGTTAAAGATTTTTTTCCACTCTTGTCTTCCGCTGTATTATAGATGCCTTTTATAGTGAAAACAGAGCAGAAATGATGGTGGAACTGTTTCTTCTGGTACAGAATCCCTAAAAACAAGAATGCTCTTAGTAATAAGTCCCTTGGAGTTGTAATCCATTGTGTTGCTTGACAACTTTAATAAATTGTACCTTAACAAATGCTTCTGCAATTTTTTTATGGGTTTTTACAACAAGCCTCTTTAAGCACGCTCCACTAAACATGCAGCGTCTGAGTAAATATAGCACAGCAGTTTTCACTGCTGACTTGCAAGTAAGGGACCCATCAATACCGGCTTGTGTATCTTCAGAATTCTTAGTTACTTAATCTGTGTCAGAGATTCCAATTACCAGATGTTCCCATTTAAATCAATACTAGGCTGTTGGTAAATAATCTTCATTAAAGTTGTGTTGTAGTGCAATTAAGAGGACATGGTGAATTGTGACACATCTTTCATGTACTTTGGGACATTTATTCCCCCCCAAACAATCCGGAACATTTTAGTAATGATCATTATGCAGTCTCATTATTTCACATGCATTAATATAGACACAGCCAGGAGTGGTGTAAGCCAGCATTTCAGTTTCATTGCTTTTAAATGAGTCGCCTTTAACGTTTTGTTTCTCGGGGCACAATGTCTAAGTAATTAACTTTAGATCAGTGTACTGTGTTTATGAACAGCAGCTTTTTTTTAACACATAGGAATAAATATCACAGCAGATCATTATGAAAAGGTGAAAGCCATTTCTGGGCTAAAAATAGGAAATTACTGAACTCTTCAAGGAGACCTTTAGCAGTATGTGTTAGCATTTAGGCGCGTAATTCATCCGCGCTGAGAGCACGACCTCTTAGCCACTGGTCTGCTGGGCCTTGGCAGATTCCTTAGGGCAGTCTGAACTTGTCTTGACTCCTCAGTGCAGACACACATTAGGAGTGTCCTCATTGGGCGGAGTGGCCATGTTCACACTGCACGCGTTAAGCAGACTGCAGGGCTGTCTCTCGCTGCCACCGCTAGAAGAGGGGAGGGGGGGGGGTTTAGCAAACTCAATGCTTCATTTCTGAGTCATTGTGTCAGACCCTGTGTGAGCTGACAGCTCACATTATGCTTCAAATTCTCAGAGCAGATGCCTGATTTCAGAGCAATTTGCAGTGCTCCAGATTTCACTTTGCATTTTCTGGACAGCTGGTCGTTCATCGTGGCAATCAAGGCAAATTGTGTGTTGTGCTTGGAATCATGAGTTGTGTTTCATTTACGCCATCCCAAAACTTCAAAATCTTTCAAGGGAGACAGTCATGGTATAAACCCCTGACTTAACGATTTGCTCTAAATTCAGCTTTTTATGAAATGATTTTGGATTAATCACAAAATCTTTTACCATGATTCGATTTTCCCTGATTTTTTTCTGAACCATTAAAGAAGAAAAGACCAAATGCTCAAAACCTAAACCAATAATAACCAATACAAAGCAAAACACCATATTTTTCTTGGATTCTTTACATTTAAAAAGTAGTCAAAGGATTTTATTTTGGCCAATAAATGAGCACACACTTGAAAATAATCAATTCAATTAAAAAATATAACACTACTAAAGCAATGCAGTTCAATCGCCACCTTTAGATGGAGGCGTAATGATGTACTGAGGCATTTATACAACCAAAGAGGACAATATTCTACTGTGAAATGTTGCATGGTCTGTCTACATTTACACTGTGGCACACATTTAATAGTCAGCTTTGTTATGTGCTTTGTATGGGAACTTATGTAATATCACAGGGCCTCGTTTCTATAACTGGCTCAAAGAAAACAAGATTAGTTCAGTTTTATGCTCAGTAATGGATGTACATGACTGGATGCTTTGTAGATCTGCAGCAGTAATCGTTTGTGTTTGCCCCCTGGTGGCACACTTCACTTGTAAAAACCCCAAAGCAGTTAACTGCTCCTGAAAAGCATGAATAGTCCATGTTACAACTTTATAGTTTCAAAGTATGTCAAAACACTGCATTGCCACAGCTCACTGAAATGGGCAGCCTGGAGCTGAGGGCATGTCAGGCCTTGTACACGAACATCAAACCCAACCATATCCCTGTCACAGGAGCTGCCAGTCATTTCAGCTTAAAGGATTTACCAGAAATGGGCAGTGTGTCTCTCTGCTTTTCTTTTAAATGTATCAGGGACACAGTTTTAAATGAAATACTATTGATGAAACCTCACCAAAAGCTGTTGTTATGAATAATCCGCCTGATGCCTGAGTAGAGAAAGAAGGTTTTGGCCTAAAACATGCACTATGTGGACAAAAGTATTGGGACACACCTGTTTTTCCAGCGTTGTGTGTGTAAAATAGTACCTCAATAAAACTATTATTAACATTTCACATAAAAACATATATTTTCTGAGTATATATTATTATATATTATTATTATATATTATATAATATATTATTTCACTTCAAGCAGTTCTGAATTCATTTATACACAATCTTTAAATTATGTGGATACATTTTTAAAAATGGCCAAGAAAATGTGTGTTTACAGTATTTACCTGTTTACAGGTTGTATATGAATCATAAGTAGTGAAAATACAATACAGAAATCAGAATCGGAAGACTTTATTGATCCCAGAGGAAATTGCTTATGTTATGAGTGCACAGACACACAGAGATGCAGAGACAAGAACAATATAAAATATAATGTCTAAATCCATCCATCCATCCATCCATTATCTACCCCTTAGTCCCGCACTCGGGGTCGGGGGGAGGGCTGGAGCCCAATGTCTAAATAAATACAATACAATGCTGGGTACTATAGATAAATAAGTTAAGTTCATTCCTAATGACACGAATGGTGGTTAGGACTGCACTTAGGAGAGATCAGAAGTATATAAGTAGTATTGTCATAAGCAGTGATATTCACCTGGTAGAACTATTGCATATAATAAGATATTGCACTTCATTAAATAATTTAGCACCCATTTAGACAAACTACAGCTAAACATTAAATGAATTATCTGAAAATAAATCTGCCCAAAAGCTACTTATAAGAAGTGGCATAAGAAGTCTTTCTGCATGTTAGAAGTCTCATAAACCTGCAGGTCCCTGCAGAAATGGCATAAGAAGTCTATCTGCATGTTAGTAGTCTCATAAACCGCTGCAGGCTAGATAAAAAGTAAATTAACAGACAGTAAAGTCCACTTAGAAAACTCATTCTCTCTCCACAGCCCACTTTGTTCAGTCACACCGAAGGGCCCTCTCTCTGGGGAGATATGATAACTCTAGACAGATGCACCATGAGAGTCATCCGCCCTGCTGTAATTGAATCTGACCCTTATGATTGGCCAATCATTAAAATCATCAGTCCAGGTGAAGGGGTCAAACCTCTTTGCATGAGAGAGGGTTTTATTTTTATCCCTCGAAAAGCAAGAAACATCTCAATGACAGCTAAACACTGAAAGGTCAATGGACTGCCTTCTCATGACTTTTGAATGCAATTGACACATGTCGTACCGCATAAGCTGTGCCTGAATAGTAACCGACTGCTTCATCATCGCACAGCGCAGCCAGGAGAAAACAAATGACCAGATCACCAAAGTGGACACGATGGACATTGTGTATTTGAGTACTCTTCAAATGGGCTTGCCTGTTTGGCTGGGCAAATTAAGTCAGCAGGGAGTCACGGAGTTCAGAACTCAACCTCCCACTGGGCAGATAAATTCGGGCAATCCTGTGCTGGCTGGAGGGATTTGCCGGTGAGCTGCTGCACTTGATGTGATCATGGCTTTTCAATGCTTCTGCACGATGAACACTCAACAAGAGCTTCTCCCGTGGGGTTCTCTAAGCCCTTTAACTCCAGTCATGAATGCTCCCTAATGAGCAACAGGAACCAGTGCAATATCATCATGTCTCCAATGGCTACCCTTACAAAAATGTACACTTAAAGTTCAGTAAACATAACTATATTTCTCATGTATACTTCATGTAGTAAACGTAAAAAAACGCATTTTCCCCATATTTATTAAAAAACGTACACAATTATGATTCATAGTTTTTCTTGCTATTCAGATGTGGACGGATTTGAGGTTCAGTGCTGCTGTTCACCACTAGGGGAGCTAGTGGACCTAGGACTGAGTTAACTGAGTACTTCCAAGCACTTTTATAAGAACTGATATTGTAAGAGGGTGTTGTGAAGTAATGCTTACACAAATTCCCACAGAAAGACTCCAAAATCTTGAGGAAAGCCCTCCAAAAGGAGTGGAAGCTGTTATAGCTGCAAAGGGTAGACCAACTCCATAATAAAGTCTATGCACTTTTGTCCATGTAGTTTATATTCATTCTCATTATTCTTTATTTGCTTATTTTATTTATTTATTTTCTTTTATATGCAGCAGATTTATCTGCATTATGTTTGTTTAATTATCAGTTTTGTGATGACAGACAATAAATGTCCCAAAAAAAGTTAGATGGAACTACTAGATGGAAACAGAAATGTTCTTCTTCGCTGTGGCTTGCTTGGCGAAGCTTTTGTTGTCGCATGTTTATTTCTTATGATGCATCTTACCTCTTGCATGTCTTGATGTTAAGGAACTTTGACAAATTCATCCCAAATTCATCATCCAGAATGAACACAATAAAATCAGTCAAAGTATTATGTAGGTACATGAAATCTAACCCCCTAATTTTTATCAGGTAAGTCTCTGAACACTATCTTCAATCATCAAAATTGCTATATTTACCAACAGACTAACTTAGATTAGGGTTAGTTGGAGGGCATCATCAACAGGGCTTCTGTCCATTTTTGCAGCATTGTGAGTTTTTTTTGCTGATTTTTAGAGACTTTTAGAGGCTTTTCACACAATGTTTGGAATGTTCCATTGTATTATTATTATTATTATTATTATTATTATTATTATTATTATTATTATTATTATTATTATTATTATTATCAAACTGGATAAGCTAAAGCAAATGTAATGTGCTCTATGAAATGCCATATTTAATATTTAATAAATGTAATAAATATGGTCATTGCCACTTAATTGCGTCTTTATTTGATAAGAAAACAACAATTTCAGTATCTTTTGGGGCTTTGAAAGACAGTCTATCTTTAGTTTATTTATAAATAACGGGGTTATACTTTAATATTCCTGATTTATTTATTTGTGAATATGAAATTCTCCCGTTGCTATGGAGACCAGCTCCGTTCCTTGTAAACAAACCCGTTCTGAATCAGAAACTCTAAAGTTTCAGTCCTTTACCGGAGATCCACAGAGGAGGAGCTCCCGGGTGGAGGAGGACCGGCCCCAGACCGGCCCCCAGGGCCAGTTTCACTGAAGTACAACACAGGCACAGTTTCAACAACTTCATATGAAGTCTAATTAACATCATTAAATAATTAATTAACCAAAATATTACGTTTACACCGAGATTGTTTTAACCTGCTATCTAGCTAGCTGAGTGGTTAGCCGAGTTTCTGGTTGCTTAGTAACGCAGTTCAGTGATGAAGAGACTTCAGATCAGTAACTGGAAATCACTGCTTCAGGATCTTTGGGAGGCTGTTTCATTTGCTAGCTGTTGTTAGATGTCTCCCTTTTCCTTTCCGTGACCATTTTGACTTTAGAATAAAGTATTATGTCCCTTTTAAGCCAAATCTGGTGCATTTCATCACTGGACCGTGTAGTGCTGCGGTACTAAAACTGTGCAGATTGTAAGCAACCTAATTTGCAATCTAAAGGTTGTGGGTTCGAATCCCAGGACTGCTAGTCGCAGATTTTTCTCCCTTTTTCTCTTTCCATGCTGTTTGAGTCGACATTTCTAAAGCTGATTAAACTGAAAAAGGTAAGTGAAAAGAATTGGCCAAAAAATTGAAATATTATGTACTATAATTTTACATTTCTACATATTCCTCTAATAGTAACTCTGGAGCATCAACTGACAAACCAGAAAACGCTAAGTGAGAAGAACTTGCCAGTAAGACTAAATATTATGTTAAATAATTTCTTGGTGTTTTTCACAATTAATTCAGTGTTTTTTATCTTTTTATCTGCATGTTGGATGAGTGGATTTACAATATCTTTACTGATGGCTGTGCTTGGACACAAGGTGAGATAAAGCCTGAAAGATTGTCTTCATGTTCCCAGCTGTCTGTGCTTTGAGACAAAAGAGGAGAGGACAACAAAGTAAAAGTTTTATTTATGTATGTAAATGAGCTCTTTCTATTTTCGTGCTTTTTGAATCAACACCTCTAAAGCTGACAGAGCTGAAAATGGTGAGAAAAACAAGAAAAAAGTAAATATAGTGTCAAATAATTATACACATTTCTTACTGTTTGACAAGTAATTCACTTTTTTTGTTGTTTTTACCTGAATGCTGGATTAGTGGATTTATAATTTCTTCACTGATTATTGACTGTGCTCGGACACAAGGTGAGAGAAAGATTGCAGATTTGATTTTTTTATAAATAGGAATGAAATTACTCAATTATTTATTTCTCATGTAGGTATGAATGTAATTATTTGCACAAAAGTGTTAGGATGCCTGACCATTACAAAAACTTTAATGATTTTAATATACTTTAATCTGGAGTTTGTCTTCTGTTGAGAGCTATAACAACTTCCACTTTTCTTGGAAGGCTTTCCACAAGATTTTAGAGTGTTTCTTTGGGAATTTGGGCCCATTCATTCTGGAGAGCATTTATGAGGTCAGGCACTGATGTTGGATGAGAAGGCCTGACTCACAATCTCCGTTCCAGTTCATCCCAAAGGTGTTGGATGGGGTTGAGGTCAGGGTTCTCTTCTTGGAAGGCTTTCTTCCACAACGAACTCGTTCAACCATTACTTTATGTGGCTTGCTTAGTGCACTGGGCCACAGTCATGCTGGAACAGAAAAGGTTCTTCCCCAAACTCCACAAAGTTGGAAGCATGGCGTTGGCCAGAATGTCTTAGTGTACTGTAGTATTAAGATTGCCCTTCACTGGAAGTAAGGGGTCTAGCACAAACCCTGAAAATCAGGTGTGTCCCAATATTTTTGTCCATATAGTGTATTTCTTCTTCTTACAAATACTAATGTAAATATTAATGTGAATCAGAACACAAAGAGCTACGAGTTTGAAATAGTTTGTGTTAAATGACAGTTACAGTATCAACTCTCTCTCTTTCTCTTTCTCTCTCTCTCTTATTTTCTCTTACTGAAGTCCCTGAAGTCAACCGTAAAGAAAAGAGGCCGCCCCCTAGGAAGAGCCCTCCAGCGATACCTGCTCCTAACCCTGAAGAAGGTCTTTCTCTCTCTTTCTTTTTATTTCTCTCTCTGTTTCTCCCTCTAACTCTGTATCACCTCTCTCCTTTTATCTCTCTCTTTTGCTTTCTCTCTTTCTCTAACTCTCTTTCAATCTCTCTCTCTTTATATCTCCCTCTCTTTTTCTCTCTCTCCCTGTCTCTTTCTCTCTTTCTATCTCTCTGTCTCTTTATATCTCTCTCTCTTTTTCTCTCTCTCCCTGTCTCTTTCTCTTTATATCTCCCTCTCTTTTCTCTCTCCCTGTCTCTTTCTCTCTTTCTATCTTTCTGTCTCTTTATATCTCTCTCTCTTTTTCTCTCTCTCCCTGTCTCTTTCTCTCTTTCTATCTCTCTCTCTTTATATCTCCCTCTCTTTTTCTCTCTCCCTGTCTCTTTCTCTTTATATCTCCTTCTTTTTCTCTCTCTCTCCCTGTCTCTTTCTCTTTATATCTCCCTCTCCTTTTCTCTCTCTCCCTGTCTCTTTCTCTCTTTCTATCTCTCTGTCTCTTTATATCTCTTTCTCTTTTTCTTTCTCCCTGTCTCTTTCTTTTTATATCTCCCTCTCTTTTTCCCCCTCTCCCTGTCTCTTTCTCTCTTTCTAGCTCTCTTTTAACCTCTCTCTTCCTATATCTTGCTCCTTCGCTGTCACTCTCTTACTCTTTCTCCATATATATATATATATATATATATACATGGAGAAAGAGTAAGATATATACATGTATGTGT
>JBBPCY010000001.1:43509501-43527745 GCA_037974405.1 Brachyalestes nurse
ACAATCTCCGTTCCAGTTCATCCCAAAGGTGTTGGATGGGGTTGAGGTCAGGACTCTGTGTGGGCCAGTCAAGTTCTCCACACTGAACTTGCTTTGTGTACTGGGGTACAGTCATGCTGGAATAGAAAAGCTTCTTCCCCAAACTGTGTCCACAAAGCTGAAAGCATAGCATTGTCCAAACTCTTTTAGTATGCTGAAGCATTAAGATTGTGCCTCACTGGAAGGGGCCTAGCCCAAACCCTGAACGACAGGTACTTTTGTTCATATAGTGTACAATAATTACACGTATCTGTCATTGTTTGAACGTTAATGCAGTGTTTTCTTTATGTCTGCATGTTGGATGAGTGAATTAAAAATGTCTTCACTGGTAAATGGCTGTACTCAGACACAAGGTGAGAAAAAGATTGTCTCTACCTGTTCCATGGTCTGCCGTAAAGTTATATTTTTCTAATCTTTACATGGGGTACATCAGTTAAGGACACTATTTTAAAGCACCAAAATTAAAAACACTGTGCTTTTCTCTTTTCATGCTGTTTGATGTTTGAGTCAACATTTCCAAAACTGATTGAGCTAAACAAGGGTTACTGAAAAGATCTGACCACAAAAAAATGTTATGTTAAATAATGTTATGTAAATTATGTAAATTAATGCAGTGTTTCTGTTTTTTTTTACATTTTCACATATTCCTCTAGTGATGGCTCTGGAGCGAACGCTTACAAATAGTAAGTGAAAAGAATTTGTCAATAAAACGAAATGTTATGTCAAATAATTAAGTAATCTCATGTTTTCAGGCTTTTGTCTTTTTATCTGTGTGTTGGACGAGTGGATTTACAATATCTTTGCTGATTAATGGCTGTGCTTCAGAAATGATTTGTTTATTGACTGGCCTCTACTATAATCTGCCTGTACATTCAGAATCCAGTACATGGAAACAATCTGAAGCCTTTTGAAGAGTCTTTGAAGACCATCCACATATACTGATAAGGCAGCGTTAGTACCTTAAGCTAAACTCACACCATGGTCTCACATCAGTTGAGGACACTATTTTAAAGCATTAAAGTTAACACTCTGTGTATAAGTAACAGTCAATAAGTAACAGTGTCTTTTTTAAGCTAAAAAAGGTAAGAGATAAGAACTGACCACAAAAATGTATGTAAAATAACAATGTACATTTTTCATTGTTGTGTTTTTTGCTCTATTTTCCATTTTTAAAGAAGGATTTATCTCTTTATTGCAAAGATATTCACAAGTCATTTTTACCAAGTCCAAGTCAAGTCTCAAGTCTCTGTTTGTGCGACTTAAGTGCGACTCGAATCTGAGTCTAAGACTTGAGTCCCCATCTCTGCTTTATTGTCTGGATGATGGAGCACCAGCACTGCAGTTACCAATGAAACCTACTGAAGGGTCTTTGAAGACCATCCACATAGTCTGGAAAAGTAGCATTAGTACCTTAAATTAAACTCTCTGTGTCAGTGGTGAAGTCCAGAGACCATCATACAACTTGGTGTTTGTAAGTTCACTAAATGTTGTTAGTTTGTGATGTTCTGTTTTCACTTATAGGTAATATCTATTATTTTGTGATTTTGTATAATGTGTGATTCTACATAGAACTGTGTGAGGGAGTAAATGTAGAAAAATTCTATACATGCAGTTAAATCAGTTGAAAGTGTGAGACTTCCCATTTTAAAGCTTGAAAATGAAAAACACTGTGTACGTTACAAGTACATTACTAGTACATTCAATAATGTGTGAGTCAAAATCATTTTCAGCTGAAGCTCCTCTCTAAAGTGAGAGACATCATTTCAGTCATGCAGTGTCAGCTTTAGAGAATGAGCCAGTGGTAAAAGAGTCAGAAGACTGTCTCCTTTAATGAAGCTTAAATGCATAATGAATAATTTCATTCCTGAACATCAACACCGTGTGTGTCAACATTTCTAAAGCAGACAATGCTGAAAAAGCTAAGTGAAAGGAATTGAACCCTAAACAGGTATTGTATGAATTTCTCCTTGTTTGAAAATTAATGCAGTGATATTGTGCTTCTTATCTGCATGTTGGTCGAGTCTCCACTGGTTAATGGCTATACACAGACACAAGGTAAGATAAAGATTGGACTAAGTTTGTAATTTTTGTGACTTTTGAAGGTTATTATTCATTAATTTTGTCCTAGGCCTCCACCAGTGCTGGACTGGCCATCGGGCATATCGGGCAAATGCCCGGTGGGCCGATGGTAAATATGGGCCGGCCAGGTAAATTTGGGCCGGCGCAGATTCCCAAAAGCTTCCCCCCCCGAAGAACGATAGTGAGTGGAATTTGTGGAATCCGTCGAAACGACATCGAGGGTAGCCATAGGGCATTTCAATTTGGGCCGACGCGTTTTCCCGTTAGCACCGCCCCCTCCAAAGTGTCTCAAAGTGCCTGGTAAGATTTTTTGTCCCAGTCCAGCCCTGGCCTCCACCACAGTATGCCTTAAAGTTCGTGATCCGGAACCTGTAAATAATATATATTGTAAATAATCTGTAATCTATATTTAATAATAATGCATGTGATTGCATGGTTGCTATAAAACAAACATTGGTTTTATGTGAAAAGAAATATTTGTGTTAAAAAAATAATAATCTTGCAACATGGATTTAAACCAGCACCTCGTCTGGTTGTGTTCCTTCAGTACATGGCATTCTAGTGCTGTCTGTGTGATGGAGCACCAGCACTGCAGTTACCAGTGAAACCTGTTGAAAGGTCTTTAAAGACCATCCACAAGGACTGAAGTTACTACATTTGTACTTTCGGTAACAAACTTAATAAAGCACTGAGCTGTCACAACAACAATAATCTGAGGCCCATATTAGGTGCTTTACAGTAACAGCTGTTAGTGTAGCCCTCACTTCTCTTCATGCAAGAACAGGGCTAACCAGGATGATAGTTTATTGAGATATTGATACTATGTTTAGTATTGATATCTACTGACATATTGATATTTTTTGACAACACTAGTACAGCCCAAATATGCTTAAACTATTCTGTACTTTTGTCGGAATACATTTCTTTAACAGAAGTATACTACTGGCACTTTTCTTCTTTGTTGGGGCATCTATGGTTTGCTGTGTAAAATCACAAAACAGGAGGAGATAAAGGGTTTGAGAGGCTGCTCATAGCAAACAGGAAAGCCTTCTTAGCTTAACTTTTATTCATGACACAAAAAGATTAAAAATAAACAAAAAACATCATGGGACCTATATCATGAAGGCTTGTCAACACTTGACTTCACAGACTCAGTTTCCAAATGATGCAATGTCACACCACAGTTGGGTAACGGAAACGACAGACACATTAAAACTTGTCTGAAAAATAATTGAATGGGCACAATGGATGTTTACAATGCATCAAAATAAGTCAAAGAAAAATAATCAGCTCAGCCACACTGCTCCACAAAGACAAAAAGCAATAAATACTAGGAAAACAGCTTTGTTGTCTAGTTTGGAGATATCTATTTCAGAAAAGAGCTCATTTGTACATTTTAGAATTATAGTAATACATTTATACATTTTAGTCATTTATATATATTTTTACAGTCGCTTATACATTTTAGTATTATCACATTTTCCACATAATAGAAATATAGTGAAAACATAAAAACTAGCTATAAAACATAGAATTATGCGATCAAAACATTTTCTGTTCTATTCATTCAGCATCTTGCCCCCCTTTACACACTATCCTTCTCTGAAGCAGCTTCACAGGGAACCGTCTGAGATGCTTTTTCAACTGAAAAATATACACATAGACTGAAACTTTGGTGATGTTGAAAACCACTTAGAAATATATCCACATATTCTAAAGTGTGTGTTTGTCACACAGGCTCTAGGAAAATTATGTAGTTTTTTGTTTTGGGATTAATTTTGTACCTACTCTTTGTCTTAATGTTAAAAGTGCATGATTCATTCCATACCAACACCCAGAATTCAGAACCTTTTCCAGTTCATGTTATTGAATTTCTAGGATTAAGAAGGAAGTCTTCTATTAAATTCATGAAACTTTACAAAATACTGGAGCTCTAGTCCAAATGCTTTTTTAAATTTGAGGGTTATTTAATTGTTTGGTCCTCTAAGCTTTTTTGTATTTGCATTTTAAGCTTCACCTGTTTATTTCCCAACAGATTAGTTTTAAACTTGTGCTCAACATCCAAAAAGCCCTAAATATAATTTGCAAAACTGTATTAAGTCAGATAGTTGCTCCTGAATGTTTTACATTCATCTAATTCCCAAATGAGGAATATCTTTAAAAAAATCAAAAAATAAAATCTCGGCTTGGTTTCACATTTTTGCAAATAAATGTTGATTTTGTGCAGTATTAACACAATTCTAGTTCAATTTATATGATCCTGCATAAAAAGTGCCACAAATCTGGCTAAATACAGCTTTGGCCCAGAGCAGCCCACTTTCATATCCACAAAGTATTTTCCCTTTTGTTAAAATGTGAATATTTTGACCTTAGAAGGGTTATTTTAAATGCCCTTGGTTTTTATGGGAAAGTGTTCATATTCATTGTGTAGATGTAGCTTTTGTCATTTTCACTAGCTCTGATATTACATTTAGTGTTTTTTTTTTAGATCATTTTTTTATTAGTGTAGTCTTGTGACAATTTCTTCTAAGCTATTTCCAAAAGAGCAGGGCTTTGTGATCTCACTATGACCAAACTTCTTAATGATTAAATGAATTAGGATCACCTCAACCCCATCCAACACCTTTTGGATGACCTGGAACAAAGATTGTGAGCCAGGCCTTCTCATCTTGCTATCCAGTCTGACCTCATAAATGCTCTACAGAATGAATAGGCACAAATTCCCCACAGAAATACTCTAAAATTGTGTGGAAAATCTTCCCAGAAGAGTGGAAGCTGGTATTGCTGCAAAAGGGACCAACTCCATATTAAAAATGTATTTGATTGCAATGTTATATAATGCGACTAGTCAGAAATTAGTTAAACAAAGCGTGAAATTATATGTGCACTGAGCTAAGGAATTAAGATTAAAATTTTGTCTGGACACAGAACAAGCTGATGTAGAATGCAAACCAGTTCATCGAGCTGTAACTGGCCCATGTCCTGGACCCAGTGAAAATCAGGCTCAGTAGGTATACAGTACAAACGCCAGGGGATAAAGCTCAGTGGTAGAGCATTTGACTGCAAATCAAGAGGTCCCCGGTCCAAACCCAGGTGCCCCTGGACTAAAAAGACACTTTGAGGCTTTTTGGGGCAGCTGGTGGTTAGGGAGTTGCCCCTGTGATCATAAGGTCGTGGATTCGAATCCCAGGACTGCCAGTGAGACCACTGAGGTATGCTTGAGCAAGATACCGTCCCCACACACTGCTCCCTGGGTGCTGCGTCACTGTTTGCCTAAGGCTTCACTTGGTGAATGGGTTAAATGCAGAGAAAGAAGTTCACATTGGTCACACTGTGCTGTGGTGTGTTCATGTGCGACTATGTGGGGTTTAGTTTTTTTACTTACTTTGAAAAGAAAACAAAAAAGAACACATTTTAACCCAAACCAGTGCAAAAATAAGCAATTGGTGAAGCTCATAATACACATACAAAAACGTCACAAAGGATAAAAATAAACTAAAATAAACTAGAAAAGGATTTGAAGTAGAGCAACAGAATTTTGCAAGGTGCCAAGTATTTACACATGATCCCCTTGGTCTTCACATGATCCATGACATGAACTGGGTGGTCCGAGTTAGGTTGTTATGGAAAGACCTCTGTTTTAGTTGCATTTAAACAGAAGCTTTTGAATCAAAATGTCTAAGATGATGGAAAAAATGTGTTCAGTTTGGTGTATTGACTGCAAGTGATACATGTGTGTAGTTCCTACTCACACAACTACAACATATTTGACTACAACAGTTGCACTGTTGGAGCAGTTAATATGCTTTGCTTTTTTTAGGTTGTACAACCAACCGACTATAAGCGGCCACTTTTCTTGTTTGGAAGTAAAGGGTTCAGTGTGTGAAATCTAGTTTAATGGCAGTGCTTTAATGGATTTGTGCCGCAAAGACTTGCTTAAGGGGGTAAAAATGTTAATAAGAGCAACAGCCTGGTAATCCTCCAGCCTGTGGAGGGCCTGAAAACCGCCATACACCACAAGAGGAGGTGAGCAGAGACCCACCAGATTTTGCTAAAAGAAAGAGAACACTGTGTCTTCTATGGGGCAGGGAACTCAGCGGACCTCCTCTTGAAAGGCAGCAGAAGTTTGGCAGAGAGCAGAGGAATCCGGCCTGAACAGGCCAGTCTGAAAGGGGGCACTGGAGCGCTGGAGAGGAAGAGGGACAGAGAGCTAGAGGTCTGCTCCGGGGTGTCTTGAGCGTGGAAGAGCTTGGCTGACAGATGCTGGTCCAGAAGGCCACTAACAGGATGAAGATAGTCGGCCACGTGGACCCTGAGAGATTAGGCGCGGGTGGGTGGTAAACAGATTAGCCCTAAACGAGAGGTTGCATCTTTAACCTTCTCACTCCAGTGACACCCATCCTCCTTGCACGCACCCAAGTCCAGATTCAAACACCCTCTCTTGCCCACATTTTGCAGCCAGTGCCAGGACACACTGCTGCTGTCCTCAGGGATCAAGTCTTCACCCAGGATTCTACACCTGATTCAGCAGCCTGCATCTGACAGCGCTTCTTGACCTGCTGCCTTTTCCATGGAAACCTGGACACAACATCCGTGGAAGCACACTCCCCCACCCAGTGGACCCCAGAAAACACACTGAGGACGGCTCCCCCTTTCCCCCCAAATGACCGGCTTTGCATCCAAAAGGAAATAAAGCACTGCATCATGCTGTTGAAAACAGGACTATTCCTCTCCCTGTTCTTGTTTACCCTCCAAGCCACCAGAATCAAAGGTAAGCCAGCAAGCACTCAGGGGAGAGATGTAATGCTGTTTGCAGAAAGGAGTTTGCTTGGGTTGTCTGCACCCTGTCGTGGAGCTTAATTGAAGCTCAGGAGCTCTACTCTCAGTCCATGAAAGATATAGTATTGATTTTCGAAACTCTCTTCTTAAAACCTCTTTCCTCCACATGTAATAATAGAACAAATGTAATGCTTTCTACAGTTTTAGTGACATGAATAACGGCTAGCTATGATTCTTAATAATATTTAAACTATACTTAAAACTTCTTTCAGATATGCTTTCTCTTTGAAGTAGAGTAATGAGAGGTGGTTATGGATGAAGTGATGGTTTAAATGTCTAGGGTGTGGAGAAATACACCAGACTTTTCAAGGCCACGGCACAACTAGTTAAAAAAGAATCTCGTTTGGTTCCCAATTGGTATGCATTTAAAATCTGCACTTTGCCATTCAGAATGACAGGAGGGTACAATGAGCTCAGAAGCTTTTGTAGTAGATTTCAAGCTGGTTCCTTTTGCCCGTGCGGTTCCGCTGTTGTGTTTGTGTGCGCCTTTCATTAGCAGAGCGAAACAAAAGGCATTCTGTTTTTGGCCGTGTGGGACGCTAATCTTTTCTGGCTTGTAGTTGCACTGTGGGGCCCTCACAGTGCTCCACAGGATCACAGCCCATTTAGCATTAGTGCCCCTCATATCCGCACATGTGCACCCCAACATCACAGAGACAGACCGAGAGAATGCTCTCCCACCGGCCAGTGTTCAGAAATGAGACAATGCCATGGCTTTGATAGCCCTCAGTGAATGTATGCAATTATAGTATAAGCTCAAACCTGACTTTCTTACCGAATGAGTGCGTGTGCAAGCCAGAATGATGAGAGCTGGGACTGAATGAATAACGCGCTTCCTGGTAATGGTCAATTCACAGGGAACAGGCAATTGGGTGGCATTGTTTTGATCCATCAGCCATCGTTGCGGTTTCTTCCACGATGTGGTCAATCAATTGGGGCTTACGCAGCTTTTTTCACAGATCAAACAGAGACACTCTATAACTAGAGCTATCATGATTACTCAATTCAATTTGATCATATCTGAACATTTAAATGCTTCTTTTCAAAGAATCTCAAGTGATTAGTTAGTTTAATAGCTGACAAAGGTTTATATTTTTACAATGAAGTATATTTGGAATTTTGAAAGGCCAAAAGGTCCCTTTTTACAGCTTAGCTTCATTATTTAAACTCAGATTTAACATTTATAAAAAAAAAAACAATTGATACAAATTGAGTAGTTAGTTGATTGGACGATGCTACATATTTTGAGTCCTGGTTTTTATTTTTACAATAACGTGTTTTTGGAATTTTAAATGGCCAAAAGTCCCTATTTACAGTTGAACTTTATTACTGAAACTCTGATTAAACAATTGTCGAATTGTTCACTTACTAATTAAATCAGTAGTGACAGCCCTAGTCATGACAGATCTTTTTCTGTTAACTGCACCATGTATAAAAGCCACCATTATACCCATATTCAGATTGTCTGACAATTAGAAAAACAGTAGATTTTTAAAAAAAAATAGCTTTGGAATGATTTGGTAAAAGCTTTCTCATCATTTAGGCTTAGCAGGCCTGATTGGTTTAAGAAACAGAAGGTCACATTGCTCAGGTTTTCCACAGTCAGTAAGACTTGCTGAATCCATCCACAACACACATGAATGGTGTTGTTCATGTCACTGGTCATCAGTGTTTAAACTTTGATATTAAATGTGAGTGCAGGTCTGAGTAAGCTTCACTTTTAAGTGTGGCGTAATGTTAAGAAGACGTTTGTCATACAATAAATCACACAATAGTCAGTGGTCAGTGGTCAGTGGTCATACAATGAATCATCTTAAAAACACAGTTCTGCTGAATGAATAGACTATTCTGTTGCATAACAGCATGGCAGTACCTTGGCGTTACGTGAACAAAAGGTACAAAAGGGCCAAGAACTGTTTTATTCCTCAAACAGGACGGATTTGCTGGAAATAAGCTGTGGCCTGATTTAGGGAGGTTAATCTACCGTTCAGTGAAACAGGAGCTAGATATGTAAGTCATAAAAAGAGTTGAAAAAAAGGTGAATCACTCAACTATCACAAATTCTAAATTATAATTTTATACTATTGTCATTGGACAGCTGGTGGAAAATAAATGTTGGCAACATAACTAGCATTAGTAACTATGCTAGGATCAATGGATTCAAGAGTAGGCTATCGTTATGGATATTTTGGTCCATAAGTGAAATACTCACAAGGTCATTGCCATTATTGCAGTTATATATAAGTTTTATTAGCTTTGCAGTCTTGCTCATCAGTGAAATTATAACATGTTGCATGCATCTGGCAAGCATAATCCAACATATATACTAACATGGACATTAGTGCAGTGCCAGTGTGTGTTCTACAATATCTTGCCAACATATATTTGATAATAGAGTTTGCACATAGTACAATCTGTAATTGTAATTACTTTTGGAAGTACTTTGTCTAAAGGATGTATGCCGGCTTAAGGAGCAGCAAATATCATTGGAGGCAAAATGTAAAAAAAAACATAAAAATAGTATGCAGACACACATTGCACACACATGCATTCTTAAAAAGGCGACTAAGGGTTCTTCAAGAGATGCCATAGAAGAATCAATCTAAAGAGATTTTAGTAACCTGTCCATTATGTGGAGATTCCTTCAAATAAAAAAAAATGGTGTTTCACATTCACGCAGAAATCATGCAAAAATATTTTTTTAAGGAGTGTGAACACAGCATATTCCTGTTTTCCACCTCACATATCTGCTGTTCATGGATTATTATTTGAATTAGTTTTACACTATCACAATCTCTGCACAGTAACTTCCTGTACATTCTAATCTAAAAAACAAAACTACAACTAGGACACAGACTTTATCGACCAGCTGAATGTTTTAACATCTGTTTTACAGCAGCCTGCTGGTCCTTCTTAAAGGACCTGATCCTATTACATGAATGTTCAGCGTTCCAACTCTAGACTTAACAGCTCTTTGGCTGAATGTAATTACATTTGGTTTGATTATACAGCTCATAGAAACTCCTCTCGTTAGAATGAATCTTTACTATGCAGAGAAACTATTCAAAAAATGTAAAAAAAATATATTTTATTTTGTTGGCAGACCTCAGGAGTGACGAGTTGTCAGGGATCAGAAACGTCAAATACAGGCATTTCTTGGATGCAGCACGGCCAGCCAGGCAGCAAGCAGTCGCACGGATCTCACTCGACCAGAACAGGCATCGAGCAAAGAGATCCATGTTGTTTAGCACAGGGGTCAAAGTGTGTCCTCAGGAGAGCATGGCAGAGGTCATCAACAGCCATAAAGCCTACTACAAACTGAGAGGTAGGACATCCCACATTCCATCCCATGAGGGACTGAGAACTGAAAGTTACAGCCAAATTTGGCTGCAACAGCGCTTCTCCTCATAAATCATAATTAACTTCCCAGTCATCACAAGCCTTCTGGGAGAACAGGCAGCATCAGGAAAAAAAGAGTGGCTGAGAACCAAGAGAGATAAAAGTACCTAGTCAACGAGACAGTCATTGTCTCTTTGTTTGCCTTTCAGAAAATGTTTTTTGCACTTTGATGTTTCCTCGGATCAAAGTTAATGAGACAGAACTGGGGAATAACAAAGGGAGGTCTAATTTAAGTTCATTTCGTGCCCCAAAATATTAATATAATGACTGCCTTAGTTATTAGGTAAACATCCAAATGACTACAAAGAACTGACATATCAAAATCCTAGCTTTTATTTTTACAAATGAAGTACTTTTGGAGTTTGTGAATGGTCAAACAGCCATTTTTGCAGCTTAATTTTATTATTCAAACTCTAAGCAATTGGTATAAATGATTTGCATTCTAATACAATCAGTAGTGACAGACAAACTTTTTCTATATTGTAAAACTTTGACACAAAACAGTCTGCCAGGAAGCAGTATGGGAGGCTTTCCAGATTTTTCTGGACAGAGTGCCTGACACTGTGGAGTACCAGCAGTGGGTATATGCCTGCCAGAGAGACTCCTTGTGCGTGGATGACTTGGCCCGAAACTTTAGCAGCACCCAGGAGCACCTTGACATGCTGGCTAAGGTGAGAATATTCAATCACATGATAATAGCGCATTAACCTTGCAGCCAGACAAATAAGTTCTTACTGTGATTTCTTCGTGTCATTTACAGCAAGTGAGTACTCAAGAGGGACTGGAGAGGTAAAAATGATGGCTACTTTTACAAATACACATGCTTCAGTCAGCAGAATACAACTTCCTAAGCCCTTTAGTCCAGACAAGTATATATTGGAGCTGCTGATTTAGTATTAATGTGTCCAGGAAAAACACACTCACCCTCAAAAATGTTATAAAAGACAATGAAACGACAGAATTTTGAAATAATGAGTCTACAATATTCTCACATATGCTTACGTTTATGCTTATGCTTTGTTGTTCTTTTCTTTCCCCCAGTTCCCTAGCCACGTCTGTGCCAGGCGAGAAATGTAAGCCCTTGCCATTTATCTGCACATTTTTTTTGCTAATTATTGCAAAACACTTTTAGTAGCACATTAGGTAACTATTAGGTAACTCATAAATTCTGACATTTCAGGTTCAAAGACTCCTGGAGAGTTACTTTTAATGGGATCAGAGGAGGTACAGACTATACCTTGGTTTCTCAATGAGTTACAAACTTGACAAAAGAATTTTGAACTAGAATGTTGCCTCATTTCCTGTTGTCTGAAGACTGGCACCGAAGGCGCTGTCCCTGCAGAGGTGGTAGAGCACATAATAGAGTTCAGTGTGACTGTGGAGGACCCAGGCTACAGCGAGTTACTGAGAGACCCTCAAACCTTACAGTATCAAGACGTCACCCACAGCCTTCATGAGCAGGTAAAGTCAGCCTTTCTTTTCACAGTCTACAAAAATGTATGCCTGACATACAGCAGGTATAGAAAACCATCACCTCCTTTGAAACGTTCTCATATTCTCATATTGGGTGAAAGATATTGTAGCAACAATTTAGCAAAAAATAAAATCTAGCATCACTGAGATGGATTAAGGGTCACCCCCTCCTAAAACTCAGTCAGGTGTAATTAATCACCTTCTCCATTGCAAACCAAGCTAATTGGCTTCCACCTGCAATCAATTGTGATTGGTTCAGAATAAAACAGCTGCTGAAGATCAAACAATCAAGACACTGTCAAAAGATCTCAGGGATAAGGTTGTGGACAGGCACAATAAAAAATCAAAGGAGCATAGTGGAGCATAGTGAAGTATTTAAGAAGTGGAAAGTGTTTGGTACTACTAGGACCCTCCCTGGATCAGGCCGATCCTCAAACTGAATGGAAGAGCAAGGAGTAAACTATTCAGAGAAGCTACCAAGAGGCATATGGCAGCAGTTACAGTAGTTTATGGCAAACAGTGGTCATTGTGTGCATGTATCAAAAATGTGGCTTGTACGGAAGGGTTGCAAAAAAAGACACTCCTCAAGAAAGGCCAAATAAAGTCAAGAGCTTCTGTTTCCAAGTAGAAAAAAGGTGTTCTGGTCAGATGAGACCAAAATCAACCTTTTTGGCCTCAGCATCAAACGATACACCTGGCAGAAAGCCAATACAACTCACCATCAAAAGAACGCCATACTTACAGGAAAGCATGGAGGTGGTAGCATCTTGTTGTAGGGGCAGCAGGGACTGGGGCACTTGTCAGGATAGAAAGAAAATTGCATGGGGCAAAATACCATCAAATTCTTGATGAAAATATGCTGCCCTTTGCCAGAAAATTGTCAATAGGAAGGTACACCTTTCAACATGACAATGACTCAAAACACACAGAAAAATTGACCACACAGTGGCTGAAGGAGAAAAAAGTTGACTGTCCTTGCATGGCCTAGTTAAACTCCAGACTTAAACTCTATTGAAATTCTATATAATGAATTGAAGATTGCAGTTCATTGACACTCACCATTCAATTTAACTGTGTTTGAACAGTTCTGTAAAGAAGACTGGCCAAATATTGTACAGTCTAGATGTGCAAAGTTGGTCGAGAATTATCCCAAAAGACTCAAGGCATAATTAAAGCAAAAGTTGGTTCCACAAAGTACTGACACAATGATTCTTTATCTACTTCAGTGATTCTGTTTTTTTATTTTTTATGAACTGTTGCTATCATATACTTGGATGTTACAAGTTGTACTGAGTAAATACACCTGAGAGTCTTCATTTCAGGTTGCAAAGCAACAATGTGTAAATATTTAGAAGGAGATGATTATTTTCCATAGCCACATTATAAGATTTGTTTTTAACATGGAAGTTGCTGTGAGGGGTTATGGGTAAAGTGACCAACAGTCAGGCTTTATCATTCTCCAGTAATGCCTGACGTTAAGCAGAAATCACAAGCTTCTAATCTTGCCACAAGATTTAATAGATCATCAACAGCTAACGTTGGTGATTTATTGCTCTGACTGTAATGGACATGGCACTGCTAAACCAGAAATGAGCTTCGAGTCTGAAAGGAGCTTATAGTTAAAGGGGTCAAAAAATGGTAAAGCCAGTTAAGAATTGGGAAACTTCAAAAGCTTGCATGGGATTTTCAGGAATAAGGCTATAGCCCTAGTGTATGATTCTTAGCTAAGCAGCCCACCTACCGGAAACGCTCCATAATCATTTAAAGTTTTCTCATTTCTGTGTTTAATCTGAGACTCTATTGATGCAATGATCATTTTTAAATTTGATTTTTGTCTTCTTCTTATGGTTATGATTATGATGATGATGATTGTTGTTGTTGTTGTTGTTATTGTTATTATTGTTATAGAATTAGCATTACAAAGTCAGATTTCTACATAAGACCCAGAGGAGTCTTGCTAAAAGATGTCCGTTTCCATCTCTGCAGATGCTGGATATTTTCAGCAAACTTCCTGGGTTTAAGGACATCCGGCTGCTGGGATTCCAGTGAGTTGGAACTGTAGGATTTACCCAGATGTTACACTCTACTGAACTTGAAAATTGCCTTTTTGGATGAGTAGTGCTCTTTCACCGGGTTGGGGTTTCACAGTTGGAGTGTAAATAGATTAAGAAATACACAGTAAACAGTGTCCACAGGCCCAGTGCTCCAATTAGGTATTTTGTAACAGTTCACAAAATTGGATTCAGTATGATACAGTGGATACAGTGGTCTCTCAATTCAATATATTTTCAACAGAGCAAAAATAAATAGTGTCACATAGTAACACATTAATGTGTTAATGTTTTCATGTTCAGTTCAACAACTACAATATTTAAAAAAAAAACACTTGAGCTTTGTAGTAGATCTGTAAGTTAATCAGGTAATATGTTAGTCACAATACAACAGTATAACAAGATACAGTTTCAATTTAGTTTGATACATGTGGCAGTGTTACATCCTTATTAAAGGGAACCTATTATGCTCACTTTAAAAAACAAAACGAGTAATAATAGTTCAATGGGCTGTACAAAACATGCTCATGAAGTTCTTTGAACAAAATCACTCTAACATAAAGAGATATCACCAGGTTTATTCTTCACAGTTTGAGTCCCGTTCAAAACACGCCATTTCAGGGATCTGTCCCTTTCCTGCAAATAAGCTGTTCCTGGCCACGCCCCACCATCCCATGCTCCACCCACCCCTTACGCTGTTCGTAATAAAACGAAACTGCGATAGAAACACAAAAGTCATCTCCCTCATCTGCTGACTTGTCAAAGACAGTGTACATCTGTACACGATGCTGAAGTTAGCTCCTTATTCACAGCTCCTTATTCGAATTTTTCTTTCCACATTAAATACTTAAGGTGGAACTTTTTAAGGTGAAATGAAACCGATTGTTGCTGGGACATGACCATCGAAAATGAAATGGAGCCACGCAGTCCTTCTGTTTTCTTTGTCTGGGACAAAGAGGAGAGATGTTCTTTGCAGCAACAACACAACACTTCATGAGTGACCTGCCTCTGCCTGTAGCCGTAGCTCTCTCGCTAAGCTTGTAAAACTAGCAGACAAAATAGCGAATCCTTAACTAATCTAGTGGGCGGGGGTCTCGGCAGATGAGGGGCGGTTCTATGCAAATTGGCCCAGTGGGACGTCACACTGGGACCTCCGTCTAAACGTCTCGTTTTAAAAGGGACCCAAACTGTGAAGAATAAAGCTGGTGATATCTCTTTATGTGAGAGTGATTTTGTGCAAAGAACTTCATGAATATGTTTTGTACAGCCCATAGACCGATTATAACTAAAGTGAGTTTTGCATAATATATTTCAATGCGTATAAAATGCATTATATGAAACGGCAATAAAACAATTACACTATTATATTAAGTGTCATACTGTACCAGACATAATTCTAAACAAATGTAGGTGTTTTGGTGGATGTCTCTCTAAGACTAAGATGAAAATTTCTGAAAATAACATTTACATATCATAAACAGTACAATAGTAATCATATATAAATGTCAATTGATTTACATATAATCTCTCTCTACTGGAACAATCCAACTGTAGATCTGGAGGTGATGCAGTGCATTACGCTGTGGTGTTTGTGACAGAAGGGGACTCTAAGTCCTCAGAAACAACTGATGAATCGGATGTGGTAAAAGCACTGAAGGACATGGTGGCAAAGGTTCTGAGAGAAGACACGTCCCTGCCTTTGGACATTCGCACCCTCAGATTTGACCCAGGTATACAATGTCAGTAAGTTAGAGGAAGTGGCTTCCATGTGGAATAAAGATGCATACCATAAAATATTATATGTGCATTACAGAGCTACCAACAGATCACTCAAGATATCTACCTGGAAGCATTATTACTACAGTGGTCCCTTCAGAGGAGAGTATTAAATCCACCAGCATCTCCACAGGGGACACATCTTCTTATAGAACACAAGGAAGGAGGGATGAGGAGGCAGGGGAGAGTTCTACACAGAAAATATCTCCACACATGCCTGCTGTGTCCACATTAGCAGCCATTACGGAGCGACCCCAACTTGAATCAACTACAGAGTCACAGCTGCAGGAACCTGAAGAGGAAAATCTGATCACAGAAAAGACTCAAATAACTGAAGGTAATGCCTCATTTAAGGTTATATTACTGGCAAGAATGCTGATTGCACTTGTACAACACATATTTCTAAAATGTATGTGGGCAGCCAGACCCATCCTATATATTAAAAGATAGAAACTCTCCAGCAAGTCTCAGCACAGTCACGAAGCAGTAAGTCACTCAAGCTCACAAAGAGTCTAAAGGTTGAAAAAAATCAAAGCATCCCTTGGAAGCAACATTACAAACATCATTAATTGGAGTTTTCACAGATTGATTTCAATGGTCAAGTAACCACATACAAGCCTAAATAATACAGACCCTTTTCGAAAAATTAGAATATCATGGAAAAGTTGATTTATTTCCATAATTCCATTCAAAATGTTACACTTTCATAGATTGTAGATTCAGGGCCCACAACTTAAACGATTTCAAGTACTTGTTGTTTATTTGTACATAATTTGGGCTTCCAGATCATAAAACCCACGGAAACAGGAATTAAAAAAAAATAGAATACTGTGAAGACATCAGCCCAACCTGGTTTGATGGCCATGCTATCACAGTGCTTGACTGGCCAGCCAACTCGCCAGACCTAAACCCCATTGAGAATCTATGGGGTATTATCAAGAGGAAAATGAGGTCCACCAGACCCAAAAACAAAGAGCTGACAGCAAGCATCGAGGAAATCTGGGCTTCCATAACTCCCAGGCAATGCCACGGCGCACACATTATATTTACTTTACTCACATTTTTGTTGCTGAGGCTTTCCAGAATATAACAATATTTGTCACTTTGGTATAGATGTTTTTAGTGAGCTGAAATACTTAAAAATGTAAAGGTGTAGCAAACTGCCTCAAAGTGCCAGGAAGGCCTCGAGGGTTAAGGCAAAGGGATTCCCAACCAAGTATTGAAGATTGACATTTCGTTTTGAAAGTACCATATTTTAATTGATTTGATGTGATACTAATTTCTTTCAGTGTACTTGTACACTGTTCTGTAGTAACAGAAAAAAGACAAAAAACAAGTGTAAAAAACCCTTATCATTATTCCTGTGCTTGGAATGCAAGGTTGGAGAGAGTGACTTATTGAGAGGAGGAGGCTGGAGAGGCAGGAGAACCTGCAGAAGGTGCTGGAGATTTCATTGGGGCTGACCCCTTTACATACTCTAGGATACAGTCTTTATCCTTGATAACACAGGTCAACAGGTCAAAATCATCAGAGATAAGTTCATGTGGGTTTTGTAGTGTTTTTCATGCAGATTTCAAATCTGTATTTAGTCTTTCCCACACGTACAGTTTTTGTGATGAAGCTAGTTATATATTGCATAATAGTTGGTATAATTAGCATATAATAATCATATACTACATGTTTTTGAAGAAACAGTGGTAGCTGACTGACACTGATCATTATATCTATGCCAAAGTGTGAGCCTATCTGACTTCGCACTGAAAATATTGAAGTTACTTGATTGATGCCTGCGGTTTAATACCGCATGCAAGATTATTGCAAATCTAATATTAGTCATAATTACTCATACTCATAAGTTGATGTGACTGAAAAAAACTTAAAGCAGATCTGAATGATCAGCATGGAAAACTGGTTTAGAAAAGTGTGTTGTGGTTTGTGATGATTACAAAAAAGAAACTTTTAGTTGACCCTGTGTAATTGTTGCAGTAGAGCGGTTAAGGCCAAGCATGTGGCCGATGTTTGTCGCTGATTGTCCTTTTTCAGACGTCTTTACAATGCCTAATTTCACTTCCATCATGATGGCTATCCTCTTCTTTGAAGCACTATCATCTGACTTTTGTTCAGAAGCCATGATAAAGGCCAAAGCGTTGCCAAATAAAGCAACTCAAACAGGACACTTGCACTTAGATAAGCATACTGGGGGGTGGCAACACCCTCACTCATACGCTGCCTTTTTGCATATTCTTCCGGTGTGTGCCGCTAAACTAGTTCGCCCACGTGAGCATTGTGAACTCGAAACGTCGTATGTCAAGACCCTCGTAACTCGAGGACCCCATGTATGTAAAATGAGTAGTATCAGCAAAAAAGAAACATTACTACCATCAAAATTTTATGATAATTTTATGAACATTGGCTTAGCTTGGTCCACAGCTCAACTGACCACTAAAGGAATCAACATGATGACTCAAGTACACTCTCCTGTAATTACAATGTCCATGTTAATTTACATGATTAACCCTTTAAGCGCCGGGGGTTTTTTTTGTAAATACTGGATTTTGACATCAATATTTCAAAAGCTTGTGGCTTAA
>JBBPCY010000001.1:43528381-43539746 GCA_037974405.1 Brachyalestes nurse
GTAATGTTTTGAATGGAATTATGGAAATAAATCAACTTTTCCATGATATTCTAATTTTTTGGAAAGGGTCTGTATGTGTTGGCAGTGGTATGGTGAAAGGTTTTTGGACTCAGGAGCAACAGTTTGGTTACGTTCTTTTTGCGTTTCAGCATGCTACTTCCCCTGTATACAAGGCGATGAAGCAATGGTTAAAAAGATCTGGCCTCAACTTGTTCAAAGGTCTCTGACCACATTGATGCTCTTGTGGTTGAATGTAAAATGGATCCCTGGCATGGAAATCTCCATTTAAAGCACATTGTTTTTGTTTCCCACCGACTGTTTTTGCCCATTGTTTTTGAAATTTTCATAGTGCCTCTAAGCTACTGCATAATTGTAATAATTTATGCTTTATGTTCAATAGCACTCACTCATACTACTATTTTGTTTTAAAGGTTCAAAGTGGAATGGCACTTTGGATTATCCTTCAAAGATGTCTGAAGTACAGGATAATCTGGGAAATGAAATTCTTGCCACATCTGGGTCACCAAACCTGAATTCTTTTGAAGTACTAACAAAATCTACCTCAGTGGATTTTCCTACTGTATCAGAGGTTACACAAACAGAAGAAACATCACTGGTTATGCTTTCTTTTCCGCCCACTGAGGTCCCTGAGGAAGAAGTTATGAGGGGCGATGTTGTTGGACCTATAGAGATCCCCTCAGAAGATTCATCCCTAGAACTTTCTGGATCTATCAGTACCATGGAGAGCCCTGAGGCCCCTAGTGTAAGCGAAACCACTGAGTCTGTACAAATCCCAGCACTACCCAGCACCATAGAGACCATACAGCCAATAGATCCTCCACCAGTACCTGTCACACTGAAGCCAGTTTCTCCTTTAGACATGCCCTCTATGCCCTCAGCCTTACCAGTGACCCCTGAGGAAGGAACACCTCTCCAGACCCATTCCCCACTTCAACCAGATGGCGTACCAGATAATGACATAAATATACAAGAGGACGTAGAGCAGACTGGGGAAGAAACAGGGGACAGTCAAGACTATGGCAGTGGATTCGAGTCAGACGAGCACCCACAGTCCTCAGCTCCTTCACTGGAGTTGACTGATAGCCAGGTCAAAGACTTAGTAGTGTTTTTTAGTTTACGAGTCACTAACATGGTCTTTTCAGAGGATCTTTTCAACAAGAGCTCCCCGGAATACAAATCGCTGGAGAACACTTTTCTTGAACTGGTAGGTAAACTCACATTTGTCTTCGATTATGTTTTCCTTCACACCTTGTTGTCTTTTCTTTTCTAGCACAAGCTTTTGTGTGATAAAATGAAGGAAAAATATGGGGCTACAAATAGTATATCACAAATGAGTTACTTTATTTTTCTACAAAAGTTTAAATTTATTTATTTTTCTGTATTTTTCCCATCATGCTTTAATTTTCCTGACAGTCTAAGGAGCATTTATTTGGTGTGGGCAGTGAAGAGGACTGTCATATTGTTACATTTTTGCCTTACTTTATCTCCCTCTGCACCAACATTGGTAATCCTGGTGCAGTAGGATTTTTCTTGACTCATGTTTATGATTGCTGAAACAGAATAAACATCTGCACATGTGGGTTGTTTATGTCTGGGTTCAAAACTGCTCAATATTAAATTAATATTTTATCTATGTGCTGGTTAATTTTTTTTCAACTAGAGACAGTTCCCTGAACCCAATAACTTCCCAAACCCAGAGGCTTCAAATAAACAGACTGAGAGGGAAGAGCGGACGTTAGCCTCAATACCGGTACCTCCGTACAAGAACTGTCTTTCTTTAATTGTTCATAGCGATTAACCTTAGATTTGCTTTCTTGCTAACACAACTGTAACATCATCTCAAGCTCAATTAGTCATTATTAATCAAAGCTAACATAAACGTTAAAACATTTTAGAAGGCTATTAGAAGGCTAAAAAGAAATGAAAGGCATTCACGTGTTCCTGAATGTTGTCTCAAAATGTCAAAACATAAGTCCGCTAACCCAATTATCACTACTTTCTTTTTATCACTGTTGCTGTTATATACACATGCTGGATTTAAGTACTAATTGCTCAAGATTTAATGTGTTCATTACATTATCCAGTTCATTACTTTGCTTTGTGGTGTGTTTCGTATTATATTCATATGTCAAATGTTGATCCAGAGTGCAGTTTAATTCTTTCTTGAAGATAGTACAACCTCTGTCTGATTTCTGAATGGAATGACAGCACAGGAGCAGATGTAGCATGGAAACTAAGGAGCAAGGCAAAAGTTAACTACAGGAAAACATGTCTACTGAACAAATTGCTAAAGAAAGAAAGTTGGGTCCTATGGTTTGTACACTATTATGGATAGTTAGATTCACTCAAAAATCAAGTTAATAACAAAACTTGACGTATGTTTGGAGGTACTGCCTGGTAAAGGTACTGGTTTAAATCTGGCTTCACTAAACTGAAAAACTGCACGAGAGTGACTAAGATGATTATGTTCAATATAGGTCAGACAGCAAAGTCAGTATTTTGTCATGAAAAGGCTTTCCTGAAGTACGTTTGCTATTTACTGAGGCGGCTTTAGCGTGGCAGGGCTGTGGTGGTTTGTATCAGGTGACTGAACACTATGCCTTACTGCTGCATGACTGCATAAGAGGCTTTGCGTAATGCTGCTCCATACAAACAGCATGCATGCCACAAATGAACAAAACAAGTCAGAATGTAGCAACTGTATGAAACTGTATGAGACCAGCAGAGTCTCCACTATAAAGATACACCTGGTCAAAGTGTTTCATGAACGTTTTGTGCAATTGTAACATTTTCATCAGTCTTGGTGGTCCTATATCTACTTTCTAGACTGAGAATGTTTAATGTAAAGCACAAAGTTAATATTAGGATGCCAGTTTATGCTAGAATAACTGTTATTTGTTAATTGGTCTTCCACCAACATAATGCTATTTGCCCTACCTGAAAGACAGAAACTCCATTTCCATTTATAAGTGGTTGCCCAAACTAGCGATCTAGTATTGTTTTAGATACTGATGTTTGGAAATGAATGTTGATTACATGAAAAATTGAAAAAAAAGTGGTCAGAAGTTGATCTACACTGGTAAGTTGCAAAACTGCATGACCATTGAAGTAATAATTGATCCATAAATGGGCATTTGCAGAATAATTTTACAATGATTGATAAATGACTTCTATTTTGAATCCATTTTTGAAATCTGAATTCAACTTGAAAGGTTTTCCGACTGCCACAGGCAAGAGAGATACAAGCCCGAAGCCCATTTATATTTCAACACTATAATGCAGTAGTGCTTATTAGAATATTAGACGTGAAATTGTTACAGTAGTGTAGCTCTAGATTCGTACTTATTCAGACCTATAGCCCCCTGTAGGATCTGTCTTTACTCCTGTCTCTACTGGTCTGAGTAGCAACCATTGTGACTGGACATGGAGAACATTTTTTTACATTTGTGAATATCAAGGGCTAAGGTTAATGATTTAAAATGACACCCAAAAAAGTACAGAATAGGACCCCATTGGCAAGGCAATTCTAAAATCAACCAGTAGATACAAGCGTAACATCAGCAACAGTGTACACATTTGTGCTAGACGAAGAGCAGGGTTTTTTTGCATGTTTCAGTGAATAAATAAACACCCATAAAATAGAAGATTCACAGTCTGTGACTTGGATTAAAGGTGTTTTAAGTGCTCTGCTGTTTAATAGATGCATGGGTTGTTCTGTACAGGAAAGTTTCACCCGTGACGCACTGATTTAGAGGTGAGAGATTGGCATAAACTGGCAAATGAGCTAAACCTCCTAATGCAGATTAGCTCGTGTTATATAGGCCTTGCTGAGCTTAAACAATGTAATCCCCAACGCTTTCCCTATAGCATCTAGAGAGATTTTAATTAATGATTCGTTGTGATTAATGGCACGTTGTCAGGGGTAGAAGACGAAGTATTAAGACAAAACAAACTTATTTCCATTAAAAGTTAACCTTTTCCCCCTCCAACAACTCTACAATCAGAGATACAGATGACAACTAACACTGCTGTTTTAGGTACCTCCATGATTAGTATATTGTCCCTAGGTGTGAAATTACTCATCTCTGGTAGGGTGCCTCACTCTGTGTATCTCAAACAAAATGATAAGAATTCTGGGTCTCATTTTATTTAGGTGGTTTCCTAAAGACTATCTACAGATGCTTTAAAAAATGAACTACTAGCTAAAAGTCAGATGATTATCAACACTATTAGGGCTAGGGGTTAAGATTAGAACCGAAGTTAAGCTTAGGTTTTGCACTTCTAAGAACATTTCAGTGCAAATAAGTATTTAGTTTAGTTACGTGTAAGTTAATGACAGTCTACAAAGCATGAAATGGACCATCAAAATACGAACTGACTGGAGAAACTTTCAGACACCACCAATTTACTTGTCACTGGAAACAGAAAGATTGCACTATATTAGATATATGTTCTACAATGTATTGACTTTTTTTTTCACTTCTTCACTTCTTCAGCTTCTTCCATACCTGCAGTCCAATCTGACTGGCTTTAAAGAGCTTCAGATTCTCAACTTCAGAAATGGTAGTGTGGTGGTAAACAGCAAGATGAAGCTGGCGAAACCGGTGCCGTATAACGTCACAGAAGCTGTGCATTGCGTTCTTGAAGACTTCTGTAACGCCGCATCCAGGAGACTGGCTATTGATATTGATACCCAGTCAGTTGACATACAAGCAGGTAAGGATCTGACATTGTTCCATAAATCTGTGATGAGAACGCAAGAAGAACTTAGAAAAGCAACTTTGTCAACAATCAATCCTCTTGGCCTTTTTCAAGCTGATGATGGTGACCCATGCAAGTACATGGACTGCAACGAGTTCTCGCGCTGTGTGGTGAACACGCTGACTGCTGAAGCTGAGTGTTTGTGTGATCCTGGCTACAGCACTGCGGATGGCCTGCCCTGCCAGAGCATTTGCAACCTTCAGCCTGACTATTGCCTGAATGGGGGACAATGTGAGATCATACCAGGACATGGAGCCACCTGCAGGTAGCTCCAAACTCCAGTCATATTTTCTCTGATGTAGCTGGAAAGATGCGTTTATTATTTTTTTCTCCACTCTGTTTCTTAAGAATATGCACTAGATCAGGGATTGACATAAGTGGTACGCAAGCAAGAATTGGCCTTTGTGGTACGACAAATGCGCACCAGTTTTCAGTCCTCACTGCCCAAATGCGTACCCAATTTGAGTAACTTCATACTGGATCTCTATGAACCACTCTGTGTACCTCTACTGAATGAAAGGGCACATATTCCCACAGAAACACTCAGAAATCTAGTGGATAGAAGAGTGGAAGCTGTTCTAGCTTCAAAGGGGGTCAACTTCATATTACAGTCTATGCATTTAAAGTTTCTGTTGGTGTAATGGTCAGACATCCCAATACCTTTGTCCATGTAGTGGATAACTGGTGTGCGATGACACACTTTCCTGACTTCTCTAACATTTTTTTCTCTGAATCTTTTTTAGATGCCCTGTAAGTAAATTTTGGCACTATCATGGAGAGCGCTGCAATGAACTGGTGTCAGTTCCGATTGACCCACTGCTTTTCGTAGCCTGTCTGGTGGGAAGTCTCACGGTGGTTTGTGCCGTGATAGGCATCTTGATTTTCATTAACAAGAAATGCATACGGACGAGGAAGACAGTGACACTAGTGTAAGCCTTTTTTCCTTCACTTTGTTTTAGATATATTTATTCTTATGGTTTTTTTTAGACATTTGCCCTTTATTCACACAGAGTAATCTGCTGTCACACGGCTGGTGCCCTTTAAAATGTACTGGTGTTAAAAACCTGGTTTCCTTTAAATTATAGGCATTCACAGTCCTCCTTTCCCTTTGAGGGTACTATGAGATTGAATCCTGGTTTTGAGAATGACGAGGGTATCTTGACTCATGTGTCAAGCATCAGATATCCCTTAAGCACTGACTCTGGGTCTACCCAATTCTCTGGCCAAGGCACATTTCGCTCAGTTGAAAACATGCACCTAGGTTTTGAGGTAAAGTGCATGGCTCCAAGGCTATTTTCAACTAAATCTTATGACTAACCCATGTCTCATGAGCTGCACTAATCCTTGCAAAATCCAAAAAAAAACCAAAGAAAAAAAATTTCTTTGAAAATGCTTTGCCCCCACCTTCTCTAAACTGAATAAAACTAACTCACTGCCAAGTTTATAGTAGTTATAAATAATGGCTTTGGTGATTATGATGTAACAGCACACAGCAGTCACTATATTACGGCTTGGATAGATGTAAGTAATATATCAGCGCTCCTATACCAGCATGGGTATTTCTTTTTGTTCCCAAAACACTGCACTGTGTTCATATATTTCATTTCCAGTGAAAATGACCTTTAAATACAAGCTATTCATTTATCAACGCTAGTAAAAAAGCTAAAGATATTTCATAAACAGAAAATTACACAGAGGCCTTAACCATCTAATATTCTTTTTTTTTCCAGTAACAGACTCTATTCTTTTCAGGAGTTACAGGGATATGTTTTGCTTATTATACACACATACAGTTCTACTGCAGTTCTTTTTGTTTGGGATCATTATCCTGTTGAAAAATTGGGTTTTGTCCAATGATTCATTAACCAGAAGGAATAGTGTGATGTTGAAGAACTGAGTAGGGCTTTTCTTTTTTTCATGATCCAACACAAAGTAAATGTCAATGCACTAAAGACAGACCTGATATGTCTTCTTCAAAACCTCTGTGGCCAAAAAATGTGTTACCACAAACTATAAAATACTGGAACCCAGTCAGTTACGTTTCTTTTATGTACATCTAATAATATTTTGAAAAAGTGGACTAAAAATTAAGTAGGTAAAAGAATGATCTCTGACTTTTACAGGCTATAGTATGCTTTCATCGAAGGTTCACCAACACAAGTGTTCTCTTCTGTCCATGTTTCAGCTTATAATTATTCAAATCTCTACTAAGCCCAAAAAACTATAAAGACCATTCATTAGTACTGACACTGCATAGCAACAGTTCTGGTGGAATATATAGAATATATGTCTGTTTACTTCTTTTATATAATTAGCATTATTATTGTGGATTGTGGAAGCAATCACGCTACTGTTCTAAGTTTTATTATTATTATAAATATTATTATTATTATTATAGCTGATTTTGATGCCGCTTCTCCTGTTAGGGTGATTGGAATTTTGGCACAGTTCCAACTCTGACTTGTGCGCTATACTGCGTGATTGGCTGATCAGGGGCTTTATTGATCAAGTCGCCTTATGAATGTATATGGAGAAAGAGAGTGGAAGGGCGAGAGAGAGAGAGGAGAGAGAGTCTCCATGCGTCACTGTTTGTTGTGGTTTAAAAAAAAAAAAAAAAGATCAGCCGAGCAGTTTTTGTAATGAACGGAGCACAATCACACTTCGCATTTCTCGCTCAACATTACAATCCTTATTACAATCCGTAAGATATTAAGTAAGATATTATGAACTGCTGTAATGGGTTTAAAGTTCTGTAGGTTGTTTAATATTGTGTAGGTTGAGGTAAAACTACCGGAACTACTACTTCTTTAAAGAGAATACCCAAAGTGATTGCACTGCATGGGTCTTGGCTTTCCTTTAGATTTGTGCCTTTGTAGTTTTTGCTTTGTAGTAACTAACAAAACAACATCTCTTTTACAGCATGTTGCTACCTCAACACAATGTCTCTCTGGACTAACATGTAGGACCAACTGCCAGCTTCCTCTCCTCTTAGCTTGCCCAGTATGAATTCTTCCCTGCTGATCTCTTCATAAATGTACCTTTAACTCACAGCTGCCTGTGGCTCTATTACAGATCCCCAGACAACTCTACACAAGAAGGTCAGAAAAGTTAGTGCCAGAAATGGTTGATTTCCACCACTGTATTCCACACCACGAGGTAAGGCCACAACATTCTTCAACACAGACTTCTGCACTAGAGCACTAATGATCTTCCAAATTTGATTGATTGTACAGTAATCCCTCGCTTTTTTGAGGGGGGTTATTGCCATTACAAAAAAGCAAAAAAAGGCGGAGGATATTTGCAGTTTCCGCGTTATTGTGGGGATTTCCACACAATAACACAATTTTGCTTCTCAAAAAAAAAATCTGTGTGTGACTGAATCCGCGAGTCCTGATCCGCATAAAACTGGGGGATTACTGTAATGTATAGAAAAGCTGAAAATGGATCAGGACTATGGCTAATTCTCACTGCTGTATAATGTTAACATCTAAAAAATAGGTCCAACATCAAAAAACGTCAACATGTCTTTTCAAACATGCAAAGGCTCTGGAAAATAAAAACTAAATAAACACATTTAGTTTTGAACCAACTACACCAAAACCTGAACAGTAAAAGTACTTTTCTCTACATTATGTCAAAAGAAGACAAATACATTTCTCACCTAAAGGAAAACAAAAGACCATTTTTTTGGTCCTTTTTTTAATCATCCCACCTTTACAATAATTTCATACCATGAGCTAAAATTAAATCAACTTCAAACTAAATCAGTTATTATGCACAGTGTGCAAAAAAAACTGTACAACTAACTTTATTCCCCAGATACTGAGGAGGTGTATACCACTGATGGTATTTAGGTTGCAGTAGCTTCTCTTTTGGAAGAAAACTTTCTCTCACTTTTGTATGAACATGCCATTTTTTTTTTATTTAAAATGGATTTTTTTTTGTCATTGGTTTCCTTTCTGAGTAGACCTAGTTTACAAAAACCCAATTACTGTCAGTGATGTTTGCTGTTTGTGTTATTCTGTATCCCCAAAATTATAGAAAAATGATAGACCTCTACTAACAATTGTTTTTAGTTTAGAAAAGAACTGCTTATTTTCTGCTCAGTGGTCTGTAGATCTAATATACCTGGGTATCGTTTTTTTTCCAGACATGGAGACTGTCTAATGAACACAGGACCTCATGTTGTTTTCTGAGGGGACCTGATAGTGACGGGTTTGAAGTGACCGTTTTATGATGATAATCTGATGGCCATTTTTGAGCTCCACCTGGCACCAAAGCTCTTCAGTGGTCCTCCAAGCAAACTGTATTCAACGTCAAACAAAGGAGCAAATGGACTCCATCAGTAGCGCCAGTGGTGAGCAGAGGAAACCTTGTTTAAGGAATGGGTTGGATATTTTATACCCTTGTCAAAGGTTATTTTTCCCTCATAATGAGGTATTTATTTATAAATGGATACATTTGGTGGTATCTTAGCATACAGACCGTATTACTGAACCAGTACTCTAACCTCTCTTCAGTGTCCCAAAAAAAGAAACTGAATGTAAAATAAGCTTCTCCTTTTCATGGTTATTTAAACTTTGTGAACTCTTCAGACTTATTCAACAGTATTTAGGTCTAAGATGTTGATGAATATATTAATTAGCAACCATATATAAAAGAGGAAATCTGGCTTTGCATGGAATTATAGGTTTCTCACCAATCACTTTGTGTTTTGAAATCCAGACCAAAACACAAGGGGGGAGGGGCGGTGAAGATTCTTTTTTTATTATTGTTTGCTTTTACAATGAACAGAACAAAATAAAAAATAAGAAAAAGCTTTCACAGCAATGGTGTGTTTGTATTGAAGTTTTCTAAGGATTTATTTTACCGAGTAAGTGGGGCTTTCGATCATTGCATTGTCACCAAACGGCAGCTGCTTGTTTCCTTTCTTTTTTAAATACGAAATATATTTATTTCAATTCACCACTGGAATGACTGGTTTTAAATCACAGAGTTGTCTGCAATGGCCAATAAGAACAAAAGTTTGGATAAAAAAAAAAAAAAATCATTAGATAGCAATGCAGTCATACTTTTCAAGTGGATTTTTAAAAAATGAGCTTTGTGATTTTAAAGGGATCTTCAAGGCATGATTATTACTGTTGTCCTATGATTGTATAACTTTTGTTAGGAAAAACAACAAAAAACTAAGATGTTCATTCGTTTGTCCATGAACAAATTCTGAAGTCTACCTGGAACATGTACCACTCACATATATGTCCAGCAGTAAACAAGATTTTTTTCAGAAGTGAAAAAAGTGCTGCCAAACAAATGGACAATGTAATAAGACAAGGAGAACTGTATTCAGGGAAGTTTTCTTTTCCAAATCTCAAGAGATTGCTTGTCTAATAATCACACCAGTAACCAGGCAGTTATGCATCCACAAAGATCAGGTAACTAAACCACTTATCCTTAGCTAATTCATCTTCCGCATGACTCATGTTTTTATTTGAGGGCATAATCAGGGCTGAAATCACTTATAAACATTTTTTAAACCAGTCACATTATACTGCTCCCAATTTTTTTACAAGCGAAAGACGGAGTTATGATAAAAATACCTGAAGTAAATAAAGAGTTTTCCTACGGACTAACATTTAAAATGAAAAGGGAAAAAAGATTAAGGCATTACATCAGAGTGCTTGGACAAAGCTTGTATTTTTGCAAAAATGCAAATTACCACAGCAAAATGAATACCAACCCAAAACAAACAGTAAGTGACTAAAATCACTCACTCTCCAAAAAAAAATCTACATTGCGTTATAATCCCTTATTGAAATATGGGCATGTCCTAGACAGCCACTGTGCCAGTGAGGTCCCTCATCCATTTGTTTAACCTATAGTGAGCTAATGCATGATCTGTCCACAGACAGGGATACATAGAGCTGAGCTCTTCACTTCAGAAGGTTCTGGAGCATGGCGGTGGCATAGGTGGGCCGTGCCTGTTTGCTCTCAATGGCGTTCCTCAAGTACTGAATTCCCCCGCACCTCTCCCAAATCTCCTCAAACTGCCGTGGCAGAATCTCCGCTCCGCGCTTCCGCGTCAACCCCGTCTCCTCCAGACTCAGCTCACACATCTCCATATCATCCTTACCTGAGCACAGAATACAAACAATTAGTCTTCAACGTTCAAGGAGCAGCACTTCCCATCAATTTTTATTTTATATATTTTATTGATCCTCTGTGTTTAACCCATTCACCCAAGTGAAGCAGTGAGCAGCTGACAATGGCACCTGGGGATCAATGAGGGGACGGTGCTTTGCTCAAGGGTACCTCAATGGTGCCATGGGCAGTCATGGGATTTGAACCCACAACCTTTCCGATCCCAGCGGCAAATCCATAACTACCAAGCCATCAGCTGCCCGATATGATATTACCTTTTATATACCAGGGGTGTAACGGTACAGAAAGGTCACGGTTCGGAATACAGCAAAGTTAAATAACAAAGTTCTAAAGAATGAGGCTTGATCTGTTTTCGTTTATTTTAAATAAACAGCAGTGTATTAACCAGTAAACACACACTCTTGCTTATATTTTCATGTATGTG
>JBBPCY010000001.1:43541213-43553181 GCA_037974405.1 Brachyalestes nurse
AGTGTTACGCCAGTAGGTGGCACTATTGCACCACACTACGACCCAGGTTTATGATTTACTGGCGCTTTTTGGTCCATGTGATTCCGTATTACTTCAATCACGTCTTCTCCGTCGTACCTTGTATTCTCCGTACGACATCATGTACCAAACCGTGACGGTTAGGTATGAATACATGTACCGTTGCAGCCCTAATATATACTGCAGTCTGATAACGGGTGTGGAAATTTATTTGATAGCAACCAAATTGTGCACTTAAAGAGTTAACCAATAAAATGCTTCAGTACCTGCTACCAATAGAATAGGCTGCTTGTCTGGGTGTAGCTCCATCTGCCTGGCAATCCAGGGCCCATCAAAATGAGCGTACCACCAACCCTTCTTCTTGTTCTGGGGGTCTTTATACTGGTCTGCAGGCCGGATGAATGGGATGCGGAAATAGCGCTGCTGCCGATTCATAGCAATTTCTTGCTGCCGGGCTGGCACAGGGGGAGCTGGGTTCTGCTGGGCTGAAGCCACATAACCAAGAAATTAGCATACCACACATGAAACGCTGTATTGGTTTTGATATCTCTTCTGGTTCTTTTATCTCTACTTTAACAATGTCATTTGTATAAAAGGAGACGATGCATACTGATCAGTGCTGAAAATAAAAACAGAATAAAATCAAATCTTTCTGGGAGCTTATTCTGAAGAAGGTTCAGGAAAACAAGTGATTTTCTGTTATGACTGAGGCCAACCAACACCTGATCCTTGCACTGAGAGATATAACATCTGAGACATCCCATCAGATGGAAAACACAACCTGCGTTTGAAGTGAGGCGCATCTAAAGTATTCTCTCCAGAGTCCAGAAGAATGGGAGGATACACACCTTGGCGAATGCAACAAAAGACATGTGGCTGTAATAAAGCTGTTCACTCTGCACATAGGAACACTTTAAAGGGAGTTTTCCCCAGGCAAACAAACAAGGCAGCATAGCTTTCCCTGGAAACACCAGTGTTTACCACAAGAAGTGTCTGTGTGCATACACATATCGTCTTATCAAAACTGGAGGAAACAGAGGACAAGCTGGTGCTTGTAGTCAAGGGGAAATAGGCATAGCCGTTTGCCATGGAAGCCTTGAGAATGAATAGATTTTAAATACTTAAGGCAGTTCTAATATACTTTCAAAGGATATTGTTATCAACTCATCATTATCTTGATAGTAAAAAAGGACCTGCTCCTCATACAGCTTTATGTTCGTCACAGTACCAACAAATTGAATTTATTCTGAAACAGATGACGATGATTCAACTGTGTGTAATATATCTATTTATTCGTGGGGCGGTGCCTTACCATAGTCGGTGACTGATTTGGGAGCTCTCTGTTCAGTTTCAGTGTTGCGTTTCTTGTTCTTTGACTTCCAGGCGTGGTAGACCTTCAGGCGACGGTGAAACTCCTCCCTGCATGCCGCTAGCAGCTCGATATCTACAGAAGATACAGTTTGCTTTAAACAAATTACACTTCATACTCACAAACAGTACGATGGAGGCAAAAATGTAGCTTCGTTTCAAAGAACTAAACAGAATTCCATTTGGTTTAGTTATTTAATACAACTCTTGGCAAGCAGCAAGGTGTGAGAGGAGCGATCGGAGGGAAGCCCTGCTCTTACCACAGGACGTGTTGATGGCGTCTCGCAGTTCGGCGTATTTCCACTTGCTCAGGTCGTACTTCTTCATCCCAGCGGCCGCCTTGCTGGCTTGCACCTGCGGACCCCTGTCGGTGCACAAGCAAGCCCATTTAGGCAGTGAAAACAGGCACACTGCGCCTTCAGAGAGAGTTTCTTCACCTTGTTTTAAAGGTGTCGTCTGACTTTGATCCAAGCAATCAGTATGAAAGTGACACTGCTTCTTTCTGGAAAACAGATTCACCAAAGCTAATTGGCCCGATTCATTAGGCTCGGGGTGAACAGCAATCACTTTGAAACTAATGATAGATCCGCAGCATACTGTCTTTCTAGACAGCAGGCCAAATCAGCGCGGCACTGAGAAAATCAGGGCATGCTTTGGGAAGGGAGAGGCAGTGAGACGCTAGCTCTGGGAGCGAGAATGCTAGTGGGAGGCGAGCAGAATGGGCAGCAGGGAGGAAGAAGGTAACAGGGCTGCACGTGAACACGGCAGCGATTGCGCAGTAGGCTAAGAATAGTGGCCTCCAGCAGCTCTAAGTCAATCAAACTTAGGATTTGCCTTTCCTTAACTGGAAGCACTCTTGCTTTATACAGATTCTTTAGGATTCCCAACCACAACAACCAGTGTATCCTCCCCATGACCCCGAGCCCTCCGGTCCTAATCCTATTGGACTGGCTAAACCTGGCCATTAGAAAGCCTGTGTCAACAGAACGGTCGCATGCTACTGGGAAGCCAGTTGTGTCCAGCAGTGAATATCTGGAAATGTCGAAGGAGGCCGATGAACACGTGGTATATGCCAGTGGTTTAGTCACCAAAGTGTTGATCTTGTTGTGGCAATCAAAGATTTTTCTGAGTATATTTGTGAGCTTCGTACTTATTAGTATTTACCTGTGCGCTCACTATAATTTAAAGAAAAAACACTAATAATAATAATAATAATAATAATGTAAAACTCAATATTTCATCCATCAGAGGATACTAAACTGTTTTTAAGTGAATGACTCCAAATATAGGTCAAAGATTTTTGACTAACCCTACTACTAACAGGATGAAAGATCTCCATGTTCTCCCTATGGAAGATATTTCTAAAAGTAACATCCAAACATTTAGACAATAAACATGCAGCCTTTACAGGATTCAAACGCTAGACTTTATCTTTTTTTTTTTTCATTTAAAAACGTAAGTAGTAAAATCTGGTCCTAGGTGTTAGTCACAGTGTCACTCTGTGTGTTTGTCAGAGAAGCTCCTGCATGGCTGAACACAGTGACAGTGACTTGTGAGGTGGCACTCTGGTGACTCTTGACAGCTGCGAAGAGCAAAGCTGCTTAACGCCATCCTCGCACAAGAAGTCATCAAACCAGGCAGTCCTCCTGATTAACCCACTCGGACAGGTGTCAGCAAGGAACGCACACAAACACAAACACTTCTAATTGGGCGGGTTTATGATGAGCATGTTTGGGTAAGGCTCCGTCTCTGACAAGGCAGCTCATACATCAGAAAGAGCTGGAGACTCATCAGAAAAGGCTCAAAAATACAGTTGAACTCAGCTCAGCAGTGGTGAGCAGCAAATCTGGATTCAAAGGTTAGTGAGCGTCTCCTAAATGTGGCAATATATTAACTCAAGCATCCAGCTCTGTCATATCCTCTGTGCATGACTTACTGAGCCTATAAAACATCAATAACAGGGATGTGGATGCTGGCTGTGGCACAATTGTTTAGGTAAATAATTGTTATTATTATTATTATTATTAATAATAATAATAACAACAAAATAAGAAAAAAAATAACATATTTTTGAACAAAAAAGTGGCCACGCATGCCTCAATGTAATGCTGCTTTATCATTATAGCATTGTATCACTACAACATAAGCTGTATGAAGAATAAGAGGCTACAACAGCAGTCGGACTATATGAGAAATACACTCATTTAAACATGCAGCCCCTGTTCAGTGCTGTACGTGCTAAAAATGGGAAACTTTTCTCCATGTGGTAATCACTTAATATTCAAATTCTTGAGATCACGTTAAAAATAAGCTCACTGATTTTTTTAAAGTATATAAATGCTTTCATATTAAACGGATTTTGTCCACAAGCAACATGTCCTTAAATTGAAAATAATTCTATAAGATAAAATTTGAGAAAATAAGATAAATCACTGCACTTAACCACACAGAATAAGGTGATTCATTGTGATCCGTTATTTTAATCATTTGACGGCCCTAAAACAAACTATCTATACCCTCAGACCCTTCAAAACCTCACCTGAATACAATAAAGGACGGTTTCATGAATAAAGGAAATATTTAGGTTAATAAACTAAGAATTCAAGCATTGTTTACAGTGGCTTTGCATTAGTAGTGTAACTCTCTATCTAGGTTGGTGAAAGATTAAGAGGGGAGGACTGGTGAGTAGGCTTTGTTAGTGTGAGAGAGGGGTCAGGGATGGGGGGTTTGTTCTGTGTCTTACTTCGCTGCCTCTGTGGAAAAAGCAACAGCTGTGGTACCATAGCTGAAACATGAGAGAACAGAAAAAAAAAGAGTTTCATGACACCGGACCTGTCTGTACTTCTGTGAGTAGGAAAAAGAACATGGGCTTTTCTCATCACCTAAACAGAAGAATGAAGATGGAGCCCTCAGTGCAGCTTTTATGTAGTTTTATTTACTGAGTAACTCTTAGTAAATGGATCTACAACAGGCCTGTGTGGCCACTGAGCTAGAGAGAGGCTCTCCTGGGGCAGGCAAATTGTTTGTTTTAATCTCAGAGCCAGTTTCATAACACAAAGCTGTTTGCTTGGCTACAGTTTGGCTGTTTTTTGTTGTTTCACAATAGCAGCAACGCTGCAGGCTCTTTTCATATGGAAATCAGAGAGCATGTGAGATATGTATACTTTTTAGTAGATGGATGCATCTGAGCAGATTAGCGTGGGAACATGTTGTTTTGTAGGATGCTACCTGCAGAAGTGTTTGTTTGTGTGTGTGTGTGTGTACCTGCGCAGGCTCGGGTCCAGCTGGGCTTCGTCCTGGATGAGCTCGGCCTCGCTCTGAGCAATCCTCAGGGCCAGCTCCCGGTCTCTTCTCTCCTGCTCCAGCATGGCCTGCCTCTGAGTCTCCTCTTCCCGATCCAGAGCCAGCTGGATCTCCAGCTCCGCCTGTACCACAGTGAACACACACACACACACACACACACACACACCCCATTGGAAATAAAGCACCTGTACACAATAGGACATATGAACAAACACACAAAACACTTGAAGTTCAGTTGCATCATCTAGTGTCTGCATCCCAAAGCTTCATGCAATAGTAAGCATAACTAACAAGCAGGCTGAACTGATCAGTTCTTTAATAGTCCTTTATGTTTGTGCTACTAGAAAAGTCAACATTTCTTACACCATTTAAAAACTCAAGCACTTAACGTTGTGTTAACATTTCAGTTAACATAACAGCTGTCAGAATTACAACGTCGTCACGACAGTGACTCTCAGAGCACTAAACTAAAGCTTTCCCTGAATCTCTCCATAAAGCCTGTAGTGCCTGAGGAAGGAGAGATTAGGGAGGCCCTGCTCCAGACTCTCTTGATTCCATCTGCAGCAGAAGCAGCGCTCCTCCCTACTGCCAGGACTTTAAGCCATTGTGCTCCTGCTGAGTGCTAAGGTCCGATTAGACATATTATTGAGGTTATAGCAACACTAATGCGGCCAGCCTGTGATTCCATGTCTAGACTAACCAGAAACTGGCCACAGACCGGTGTCGAAGGTCTCTGAATGTATTAGCACATGCTAGTGAGGATGTAGGCTCTAAACAGAAGGAACCAAGCAAGGAGGGAAATGAAAAAAAATGAAGGAACAGTATCAGACAAAGTCTTAGAGAGCTGAAAATAAATACAAGGAACAAAGCTACTGTCACCCCTCCTGGATTGAAAAATACTGCATACATTCATGGTAAAATAATGCAATCAATCTGTTGACTAAGGACAAAAATGTGAAAAATGAAAGGGAAGTAAAGGGTCTCTTCTGTTGCTGAGACCCTAGTGGCAAAAAGCATAAAGCCCAGTGCATTAATTTTTAGTCAAAAGTTTCATCTGAATTGACCAACATGTATATACACTATATGAAAAAAGTACTGGAACACACCTGTTTTTCAGGGTTTAGGCTGGACCTTCTTCCAGTGAAGGGAAATTGTAATGTTTCAGTATACCAAGACATTTTGGACAACGCCATGCTTCCAACTGGGTGGACACAGTTGGGAAAGAACCTTTTCTATTCCAGCATGACTGTACCCAGTGCATAAAGTAAGCTCAGTAAAGACATGGTTGGATGAGTTCGGTGTGGAAGAACTTGACGGGTGCACAGAGCCCTGACCTCAACCCCATCCAACACCTTGAATGGAGATTGTGAGCCAGACCTTCTCGTCCAACATCAGTGCCTGACCTCATAAATGCTCTACAGAACGAATGGGCACAAATTCCCAAAGAAACACTCTAAAATCTTGTGGAATGCCTTCCAAGAAGAGTGGAAGCTGTTCCAGCTGCAAAGGGAAGACCAACTCCATAGTGAAATCATTTGAACAAAATGTTATATTAATGCATACTAAAGCCACTACTGTCTACAGTAGAGAGATCAAGATTAAAGAGACAGCGCTGGTCTGAAATTTTGTTTGAAAGAGAAGGTTTGTAAGAAAAGGGAAATAGAAGCCACAGAATTGGTGATCGCAGCCTCTTTCAAACACCTCTGATACAAAGAAGCCCGGCAGGCCAACACACCAACCCCCCGAACCAGAAGAGAGAAGGACTTTCACGTCCATGAGGAAAGCAGGGACTGATGAATCTGCACCCACGCTGTTGTAGCAGCTCAATATGGCAAACCATTATTACTGAAGTGCACGCGGTTATGCTCTCCTCTGATCACTGCAGCGTGAGGGTGATTGGCACTGTGGCTTCGCAAAAGAGCCATAGAGGAAATCGATACCTCCTAATATGTGTACACACACCTGCAGGATTCGCTCTTCCTCTTCTCTCTTCTTTCTCTCTTCTTCCTCTTGCTTCCTCTTATGCTCCATCTCTGCTTTCCTGGTGTGAGAGAGGTGCACAAAGGAAGGAGTGGACTGTTCATTATCATATGCAGATGGAAAAATCACACAGCTAGATACTGTGTCTGCTAAACTAGCTGATAATTACAGACATTATGACACAGGAGAACGCTGCTTGAACAAAGATAAAGCCTGGACACATCCGGGTACTAAAATAAAATAGAGTACAAACTCAGTAGTGTGCTGTTTTCATACTGAGTTTATCGTGCTGAGAGGTTGACTTCTTCATTAGATATGCAAATGATAATAAAATGGCTTAATGGTTTGTCTAAATTTGATAGCAGAAAACATATATAATAGATGTACCTAATGTATAGGAATATTAAGGACAACCCATTAAAGACAACATCCATTCATTGGCAAGGAAAAAACATATTGTGCTTAGGTGCATTAAACAATTGGAGCCATTAAACAAAATAATGAGAATGCATGGTACAAGACATTTTTCACCCTGTAAATAAGAAACTATTGTTGCCTTAAAATGTAATAAAACGTATTAGAACTACGATTTCTTCAGTTAAGCCGTTGGATGTGACGTACATGCGGCGGTCCTCTTCCTCCTGTTTGCGCAGCTGCTCCTCCTCCTCGTGCCTCTTCCTCTCCCTCTCCATCTCCTCCTGAATGTGCTTCAGCCGCTCCATCTCCTCCTCCTCTTGCTTCTTCTTCTGCATGGAGGACAGGAGCTGCTCCGATTTCTTCACAAGGCCCTCATACTCCTGCTCGATCTGCTTACGACTCATCACCGTGGCCTGAGAGAATGAAAGAAACAAAAGAGAGTCAAAAAAGAGTGAAGAAGGGAGAGCAGGAAGGAAAGTGTTTGTTTAAGATGGCTGTTCTGAGAGATAAAGAAACAAAGAAATAAAGAAACAAACAAACAGTAATCATTGCAAGTGTTACTTTCTGACATTTATTTAGAGAGATAGGGAAAGAGAAAAAAGAAAGAAAAGAATGGGAGAGAGTAGAAGGAGGAAAGACGGAAACAGTCATTGCAAGTATTAGTTTGAGATGGAGACAGAAAAAGTTATTCTGAATATAAGAAAGAAAGAAAGAAAGATGAACAATCAGTTAAACATCTCTCAGTCTCTATACTTGCTAAAACCTCATTTAGAGAGAAACAGTGGGGCATCACTTTGCTTAACTTTTTGCAGAGAAATCAAACGGCGGTTACACTGCGGTTAGCCAGCGGCCCTCATCAAGTGGCGGAGAGCGGTGATGCCGGGACAGACACACCTCGCTTGTTTTCATATCCTGCAGGTCCTCATTAAACCCGAGCATCACCTCAGTACCATCTGGCAGAACGCCAGAGCTGTACAGGGGAGCTCAGAGGCCATCAAACAGATCGCTTGAGTGGGCGGGATGGGAGGGGGACGGGGGAGACGCTGCTCATTTAGACGGAGGAAGGAAGCGATCAGGTGGAAAAAGTTCAGCTCTGGTGCCACTCATTTATCAGCACGGTGGTGAGGAAGGTGTGGCCTCCGGAGCTCACTGTCAGCGGCGCACACTCGCCCTGACACGCGAAGGCAGTGTCCCCGCCGAGAGAAAGAGACAAGGCGTAGACAGCGCTGAGCTTACTCTGATGAAGGGCTGAGAGGGCATGGAGTGGACGAAGGCTTGACGCAGTATATTCTGAGGATCATACGTGTTGGGGTACGTAATGAGGAGCGAACTTAAGTAGTGTTTTCAACAAATGACATCGTATTAAACTAAGTGCAGCACTAGACATTAAAATAGATGTAGCGCTCGATGGCGCGGAATAGAACTTCTCCCCTTAGAAGTTCTGATCCGGGGAGAGGTTTTGTGGCCCTACAAATGATGAAATTCATTCTTATGCAGACAGAACTTGCTGATGCTGACGGAAAGGACGAGGAACTGCATAGGAATAGAAGAAATAACCGAGATAGATTAGTCAAATAATTAAACAAAAGTTTATTTGTCTAACGTGAAAAGACTTGCTTGCAAACTGTATATTTTTTAGCTGTTCTTAGTGTTGAAGTTGATTCAGTGTATAGTCAGTTAGAGCCCTACGCTCAGAGTGATGCTCTAAGAGAAGACAGTTTTAACAGGCGTCTGAGACTAAATCGCATGCATGGCAGCTTTAGTTCTTTGTCACTTGGTTGGGGAGCAACTCAACACTTGCACTCATGGACACTGGAAGAATTTGGTGATGCACACTGCACTCTACATGTTGTCCAGTGGGGGGCGTGGGGGGGGGGCTCTACGTCTTACCTGCAATCGGGGAGGGAAAAAGTGGGGGAGGCGTGTTTTGGGGGGTTCCGGCACCTATGCTTGCACTACTAATGACAAGTATAATAAGTTAAATACTACATGCCACTACAGCAGCCCCAGTTGGCCCTGCAGCACACCAAATATGATGCTTAGGGACTGTTCAATCCCAATAGAAACCCAGCACCTTCTACATAAAAATCATTCCCAACGCTGTGTCCAGGGCTTCACCTTAATCTTGGTCAGGAGAGCGTCGATTGAGGCAGCCAGCTCTTGGATCTGCTTACTCATCTCCTGCTTTCCCTCTTTCAGGCCGCTTACAGCGTCATTAAACCTTTCCATTCTCTTCTTCAGGTTCCGCACCTTCACCAGGCCATCAATGCTGCAGGACAAATGCATGAAATGTTAAAGGACACCTAGCTTTCAAAAAGGCTTGGATAAACAAGCATGCTTTCTTTGTCTGTTTGCAAAAGAATACTGCTTAGCACGTACATTTTTCTTTTGTTATTTTTTATTTGTGTTTTGTGTATAAAAATCGAACCTTTCCCACCTTTGGGACAAACGATTTTCATGTGTTTTCAACAACAGTTAATTATTAATCATATATTGTGTTATTTAAGCAAAGCCTGTTTCCAGCACAGATGAGATCAGGTGAACATGAAGCTGCATGGTACAAAACACACCACATATAGTACGATACGGAGTCCTAATGTTTTATGTTGACAACTTTAAGATATCTCTTTCTTTTTATTACTTAATTAAAAAGCAAAACTTCTGACATGTAAGAAATGCAAATACTGTATGGATATCCTACACACTGAAAACCAGCTTTGTGACATATTTCAAACATCATTATAGGATTTTTTTCACAAACGTGATGTTAATGGAAAGCAACTGGTGTGGCACAATGAAGACTCGTGTTTCTGATGAGCCGTTACCCACCGAGGCTTGTGCCTCCTCTTGCATAACCACATGCGTACCGTCTTCTGAATCTTAATGCAGGCGCTGGCCCTGTACATCATTTTGTTCCTCACTGCAGGGGAACAGGGAAAGGACAGAGAGAAGACATTTTCTCATTTAGAAGCACAATTAGGGGGGAGAGGCTAAGCCTTTTACTTTGCAAACGCCCTGTTGAGTGTTCCCAGAGCTCCTGCAAGCATGAGATGAGCAATAAAAGCTGTGAATGATAGAGATGACATTGCAGAAAAAGAGGCAATTTTGCATCTATATTACACAACTTCACAGTAAACGGCAGTGAAAGGGAACACTCACGTTTAATGACCGACAATCCACACCACTGGACCTTCTTCCAGCGGCTACACACCAGCCACTGGTTGACGCGCTTGACCAGCTCTGCCAGGTGCTCTGGGTCGGATCTCATGATCTGGTCAAACTCTGCAAACTGAAGTGCACATGACAGTCAACTTTGTGAAGACACTGCAGTCTCAGGTTTTAGACGTTTGCTTTAGTTCAAAGCTGACTGTTCAAAGCTGACTGAAGTGGCAACATGTTTTGACTGTTAGTTCTCAAGATATTTGATTTAGTCTCACTTAGATGACGCTCACCTTTCCAGGCCGGAAGAACACCCGGGTCAATCCGAACTTGTAGTCATTTTCATTGAGTCCCAGTGCTTTAAACAGAGCCTGTATTGGACATCAAAGACAAAGTACTTCATCAGGCAGACTGCCACAAAGTGGCAGAGAAAATGCAGGGATGGGTCATGAGTTTTGAATATTCAAATAGATATTAATTATTCAAAAATGTAATCTGAATAGACGCAACTATCGTCTTAAGAAAATAAGGTGCCAGTAATGCACCTACAGGTTTGCCAACCATCATTAAACAAAATATAAACACATTTCACAAAAGCGCCCATAAAATATGTGTTTCGTGAAAAGCATGAATAGGTCTCTCTCTCTCTCTTTTCATATGTGTCTTCAAAGAATAAATGAATAATTGTGACAATCGAATGGTAGTTTGGCTCGAAATGCAAGACTTACCTTACAGAACAGACGAGGGTCCAATCTGGTGAGCTTATCAGGCATGTACTGCTTGTACATATTATAGAGCTCATGAAAAGGGGCTCGAGAAGGGAAGCCTCCCTGCATCAGATCCAGCACCGAAACCATCCCTAAGAGTAAAGGAAAGGGACAGAGGAGAATTGATAATGATGGCAAGAAAAAAATTACACACACATGCATAAAAACAGCTCTGTGAGGTGGTGGCATGGATTCCACAAGACCTCTGAAGGTGCCCTGTGGTATCTGGCACCAGGACATTAGCAGCAGATCCTGTAAGTTGTGTGGTGGGGCCTCCATGGATCTGACTAGTTTATCCAGCACATTTAACAGATGCTAGATTGGACTGAAATCTGGGAAATTGGAGGCCAAATCAAGACCTTAAGTCACGTTTCTCAAACCATTCATGACCGATTTTGACTGCCATTATGCCATTATGCAATGCCATCTCTAAGGGTGAGTAAAGGCTTAGTTTAGTTTAGTTTATTTTTCAAACAAACAAACAAACATCTCAAACAAATTCACATTCACCATAATTACATAACTATTCATTTTCTGTTTGAAAAAAGGAGTAGGCAGAAGTAAAAACTTTGTGGCTTATTTAGAATCGCAAAGAAAAGTAGAGTGCTCACGGTCATTTGTTCTAAATTCTGATTTTTTTTTGTTAATTTTTGCAGAGACCAGTCATTTGAGAAGACTTTTCAGGAATCAAACAAGACCCGTCTGTTGCTGTTAGCATGACTGGATCTGATAAACTTGAGCTCTAGCTGAAAAAACTAAAAACAGTTATAAGAAGAGCTATTAAGTGTGTTCCGGAAAAGACAGGAATCATCAGAGATAAGTTTTTGTGGGTTTTGTAGTGTTTTTCATCCTGATTTTAAATCTGTGTTTAGTTTTTCCTGTACAGTTTTTGTGATGAAGCTAGTTATATATTGCATGATAGTTGGTATAATTAGCATATAATAATCATATGCTGA
>JBBPCY010000001.1:43553637-43572560 GCA_037974405.1 Brachyalestes nurse
ACACACACAAACACACACACACACACACACACACACACACACACACACACACACACACACACACACACAAGCACACACAAGCGCACACAAGCGCACACAAGCGCACACACACGCATGCACGCACACATGACAAAAACCAAGATCAAGACCAGATAAAACATGGCAGGGGTGGAGGTGAATGAGGCATGTGGCAGCACACAGATTTAATATGTGTATGCAGTGACCGGGCTGAATGTGGAATGATACACTTTTCTCTGGTTCTGAATTTCTCAGACCAGTCTTACCCTTTAAAAATCTTTAGTCTCCCTCTCCTTTTTCCTTTGTTTCTGCCATTTTACATATATTTAGGACCTAAGAGCTTTTCTCAGGGATAAGGTCAGATAACAGGAGGAGGTCTAAGAGAGTGGGGCAGAAAGAGAGGAGAATATCAAGAGGGTAGAACACCAGGTCAGAAGAGGTCAGGTTCAGACTCTCCTACAGCATCTCAGAAAATCTACAGTTATTCAAATGAAGAGAAAGAAACACAGAGAAGAAAAACCACTTGCACAAAAATGCTGAAAGGAATTCAAAGAAAAAATATTCAAGCCATTCACGAGACTCCTAAAAGGAAAGGCCTGAAAGTTTAATAGTACAATACATTTCAAGCCCCCTTCGTTTCTGAATGGCAAAAATGAATTCACCTTGAACTTGTTTCCCACACTGATGAAGCTGAGTTTGCCAGCCTTCTGCTTGGAGTCCTTAGAGTTAGAGTTGTTCTCAAAGAGATCCCGGATAAACTTGTCCTTCGACTCACATACAAGGCTCTCCAAGGACATGTGGAGGGCATCATTATTCTTCTCCACAAACTGGGTCTGCTCACACACATACACAATCACCAGAGGGCACAAAAAAGCATGTCTCAGTCTCAATTTTGTTGCATGTATAATTATCTATAAAGTATTTAACATAGCTCTGATTCCAATTTAGTTGGAGTTATGTAAAACAATAAACAAATGAGCGAACCAAAAAACCGAAAGACAACGATTAGACCGAAATTAGATAATAGAATTATGGCACATTTCAAATTTGTTTAATTAATTCGCTTCATAAAGTTGCTGGTATTTGAAAATGACCCATGTTAAAATAACACTGCTGATAAAGCTAGGAAGGACAGAACATTTTCAGTGAGTAGTTCAGGATTTTAAACAAGCCCAAAGAAAACTTTTAAAACAGATTTTGTAGTCTTCTATGAACTGGTCAATAAGGATGACCTAGTCGAGAAGAATGGTTGACTTTTCAACCTAAAGCGAAAAAAAGATGCTCTGAGTAATGTTCTGTTGGGAAACCTTAGGTTCTGGCATTCACTTTGATATGTAGCATCTACCTAAACATTGTTACAGACCAAGTATACCCCTTTACAGCATTATTATTATTTCCTAATGGCAGTGGCCAAGCCTTAAAGGTAGCCTCCAAATTCTCCAAATCTTAATCCAGGTGAGCATCTGTGGGATTTGCTGGACAGACTAGTCCAGTGCATGGATGATCAGTACACAGGGGGTATGGAGCCATTTACCCCTGGATCAATTTACTACTGTTTGAGGCAGATCTAACATACATTTTAGGCTTATAATTTACTTTACTTTACTTTTTATTATTTAATTTAATTTACTTATTTAATTTACTTTACTTCTTTAATTCATGCATTCATCATGAAAAAAAAAATCATAGGATGTAAAAGGAAGTACATACAGTCTCATAGCACACAGCTCCTGCAAAGTGCCTGATGATGAATCCCTCATCGTCCCTTACATTCCTGTGAATTGCTAGCTTGGACTTCCTGGGAACCTAAAATAAAAGAATCATGCAGAATTTTAATGAGAAGGAGAATTTTAGAGTAAGCCATCTAACTGCAGCATGATTTTAGGTACATTCACATTACATTTACATTAACGGCAACTGCAAAAACCTTCTGAAGATTAATCTGTTCAGAGAACATGTCCTCTCCTAATGCATCTTCTTGTATTGCTCTTACATAAATCAGAATCAGAAAACTTCATTGATCACGGAGGAAATGGCTTAAAACTAAAGATGTCCTGAAACTTGAAGGTTTCCTCATATTGTAAGTCACTTTGGATATAAGCATCTGCCAAATGAATGTAATGTAATGTAACGTAGACTACAGATGTTCTACAATACTATTCCATGTTGTACAGACAGTGTGCATGTGTGTTTTTACTAGTATCAATCTTTGCCCCAGACATTGACCACAGGGCTCTGAATTTTCTTTAGGCAGAGAAACTAAACGAAAGCTGCGAGTTGAAGCTGACCGTCAGGCGGAAATGATCTTTGTGCTTGCTGTGAACAGCGTCTGCAAAATGCTGGTCGCTTGGCTGAGGCAGGCGGTTCTCCTCATCCAGGATGTCCAGAATCCCCACCAGCTTCGCCTCGATCAGGTCTGCAGGGCAAAACACGGCATTAAGCAAGGCAGCGAGTGACAGAGAGAGCTCCAAACGGCAGCAGCCAGCGGAGGGGCATGCTGCATTAGCATACTGTGACCCTGCCCATGTGCAATTACCCAGCACGCATCAGCCCCAAACAAGTTTAATGGAGCAACGGCAAAGCTGGGGAGAACCTAGCTATGTTTGGTAATCAGTGCGGGGGCATCCGCCGGGTGCATTATTCATTGGAGATGTGTGTGTGGGTGACCGAGGATCAGACGCAGGCCCAGTCATGTATTTGCATGAGCAGACACCTGTGCTTAAATAAGAGGTGATTGATGAGAGGAAATGGAGGAGAGGCCCTGTGTGTCCATTTGCAATTCACTAGGAGGTGCACTATGCTCCATTATTAATGGCAGTATTAGCATGGCCCGAGCCGCTGAATGGAAAGTGCCTGTAACCGCTGCGCTCACTCTTGTTCGACTGGGAACATGGAGCTGGGACACAGCTGTATTATAGATACACAGTTGCAGCGCTGCCAGAAGGGTACCTGGACATAATATTATGCCACTTGTACAATTTGCAAGCTCTGTCAAAAGCATTTATGAAGGCTGTCATTGAGATTCACCAGCTGGCCTCTGCGGCTTCAGTGCCCGTCACAGGCACAAAGCCCGTGGCCAAGCTACGGACTTCAGAGTTGCGAGTTAACACCTGCACACTAAAGACCATTGTAGTGCAGTTTAAGGTTCTTGCCAAGTCAGTGTATCCAGGTCCTGGAGGTGTGTAAGTACAGTAGCCCAGGCTGAAAATCCAATTTGGTCCTGTGACTACTTCAGTACTGACCATACGCCAAGAGAATTAAGCTAACTGTGAAAGACTGGCAGAAAATGTGAAATCTAGTGGCAACTGCAACAAAACCACCCAGACTCTCTAGACAGTCTATTAGTACAGGTTTCCTAATATTAATTCCCTACCATATAAACAGCTAAAATTGCTTTAGCATGTCATACCCCAATTGTAGGGCTGTCCAAAATTATTAGGTTTTGAATACTTACCTGTGTTTCTGATCAAGTATCCAAAGATTCATTCTTAGTACCACTCTAAAACTAACTGTAATTGCTTTAATATTATATTTCATTTTATATCAAACCACAATTTTGATATGTCCATTTGTTCATTTTATATTGTTTGTTTTTTGGACAAAAAAACACCAGAGAGAGCCCAAAGGCTGTCACCTCTAGCCTTCTTGACTGAGGGAGGGCTTGGGTTGCCTCCCCCCTTGTGATCATTTTGATCAGACTCTCGCAAACACACTGATTGTTAAGTCTTTGGGTTAGTTATGCTGGTACCGGTATTTCAGAGCCATCTTCAGCTCTTTCGGGTGCTTGAGCATCCCTCTCTGGTGCTCAGAGCTTTGGGTCCTCTTGCACCCACATCCATTTCCCTTGTGTCCATCTCGTCTTGGCCACTTCACATTTTGTCCATTCCATCCGTACCTCCCTCTCCTCATAGATCTCACCCCCTTCAGGCGCATACAGCACACTTTCAGTTGAGTAGACTTTTCCCTTTTCTTTTTTTTCCCGCCTCTTTTTGGGCTGATCCCCTGTAAGAGGCCTTTAGCTGAGTCATCACTCCTTGCCGCAAGGTAGAACCCATTTGTGGCAGATGCTTTTTCCTCCACTAGTCTCTACTTTTGGGTCCTTTCTCAAAACAACCATGCAGTGTGTTGCCCTGTCTTGTTATTACAGATGCCAAGATATATTAAGAAACATTAAGATATGCTGCAAATGAATGTTCTGTCAGATAAAGAGGCAAGTGAGTCTGGCTGGATTTCTGCTTACCTAGAAGGCAGCGGTTAATTCAAGGTAAATTCAAGACATAAATCTCTCAAAATCTTTGTTTAGCTTTTTTGGTCAGTACTGAAGGAAGAGCTAAGCTCCACTTTTAACTCTAGATTCCTTGCCAGTATTTTGATGGAATTTTCCATTCCATCTCAAATATTACATTATTATATTGAAAGAACTACAGACTCTTAACTTACAATGCAAGCATTGTAGACAAGTGACTAGGCAAGTTATTTTAATGTTTTATTCATGCAAATTTAGTGATCAACTGTGCTGTTATTTCTGTTTATCTACATGGCTCTGCAGCATCTAAAGCTCAACTCAGTGTTTCTCAATCAAAATAAGAGCCAAACTAATCATTTTATCTGGTTTTGTCATTTTAATATCTTTCAGTGGGGGAACTTTGGCTGTGTTTGATGGTGCTTTATGGGTATCACTGACATAACAAACTAATACTCAAATATTCAAATAATTCAGGCCAGACCTACGTCCTTTGCAGTGTTCCAGTCGTTCCCTGTTATCTAATAACATGAATGTACAGCTCTATTATGCAGACTAATTGTCTGCAATTTGTTGGGAGACAGCAGTCAAACTGGATCTCTGAGCTGAGCTTTAAGCCTATGTGCATAGAAGACCTTTCACATGAATCCTGCATAAGCGACATTAATGCAGTGGCATTAAATGTATAGAAGGCGTGGAGTGCATGCAATACTCACCTATGCAATCCTGATTATCAACATAATGAACTTCATTCACTCCCAAGCCCTCTTTCTGATATAGCTCTTGCTCCTTCAAAAAACAACAGTGGTGTTTATCAATCACACTCATTCATACTGTAAAAATCACAGGGTAATACAATAAATATTCAAAATGTATAAAAATAAGATCATAGATTTGTACCTAAATTAAACAGTTCGGTCATTTCAAGATACACTGAAACTGACAACTCACCTCTTTTAGTATGCGCTCATTAAAGAACTGCTGCAGCTTCTCATTACAGTAGTTGATGCAGAACTGCTCATAGCTGTTATGCTCAAAATATTCTGGAGAAAAAACAAATAAAGCATTTTAATATATCAAAATGTTTCGACTCTTTTCCAAAAGGCATCCTGTAGCCATCATATAAAAATCTAATAACGGATAAAAAAAAAAAAAGACATCAAATTGAAAGGCTGTAAGGCACTTTTTACTACACAGCATATTGAATTTTTTTTTCCTCTGAGAAAAAAGGAAACTAAAAAAGACAGGTATAGATCTAGCCTGAATCTTCAGATGAGACATTGTTTTGGTCTTTGTAATCTAAAAGCAAAAGCACATAAAAGGCAGCAATTTATTCAGAGATAAAGCTTTATTTTAAAATCAACCAATTGATAGGAATCATTAGGATTAGGAAGTGCAGAGCTCAAAATGCAGGGCAGGGAAAAATGCACCACTACTCCTAGACACTCACCAAAACCAGCGATGTCCAGCACTCCGATGAAGTTGGAGGAGGTCTCAAAGGGAAAGCATTGGTTGACCCGTGTGACCACATGATCGAAGAGGCGGCTGTAGACGGCCTTGGCCAGGGCATCACGTGCATTGTTGGCCTGCTCCACCTTCAGAGGCACCCTGGAGAGCAGCAAAGTGGGCCAGGAGGAGTCAAAAAAACTGGGCCAGAGCTTCTGCTAATGTAACCTCATCAATAAACGTCCATTCAGCTTTATTCCATCCCATTCCAAAAGCTGTCAGCCTGTGGCCCTCAAAGGGATTCCAACACCTCTACTGGGCAAAACCCAATTCGGAAAGTAAAGGGCAAAGAGTACAAAAACACTGTCCTTAGAAAGTTAATAAAATTTAAAAGTCACTTCCTCTGAATTCCTTTTTGGAGCGAGGAACTTGAGACCTTGTGCTGAAACTCTCTCTGACTCTTATAATTTGCCTCTCAGAGTCGACTGGTTTGAATTATTCAGAGTTAGGTGGTATATAAGAGCCGAAAGAACTGCAATGAACACTTTTACCGCTTACAACACCTTCCATTTCCATATGATTACTAAAATGTGGTCATTTATACTTTCATCTCCACCAAATCTCCCGGAGCCTGCCTAGAGGACCGAGGAGCCCTTAATGGGAGCCCTGCATATATAGTCACTGTCCTTAGATAACATGTCTCTAAAACGTCCCAAAAAAAAGCTTTTCTGAAAAGTTAGGAAATCCTTAGATGATATGTTAGGGACTGGAAGTTTTTTGATTAAAAAAGGGAAAAAGCTATGAGGTTCTAAGGACGGTGGCGATAAAAACAGAACCTGCCTCCCAAGTGAGTCGACTAAAGTTAGAATGACTGCACAGCAAAGACACCTTATGGCAAAGCAAGGACATCATTTTGCAAAGAACAGTCCTGCTCTGCAAGTAACTGCACTTTAGGACCAGATTGTGGCCACAACCACTGTGACCAGTAGCATCTCACAACTAGAGAGCCACGAGTGATTCATGAATTCTCCACTGGTGCTGATAGCGGACCTCGCTCTGTGCCACTGCGTCCTGCTGTGCCGAGCCATGCTGTGTGATTCTGATTGCCTGCATTTCATTAATCAAAGTTGGGAAAGGGTGGGGAGCTCCAAACAAAATCCCTGAAACTCCGCATCTACGATTAGCATTCTTTAACCCTTGGAAGTTATGACTGTCCTTTTGCTTTACGTTCAATTTACAATTTACATTCCGTATACACCATGATGAGTCTATTTCGGTAAAACAAGACAGCATGCATAACAATAACAAACCAAACTTGAATCATAAAACACTTAAAACAAATGCCTGGATTCAGCATTCAGAATAAGCACATTTTTTTTACAATGTGTCAAAACGAGAGTACCTCCCATAAAATGGCACTGCATGGGTTAACTTGCACATAAGCAAGTAATGAATTCACTATAGTGTGCTCGCTTGTTTACAGTGTCTGGCTGCATACATGCTCTCTGTTTTCTTTTTTCTTGGTGTCGCGAGGAGCAGTGACCCATCTCATTATACGAAGCACTATGTTTAAATGATACACACTTAGTACTTGAGAGAATGGAGAAAAAAAAAAAATAGCTTCAGCAGGCTGCAAAGTGGTGGCATTTATGGAATTTCATGGTGTGAATTGGTAGTGTTGCTTCAGTGCTGCTAGAAAATTGCCCATACTATTCTCTACAAAATATAACAGGAAACAAAACCTGCAATCAAATGAGGGAGTTTGGTGTCTCTAGCCTTGCCACGGGTATTCTTGCAGTGCCTAAAAGATTCCAGGTGACTCCCGACTGACACACATACATTATACATCTGCGACAAATACACCCAGTCCAGCATCTGTGCTTGGCTAAGTATTCATCCAGTGAGCTTTGCCTCATCCTTCAAACAATAGTGTATCAAAAATCTGAAGGGGTTTGCCAATTCTGCTCATCTATAGCAACTTAAATACACATCAAGCTTGGTGTAATTGCTTGGTGACTTAAAGTGCAGTGTGCTGGGGTCTCTGGACGTCTGCCCTGGTGAGTTGTAGAGTAGTAGCATCCAGAATAGGTTCTGAATGCTACAACTCTAGCTGCAGGGGGACGGATATAGGTTCACTTAGAGTGTTCTCTCTTACACAATCAATAAAAATATGCCTGCCTAAGTGTAACAGAAGGCTTTCAATACCAACTACACTATTACAGTCCCTTAGCCAATTTGGCTTGTGCCAGGTTTCATTATAGTAACCATACCTCTGCCGCAAAGAGGCTAAGATTAGCTATTTTCAGCGCTAGCTGTCAGTCTGAATCCAGCATGAGGATTCAATAAGGAGATGAGGATCGGGATGAGCCAAATTGATGAAAGGTAATGCTAGAGGACATTCACATCACAGGGGGAGCAAGCTGTGATGAATGCTGCAGACACTACGCAGGAGCCTGTTAGGATCGAGTGGGGCTCCCATCGCAGGATACAGCACACCACTGCTCGTCATTAGAAGCAAGTTAATGCGAAGCGACACTTAAGAAAAGCAAAGGAGCCTGTTCTTGGACCAGCCGCTGAGTAACTACAGCGTCAGTAGAGCCTTAAGGACAAGAGGCTGCAATGTATATGAACCAAGAATACTAATACTAACTTTGAGGTTAGCAGTTATGTTTACATATGAACTACTACCACTGTTGATTAGAGTAATAGCATTAGACTATTGTTACCAACTAGAATAGGTATAGTGTGGTTCCCAGTGGCGTGTTTATCATTTTTAATAATAGAAGGCACGCGTGAAAGTGACATACAGGACAAGTTGAGCTCAGTCATGGCTGAAGAGTTTAGTCGAGAACTGAGGAGTTCCTAAGCAATGGCTGAAGCCTGATCCACTGCCAGAACTCTCCAGGACAAACAGGTTCGAAGATCTGAGCTTCCGATTTTGGTCTTGCCCACACCGGATAAGTACTAATTGGAAAAATATAATTATTCTTACACTTACACAGCCCTGGGGCATGTTTTGCTGTGACTGGTTGCAAAGTAAATAAAAATACAAGGTGCCTAGGTAAAGGTGTTCCAACCACTCAGCATTCAGCACCGATCTGGAATCACCTGCACCTGTTTTTATCACTGGCTAGGTGGCTTTGTTATGCTTGAATGATTCATACGCAGGTCACAAAAACATTAATCTGAAACTGGTCAGGTTCAGGGACTGGACTGAAGGTGAGAGCCTTGAAAGTCCTTCAGGAAGCCTGAAGAACTGTTCCTCAAGACTACACAAAAAATACAGGTAGGTCTGGCTCTTTGGAAGCAAAATATGAAGACATGAGGTGTGCACACAAATCTTAGCACAGTACTTTGTGTGTGTGTGTGAGAGTGTGTGTGTGTGTGTGTTTGTGTGTGTGTGTGTGTGTGTGTGTGTGTGTGTGTGTGTTAAAATGAACAAAGAACCATTAATACTGCTATTGTAATACTGTCACAATGAAAATACTGAAATGTTTAGGTATATATGTTATATGTGTGTATATATATAAAATATTAATGCATTTAGATATTATATTAACTGACTTAGAGTCAGTTTGGCCCTCTTCTCAAAACTATTACCATATTGTGTTTGTTTTGTGTGGGGTGGGCAAGGTCAGTCTAGTGCAATTATGAGAGACCATGAATTTTTGTGTGTGTGTGTGTGTGTGTGTGTGTGTGTGTGTGTATATAAGTGGACTCTTACTTGATGACTGTGCCTTTGGCGCCCCCTGCAGTAGTGAGCATGACCCTGGTGGTAAGACTGACTCTCAGGTCCTCTTGGTCCAGGCCCAGGAGTTCCGCACAATATTCCAGAGTCTGACTCGACTGGTTCTTCAGAACACAGCCACCTGTCAGTCAGCACAGATTAGAACATCCATATGGTCTTTGATACAGACTGATTAAATTCAACATTCGGTTTTACTTCCGCCACAATACATTACAAGCGATACTCAAAATGGAAAATAATACATATTTCTGGTCAAATTAGTCTTCAGCAAGCAGTCCATTTCTAAGCACATTCATTTCTTCTTGAAGCCAAATGCAATGCAACAGGATGAGGGCTACTGTGTTTTTCCAAATGATACCATTTCTTTCAGGGCTTATCATCCAATGATGCATTTAAAGCTAATGTTCACAGTTTTCATCTCTTTTTTTAGAAGCAAATGAAAAACAGGATAAACCTCAAGAGAGAAGCTCTGCAGTAAGTGAGCAAAAGCCTGCTAAGTAAATGCTGTTCTACCTGTAGAAGATGCAAAACACTACCTGATACACATCTGGCAATAACAGAAAGAACTCTTACGCAGCTCACTAATGAGGCCTGGTGAGGTGAAGTGTGAGCTGAGTGGGTGAGGGAGGTGTGTAGATGTGTGTGTGGAAGCAGGAGACAGCGAAAAAGAGATGATTAGCTAAATGAGGATAACAACAGCACACCTTTCAGGGGAGAAACTCGTCTGCTTGAGGGACAGTCATTAAGCAGCACTGTAGCTTCATAACTAGAATAAAAAACTGTCCTCTGTATTCTAGTCACAAACTTAGATTGGGATACTCTTAGCCCAAAGGTTACATTAACAGTGCTGTGAATTAAGGTCATTTTTTACCAGCCATTTTTCCTGTTAATGGATAGAAATAAACAACGGCCCAAAGAGCCTCTTGACAGCAAGCTCATATCACAAAAGAGGCAAAAAAGCAGAACATAAAAATAAATGCAGCATCTACCAGAACTACTCCCAGTCTCTTCGAAGTCTATGTTGCCAAGATGCAGGACTCCAGCCACCACGCGGAAGAGATTGAGCTTCTCTGTGTCATCCAGGCCAATCCTCTTCATGGCCACACACATTCGGTTAAAGTCCCCAAGGTCATCCAGCAGCGGGTCTTTCAGAGCTCCAGATTTCAGATGCTACAGAGACATGCACAAAACTGTCAAAGCAAGCACAGCAGCCATGTTACCAACATTCCAGTCTATTTTTCATGAAGCCCCCGGGACTGTGACGTGATCACAGTGTTGGAAAGTTTAGATAAAGTTGGTTCTCAAAATGATCTGCAGCTCTCTAGACACAATGGCAAAGAAAGCAGGAAAAGTGGAAATTCAAAAGCATCACCTCAAGAACACACTTCATCTTAGAATTATATGTCTATATCTTACGCATCTCTTATGTTGTGGCATATCATGTGTGTGTGTGTATATATATATATATATGACATTACACCAACAGGGACTTTATTGACACTGCATTCAGATTCATAGACTTTCATATGGAGTTGGTCCCCCTTTGCAGCTGTTATAATGGTTCTGCTCCCCATGCTCTGGGTAACTTGTTTTTCTATAACAAACTAGATAAAACGTGAATGCCCTGCAGTGGCAAATAGCTTTGGTTTTATATTTGATTTGATTACATTCATGTTTAAGTTAAGATTTACAGAAATATTTCAACTGTAACTGTGTGACAGTGTTAAAGGAACACTGCTGTTAAAAAGCTCATTTGTTTAAAGTTTTTGCAAACTAACACTTTTGTTCACACAGTTGTGCAATACACTAGTTTTGAATTAATGATTTATTGTTGCATATAATAATCACAGAAAACCATGTGATTAATCGCCATTAAAATTGTAATTGTTGCCCAGCATTAATATATATGTATATATGTATGTGCATATATTAGGGCATTAACGACTCCAGATTTTTTCGACTAGTCAGTCAGGATAGTCGAGTCGACTTTGACTAGTCGATTGATGATGTCATCACACGCAGAGGAGGAACACGAGTGTGCAACATTGAGCAACTTTTATTAAAAGTTCTCTGTAACATTAACAGTCAACACGACAATTAAACATTCGGTGAAGTTTTAAAGAGTGTTTCAGCCTAGATTGCTTTGTGAATGAGGCGTAATGCAGTGAAGGTGGGTATTAGGAGAAGAAATACAGGAACATTTTTGATGATAATAATAATTATAAGAAGAAGAAGAATAGCAATAATAATAATAATTAATAATAAGAAAGGTGAAACTCCATGAAAATGAACAAAAGCAGCCTTTATGATGCCTGACACTGGCTGGGACAAGCTTTTACTAATGTTTATGAAGTTTAATGTCAGAAGGATTATATCATGATATATTTTGACGACTGCAAATATTAAAACTGTCTCAAGAATTCTACACTTCCATTTGATTATCTAGCAAGATCACTTACAATGTTCCAATAAAGCCCTATTCGACTGAAATCTGTGTTATAAGATCATTAAAATGTTCTAAAGTGGAGTGTCCTCGAAATAATCAAAATATGTACTTGGAATTTTGAGTGTAGTGTTCATAGACACTTTTGTCCCATAACGCAATGTGAAGTGGAAAAGGAGGAGCTGCTCATGGATGGGGTTTTTTAAAAAAATCTGTATGGCCTACAGGGTTGCATATGATGCCAACACCACATCAAACACTACTACACTACTCAAGTTATTCAGTTACTTATGAGTTATTCTGCACCTACCATTGAATAATCACTATCCACTGTGAGTTATTCGGAAATTGAGATGAACTATTCTGTATTATCTTGTTATTACTATGAATTGTTCTGTATCTTCTATGTATTTTTCTATTAACTAATTATGAATGACTTTCTATCAACTGGGAGTACTACTATGTACTATTCATTAGGTGTTATAAATTATCCAGTACCTCTTATCCATTGATATTTAAGATCAACTATGAATTATTCCGCATCTACTATGAATGATTGACTAACTACTTTGAATTCTTCAATATCTGCTGTACATTTTTCGGTATCTGCTATAAATGTAATTACAATGACCCGATGTGTCCTGTAGTTGTGAGTTTGAGGATATGAAGTCCACACACAGACCCTTTCAGTTTAAGTGGTTAAGACTACTGCGCAGTACATGCAGTGTCTCACTGTTGTGGTGTTTAATGAACAGTCTGTGTTTCTGTCTACCAGCGGGCCACTGCGGGGAACCCGAGGGGATTGTGAACGGGCAGGTCATTGGGGAGAATTTCGGCTACAGGGACACAGTGGTCTATCAGTGCAACCCCGGCTTTCGACTCATCGGCTCATCTGTTCGCATCTGCCAGCAGGACCACACCTGGTCAGGGCAGCTGCCGTCCTGCGTGTGTAAGTCACCACTGTTTCCTTTTCTGTCAGTATAGCAAACTGACTAAATGGACCTGGAGGGGTATACAAAATTTAGTCTGCCCTGCTTTAGTATTCTCTATTCAACTTATTAACCATTATATATTAGAAACGATATACTTACGTTTACTAAGACGAAGAATTGTATTAATAATAACACTAGTCATATTTAAAATATGTTACAATATACTCTGCCCACAAATCAATTCATGAGATTATGTTCACAATTTTATTATGTTACAAGTAGAGAATAGGAGAAACTATTATGTTGGATATGGACTTTTTGATAATAATAATAACAACAACAGCAACAATAACAACAGCAATAATAGTGATAATAATAATACAATGATATACTCAGCCCACAAATCAGTGCATGATACTGAATCTAAAATTCTGTATTTTTATGACATTTGTTTTCATTGGAATGAAGAAAAATAATGACTATAATCCTGTTTTTGCCCAAAGTATTAACCGTATGTAAAGTAAAGTGGTCCCTTCTAGTCACGCATGAACACACCACAGCCCACGGTGTGAACAACGTGAAATTCTTTCTCTGCATTTAACCCAATTTCCAGCAGGCCGCCACCAACAGGGGGTCGCAGAAGGAGCAGTGTGCGGAGTACCCTGCTAACTCAAGGGTAGCTAACTCAAGGGTACCTCAGTGATGGCACTAGCAGTCCTAGGATTCAAACCCACGACCTTCTGATCCCACCAGGCCACCCAACTGCCCCAAATAACAGGGACTTGAACCCTGGACCTTCAGATTAAAAGTCTGAAGGTCCAATTCCTTTTGAATTGAACTGAGTCCACTGTCTTAAAAACAAGTACATCTATATATAGTCCATTCTATTTCAGCACAGATTGCTTGGTGAATGAGCCGCATTCAGAACAGCCATTCAGAACAGAGATGATTTACATTTCATTATAAGTGGATATTAGGAGAAAAGATTACATATGTTTTGATAATAAAAATAATAATAGTAATACTTATTATCACTATTATTATTAGTAGTAGTAGTAATAGTAGTAGTATAAACCAGATAATTATAATGAAAGTTAATGAGCAAAAAATCCAGGGGCTAAAAGCTGATCAGGTGACTAAAATGTGTTGAAGCAGGCAAAGAAGAAGCTATTGCCTTACAGTGGCCCTCAAGGCTTCCTCTTCTCCGGGACCTTTGGGAATCTTCATATCTACTGTAAAGCATCCAGATCCAGTCTGCAGGGAACCCTAAGCTGCTCTTTTCTTTTGTTCTATTCCGGCGTGCAGTACACTTGAGCCAGGTAATCAAGGGCTTACTTGGATCAGGTGTGTTGGGCACTGTAGCAGAGCAGAAGTTTTCACTGTTCCAGTTTCTTAGATGATGTGACTGAGAATGTCTGATCCACCGGATGACAAACATACAGAAAATAAGCAAACCCTTTGGCCAAAACAGCCATAAATAAAAAGGGTTCTTTCCATTGGCTTACAGATAAGGAGTAAGATCAGGACTGTGAATTAAAAAAGTAGATGATACACCATATGTCTAAAGGTTTGTAGGCATCTCATCATCCAGTGGTTCTTCTAACATCAACTGATTTAATGCAGGGTTTGTTCCCTCCACTCTTATGGGAAGGCTTTCCACTAGATGTTCAAACATTGCTATGAGGATTTGACTGAGGCCACCAGAGCTTGTACACTGTGTGGACAAAAGTATCGGGACATCTGACCAATTCACCAATTCCAGTGACTTTCATGACACTGGATTCAAATACATAGACCTTAATATGGGGTTGATCCCCCCTTTGCAGCTACAACAGGCTCCACTCTTCTTGGAAAGCTTTCCACAGTATTTTGGAATGTGAATTTGTGCCCGTTCATTCTGTAGAGCATTTATGAGGTCAGGCACTGATGTTGGAAGAGAAGGTCTGGCTCACAATCTCTGCTCATTCCAAAGGGGTTGGATGGGGTTGAGGTCAGGACACTGTGTGGGCCACTCAAGTTCTTCCACACCGAACTCATCTAACCATGTCTTGTAACTGAATGTGTGGAAACTTTTGGACATCTAGTGTATTTGCAATGTGAAGATGTTTGCGACGGGCATTTTGGGATTAATTCCTAAATGCATAAGTGCTTCATGTGATCACAACAACAAAAACAGCCACAAAGACCAAAAACAGAAACACCACAAGACTACATACGAGCAGACAGGACATGACTACACAGAATGTAAAAAGAACAAGAGAGAGTGCGAGACAAACCCAAGAGTAACAAAACAACAGGACAGGACAACATTTAGTGCAGTTGAGGGTTGAGTGAATACAGCAGTATGACAGATACTGTATTCTAGCACAAGAAGAAACACACAAGAAGAAACACACAGCTAACAACGGTGTTAGTGTGTGATATTTTAGGCTAGATTGTATTTTCTGCTGATATTGGACCAATACTGATAGCTTTAATAGAACCAGATGTGAGTTTGATACTATGGTTTTGCCAAAGACTTTAACTTCATGCACTTCATGATGAATAAGAGCATTTGCATCCTTTTTTTGTCTATTTTCCTCGACCAGCCGTCAGCTGCGGTCACCCAGGCAGTCCGATCTACGGCCGTACAGTCGGTGACGGCTTCAACCTGAACGATGTGGTCAACTTCTTCTGCAACGACGGCTACATCCTGGAGGGTCCTTCCCATGCCCAGTGTCAGGCAGACCGGCAGTGGAGCCACCAGCCTCCCACCTGCAGAGGTGGGCTCTCCACGACAAGGCTGCTTTCATTAAAGTCCAACTTTAACCACGGCCTCTCTGATGGAAATGGTCTTTTTTTCCCCCACTACTTCGTTTAGAGCAGCAATGACCAATTTCAGCTACAAGCGCTCTCAGGCTTTCTCTTGAGCCAAAGGGTAATTCACTCCAATCATTGGCCTGAATTGTGACAATTTTTGCCCTGTGGATCAGGAGATAAGATGAGCTCTTCTCAGCCCCTGTCTGGTGACCTGTGCACACGAGAGCGCTTGGTCTGCTAAATAGGGCTTAGCCGTGGCCATTTAGGGCCTGTCGACAACATGCTCATACTCAGCTGATGGATTCTAATAGTTTGGAAAAAGCTCAGCAGCCACTCACTAAACGTTTTCTGGAATGGTAGACCCCACAAACCCCTTCTCATTAAATTGGACATGAAACACACTGTTAAAGTGCTCTGGTGCAGTGTTTCATGTTTTAGGTTAGCTGCTCATAGTTCGTGCTAATGACAGATTGGACTGTTTTCTGTTGATGGCCCATGGCAGTAAATAACAGCAGCATTTACAGTGATGTGATCATTTAAGTGGACTGTAAACATATAGAGCGGATCACCGCTTTAGGGTCTTGGGTTTTTTTTTCTGTCAGAGATGAAATGTGCAAAAGTGGTACCACCTCTGCAAATTACAAATGAAATATTAAACCTAATCAATAGAGAAATATTAAACCTAATAATTTTTTTTGCACATTTTAGTGCCGTTTCTATATAGTTGCTGAGTTTTATATAGCAAAAAATGCAACATTTAGTAAACATGCCATATAAATGTAACAGATTTACAGATTTTCAGCAAATAAAATAGGCTGAAGTGTGTCCTCTATAGAGTCTGTATACTTGTCTCGCTTAGAAAACCCATGAAACAACTTAATAAGACTCAATAAAATGCAGAAACCTGTAGTGCACCTGCAGAATTATACAGAATTATGTATGTAGTTGTGACTTCAAAATAGCTATTAATGCAGTTTCTGAATGCGTTTACTGTACATTAATATCTATTTCCAGCTGAGATAATGATGCTGAGATATTATACCGCTTCAGGGTAATATTTTGTCATGTTTAAACAGGACGTTTTATAGCTGGTACTAATTGCTGGCTCAAGAGTTGTGTGTAAGCACTTCTCAGTAGGTGATGACAGATGGAAGTTCTAATTGAGCGTTAAAATAACAGCTCGGCGTATACACTGACACAGGTGGCGGCGGGAACGTACGTTAGCCATTAAAAGTGTGATTATGAATAATCAGTCTGTTTAAGATACATTTAATTCAGCCTTTATAGAGGGCTTATTGATTGTGGACACCTTGTTAGTGCTTCATGTTTGAATTTTAATTTGCTGTTTCCTCAGTGGTCAACTGTACAGACCCTGGAATACCAGCCAATTCCATCCGGAAGAGCAAAATAGAGTTCGGAAACTTCACTTTCGGAACAGTGGTGTCTTATGACTGTAATCCTGGCTACTCTCTGTTTGGGGCGTCGGTTCTGACCTGCCAGCCTGTGGGTTACTGGGACAGGCCACTGCCAGAGTGTACCGGTAGGTTCCAACTGCTCTCCTTTCATTCTCTCTGTTTTCATCTTCTCTTCTTTATGTTGACTGTTTTCTGGGCCAGCTTATACCTCTGGCAGTTAATTAAAAAAAAACATATTATGACTGTTGTTATTAATTGACTGACCTTGAATAAGTGTTTTAAATTAAGGTTCACTAGTCAAACAGTTCACCACTAGTTACCGGGCAGCAGTTTAAAACAGTACCTGAGTATTGCCTTTTGCTCAAGGGTACCTCAATGGTGCCACTGACAGTCCTGGGATTCAAACCCACAACCTTCTGATTGCAGGGGCAGCTCCCTAACTGCCAGGCCACTAGCTGTCATTCCCAACCACCCCCCTCCACACACACACACACACACAAAAAACAACCAAAAAACATGGAATTCTCTGATATTGATGTATTTTGGTCTTCTTTAAGCCCATTCAGACCTATCAGTGTGGTTTAGGACACAATCCTCAAATTCATACCACTTCTCCCGGTGTTATCTGAAAAGCTGAAGTTTTCTTCATTTTTATGACTCATAGTAAGTCCTGCCGTGTCCTAAGCCATACAGACTAGTCTGTATCACCTTACTGAAGGTCAGGATGCACTTTAAGAGGTTTGTGAACATATATTTAATGGAAACATTTGGGCTGATCAACAAGATCTGACCTTAGTGGAGACTGCGTAAATTAGATTTTTCTCCACTTTGAAATGTGATTGCATGAGTGTTTTTCAGTAGTGATGCAACCACTTACTTTCCACCAGACTGATAAAACCAGGGCCCCAAGGTGGCACATGAATCTGGGGTCCGGCCTTGGGTGTGCCAGGACCTCCGGTTTCACCCACACTCCAAAAACATGCGTGTCAGGTGAATTGGGGATTCTAAATTGGCCGTGTGTGTTTGTGTGTGTGTGAGTGAGAGAATCCCTGCCTTGTGTCCTCTGATCCCAGGTAGACCCTAGTAGAGATTTAGCGGTTACAGAAAATGAATGAATGCTAAGATCAGTAAATGGAAGCATGGATGGCCAGAGCCATCTGAATGAAGTCTTACCCACCTTGATAAGGTGTTCCTTCTTGAACTCCCAACCATGGGCAGCTAAGAAATCACCAGGACTTGACCTTCATAGAACAACCATTTCATCTTTGGGCTGCTCAATTATTCATCAAAATAATAGATTTCTCAATAATATCATTTATAGTGACAACCCTAAAGCCCAGTGTAATGTGGAGAGCTCCATCCACATAAAATAACTGTTCAAACCAGGTATCTGTGCTCAGAGGACGTTCTTTAGAGGGCAGTAAGAAAGTGCTGTAACCCACCTGAGATGGAAGACAGCCAAAAGAACTTGCGTTTAAGACCCCGACTGGACTTGGCAGTCCTTTACAGCTGAGGACAATTCTGTCAGAAGTGGCCAGTTATCTGTTTCCCTTATACGTCACCATTCAAAAGCGAAAAAACACAGTTCAGAAGCTTAGGATTAATGTTTTGTTTACTGAAACAAGCAATTTGTTTGTTGATAAATTAGGTTAGTGTTAAAACAGTAATATTGCAATTAAAACAAATACTATTAATGCAGTAAATAGTGGTTTTGTATGTGGAAAGAATCTTGATACTTTTTAGTGTGTTTGCATTTAAAGCCCACTTGTGTGTGTGTGTGTGTGTGTGTGTGTGTGTGTGTGTGTGTGTGTGTGTGTGCGCGCGCTCTTGTATAGGGGTGTGTATGTTGTATATATCGGTGTGTATCTCTCTCCCCCTC
>JBBPCY010000001.1:43572660-43586123 GCA_037974405.1 Brachyalestes nurse
TGGCAAATAGCTTTGGTTTTATATTTGATTTGATTACATTCATGTTTAAGTTGAGATTTACAGAAATATTTGAACTGCAGCTGTATAACTGTGTTAAAGGGAACACTGCTTTTAAAAAGCTCCTTATTTGTTTAAAGTGTTTGTAAACCAAATGTTATTGCACTTTTGTTCATATAGCAGTACTTTTAAAATAAAACTGTGCAATACACTACACAACATGAATAGATGTTGTCAATAAATACCAATAAATATTGTCATATTGCCCTGCCCAGCAGACAATACAATTCTCTCCCAGTCAGTGCTGGGCATAATAAAATAATCAAACCTTAACAGTATCAAACTGCTTCCCTGGAGTGCCACAACACTGACGAGCAGAGGCGTTCAATCCTATCCACAAAGGGCCAGCGAGGCTGCAGGTTTTCATTTAATCAAGCAGACCAGATTCTCCTCATTTAATTTGGTCTCAGTCTGATCACACTGATCACTGTATGCTACTGTATTATTTGAATAAAAACCTGCAGCCATGATGCCCCTTTGTGCATAAGAGCAGACACTCCTGCCCTACAGTTTTCTCTGCTCTAATTCACCTGATTCAAGTCAAGGCCTTGATAAATATTTGGCGAGCCGATAAAAAATTCGCTGAAGTACTAAAACTGAAAACTTGACATGTGTCAAAGAATGCAATTTGACGCATGTGAATCGTCCTGTATTTCACAGAACCACTTGTGTGTGAATCTACAGGCATGCATCTCCATCACAGCAAACCCATGCATGGAAACAAACAATAAAAAGTAACAAATATCACCTTTTTGTCCTGGATTTTAAAGAGAACAAACAGATATTCAGTTACAAACATAGTGTAAGAATGAATACAGCAAATATTACTGTGCTACAGCAATTTACAGCCAAATGAAGGGGCCTTTTGTGGAGTAAAACAAAAAAATAGAGCTTTTATGTGGAAACAGTTTGCAGGATAATATTTTTCTATTTAGAATGAGTGCATTTAGAATGTGTGCAATATCTCCTTTTTCTTAGTAGTGGCCGTGTGAAAGCCTCTTATAGTACTGCCCCAAAAATATATGGCAGTGTGAAGTAGATAACACACTTCCTCTCAGATGTGTTAAACACCGCATCTTTTTAAGCTGCACTGCAATGAGGAGACTTCCATTTGGCTAACATCACCCAAATAGATGGGACAAAGAGACTAAGCCATCTATTCTACCCAGAAAGCTTCAGGGCCAGCTGTACTCACTTCGAATCCCAGCCACAGATGGCACTGGCATTGCAAAGACATGGCACAGCCTTCTTGGCTCACTGTGCCACTCCAGCGCCAACTAAGATAAACTGCAGGGCTACTTGCTGGTTAAAGGCACTTTCTACTACTTACTGAGTGTCTAAGCTACTGCAGTGCATAGAAATGACATGCAAATAACTTATTGTTTGTCTTTCAAAGTGAAAACCTTCATTACATCTCAGTTTATAATGAGTGGTGAAACAAAAATAAATACAATTATAAACACTGACACATTTTAAATATGTTGTTATTCCAAGATGTAATGTCCTAATAGGTATAATCAGTATATCTCATGAACAACAGAAAAAAAATCCAGAATATATGTGGTAAGAAAGCGCGATTTATATTAACAGCTTTTGGGGGAAGTTCTCTTGAAGTTCTCCTGAAGAAGGTTAACATGGAAGTATCTCACTAGTGCCGAGATTAAATAAGGTTTATACAATGTTTCAAATCCTTGAAATAATGAAGTGCTATTAATTCTATTTAAAGCAAAACTATTTGAATTATTTCAAATTCTTTGTTAAAAATTCATTACAACAGTATTGTAATACAACAAAAACAGTAGCCTACAAGTTTCTTGTACGATACAAGAATGTCTGATAATTACATGCAGTAATAATGGCATTTTAATGTGTTTTTTGTATGTTCTCCCCTTTAAAGATAACTATTATCACAAGGCACACTGAATTTTTTAAAATTGCAAATAAGTGTAATTCTAATATTATACACACTTCACAATCCAGAGAAAACTGGAAGGGATAGGCTTCAGTTTTTATTAATAGTGTGGGGAAGTTATTGGCTGTAGAGGCTTTGTATCACAAGTTAATTACAATCCATTTATCCATTACATTTATCCAGAGCTTACAAATTTACTAGACCTTTGGTTCATCATATGTGCATCTGCAGACATATATATTTATGGCCCAAGCAAATGAATACCAAATTATAAGTCTTGCCACATCAGCGAAATGTTATAGGTAAGTTTCACAAACCCATCGTACCTCAGCACTCTTCCGGTTTTGCACAATCTGCTTATCCGACTCCTTGCTTGCAAAGTATCTGGTGCAGCCGCGATTTAAATACTACATGAAAACACAAAGATTTCAATAAGCAAAGCTGAAAATATTTTTACAAGGTTTCAAACCAGTCTAATGCATTGATGATTAAATATCAAATTCAATTATAGCATAGTATATTGACCAAAGAAACAGGTTAGAAAGCAATGTAAGACTGCGTATTCCTACTAAAAACTACATCCAAGCTAGAGCTGTAAGTAGTAGCTGTTTTACTGCTGTCCCCTTTCCTTTGGAGGCCACATCATCACATTCTGCTTTCTCAGGGAAACACATTTAGGTACAGCAGCCTGAACTGAATAACAGACACGATCCAAATGTGCCATCTAGTGGTAATGCAGACATTTGATGAGATGGGTGTTGGAGGTGAAACTTTAACAATAAAAAGAAGAACTTTTATCTATATTTATAACTAATGAGCCAACAAAGCTACAAGACTTACAAAAAACCTACAAAAAAGCAAACATTCAGAAAAAAAACAAAAAAAACCAAAAAAAAACATCCAGCTAAACTAAAAACGCAATCCATTTCTGTTACAGGTACAGCATAATTCAATTTACATTGCAATGTGCAATAGTCTTTTCACATGAATATCCCTACTTATGCCAATACTATTTATATACTACTGATCTCTACTATATGCAGTAAATACTTCTAACTACCATCTGTGTCATTAGAAATTCACTTAACTGTAAGCTACACATCTACAGTATTTATACCCAGCATTTCTCTATATAGCAAAGTGCATTTACATACACTGAGTTTTTTTCTACAGATTTTTGTTGGACATATTTAGACTTTATATTTTATATTGCTCTTGTCTCTGTGTGTTCGCCAATAAGGTTTTTCGATTCTGATTGTAAATCTGAACATGTCCAGGAGGTTCTCACAATGCTGTGTTCTGACACATTTGGTTCACAGAGTAAAGAATTTTTCAGCAAGGTTATTCATTGTATACTGAGAAACAGTGGGGCCCCACAACACAAAAGAGCTGCTATTATTTCAGCTGAATGGAGAAAGCAAGCATGCCTGTCCAAATATTTCATTTATAGAATAAAGTCAGAGACCGTACTGTTGTTTCAGTGCATTAATTCAAATGTGTTTCACTTTATGTGTGAGAGAGCAAGAAAGACAGTAGGGAGCACTAAACTGACTCGGAAGCTGTCGGGGGAGTTCAGGTGCAGCATGTTCCTGATGTCCTCGGAGGCGCCGGCACAGAGTCGGTAGAAGATGTGATAATTGCGCTCATCTGCGCCTTGCATGCAGATGCGAGACTTCTCTAGCAGATAGTGTGAGACAAATCCTCCCACCACGGCATTCTGCATCACACATAAAACATAGGTCATCAATAATGTACAAATTACCTACGCATAAAACACATGTTACTCATATAACACATAACTGTACACATAATGAGCTTCATTAGAAGTAATATGTATATGATTGGCTAATAATAAAGGAGCGTCCTGAAAATGAAATCAATAGTTCTAATAATGGTCTGCATGTACAGTAACCCCCTGGTTTTACGTATTCAGCCGCTGATTTTTTTCTGAGAACCTAACTGATAGTTTTAGGTTCGGACTGGATAGGGGCAGACTGGACTTTCTTCACCAGCTGCACAGAGGTCTGCGTCTCGGCCGTGAAAGACAGGCCAACGGACAGCCGTTCTTTTCCAGAACGCACAGATTACCAGTCCCCTGACTCATCCTCTCTTGTTTTTCGTTTTGTTCTTCTTAAAGCCCAGTAGTTTTATTATTATAAATTAAATTAAAAGAGGCTGTTGAGCTCAGTCGCCGTCCAATGTCTGCTTTAATAAGCCGCACCGCTGACGAACAGTAAATTATTGAACTGTAAAAATTATTGGTGATTACCCCTACATTTTACTGTATTTTTATTACTATAAAATACACTAATTTATTACTGTACTTATCTGTTTATACCAAAGAACAGCGCATACCACAGAAAATGCCCATACATGAATTACAGTATAGTCTGTATGGGCTTACCTTTATATTTTCAGTTTAAAATGAAATTCAAGTGTTTTTGGGAGCATAGTTGGTGCATATTTAGGGTTTACATTATAAAAGTAGGCATTTTTATCTTTTTAAACCAAAACACAACAACACGTTTTTTCACTATACGCAGGTGCTCTTGGAAAGAAAAGCGGGGAATTACTTGTAAAATAAGTAAATTATTGAGATTTAAATGCATTCTCAGTGTGCACATCATCCCATATCATCACTGTCCTAACAAAAGAATGTATCTCTTATATGGTAACTTTACAAGAGAAGACAAAAAAGTTATTGATATAAGTTGATGTATCATAACCTAACATTTAGTATGAGATATTGATGTATAATTTTTTTTAATTAAGATGCATGGTTTTGATACAAAATACACCAGAAATGTACCTTCTCATTGAAATGAATTTCCACAAACTTTCCAAAACGGCTGCTGTTGTTGTTCCTGACAGTCTTTGCATTCCCAAATGCCTCAAGAAGTGGATTGGCTGGAATTAAAAATATAAAACGTGTCATCTCAACTGAATGTCTACTGCAAAGAAGACCAAAGCTAAGAACTGGTATGGGCATTGCGGGCTGATGTTGATATCCGATATTTATCTACAATACAGGAGGGGATAGATGTAGTAAATTATATTTTTCTAATGGACGATTACTTTATCTTTGTGTTTATTTAGCTCTGGACCAAATCGGTCAAATATGCAAGAACATTATGACCAGATTGTATGGAGATAGGGAATTAATATTTTTTCATCATTTATTGTATTTTAATGTTCTTCATAACGGCAAAAATGTTTTTATAATATACATTATAGTCCTACAATTTTAAAAATTGTAATAATTATAAGTCATAATTATTAAATATAACTACATATGTATGTATGTGTATGTATGTATGTATGTATGTATGTATGTATGTGTGTGTGTGTGTGTGTGTGTGTGTGTGTGTGTGTGTTTGTTTCAACTATAGACCTAGAGCTGATAACAATTTGTCTTTTTATTTCTGGAATACATAACAATGGCCTGAACTAAACAGTCATTTTTTAAGTAATTTTCTGCTGTGCCAATACCAAAACGTTTCTGAGACCACTGTGAATGCATATTAATAACAGTGTTAAACAGTTCAACTTACCCTCAACGATTCTCTCATCAATATCCTGACCTGTCCCATAGGATGTGGTTAAATATCTAAGATGCAGACAAAAACATCACTGCACAGTTATCACACACCACAGTAATGACACCCAAGATAACAGAGGAACTGCAATCTCTCATAGTCTAATGGCTCTTCTAGCTCCTTTTTTGCAATAAACGGGCAGATTTTTGTGGAATTTGTGAATGAAAATCTTAGTCAGATAACCATAATAACCATACTGTTTTGATATTTTGCCTTCTAGTACATTCTTATCATTGTGTTTCTTTAAATATGAGGACAAACTCAGTTCTGACCTGAGAACGAACTTTGTGTTTTCTGTTTTTCCAGCTCCAGATTCACCAGACACAATAATGGACTGGCTCATCTTCAGGACCTTCATGTCCCGATATGCCTTATCAGCTGAGAGATGGAGAGAGTGAGAGGGAGAGAGCTTGAAAGCCAGAAAAAAATATTTTGTATCTAATGCGTCCTTTTGGAGCTCAAGCACTTACCAATAGCATAAACGTGTGGAGGGAGAGTTCCTAAAGAGCGGCCCTGGTAGCTCTTAATGGTCTCGGGGGCGTAGAGTTTGGGGATGTCATAGTAGGGGTTCACAGCAATCAGGATGTTCGCTACAAACGTCTGGAAGAAAAATGAGAACTCGGTGAGCAGTGGCACGTGAACTGCATGGGAACGAAGAGTGTTTACACTGTAGGGGTAAAACCTACTGACTAGCTGACGCTTTCTGCACTGTTAAAAGTCGTAATGATATGGATGAGGAATGTAGAGAAACCTCCAGTGGTCGGTGGAAAAGCTTCCCTTAGCAGCCCATTAGAGCCACCTGTGGTGGTGGAGGCTTCACAAACAGCCCCTTCTCCACCTGCTGCTGTTCAGAGCCCGAGGCTGCAGGGTTAGCCATGCTGCGCTGCTTAGCGCTACCTCGCAGGACCTAATTAAGTGCATTGGGCAACCCGATAGCGTCTGGGCAGGATTATCCAGGTCATCTGAGACGGGGCAGCCACAGAAGGGCAGGTCCTCGGCAGTCAACATGACACACTCCGCCGACAGGCCCCAAGCACACGCTGATGACTGCACACTGACAGCAGGCCTGTCGGCCCTGGGAAACTATTCTAATGAGTCCAGCCTCATCCACAACAACATGCCCATCAGCTCCTCACCTAAGGCCACTCTTTACATGTCAACGCTCAGGCCTTTTCACCCAAGAGCCCCCTGCTTCCATTTTAACAAGACAAATGTTTATGCAGCACATATTAACAGGCACATATTCTAAATTTTTTGTCATTTCTTTCCTCTCCTGAAGTTGATTTGTGCACTTTCCAGTTCCAAAGAACCATCATGGTTATGTTCTAACCATTCTTCATGGTTTAAAAATACACAGTCGTTTTTTGTACCCGTGCCTTCAAGACTAACCTTTAATATGTTAATGATCTCTCTTCCGACCGACTGTCCTGTATTGTGCATTTATTTAAAAAAAACAAAAAAAAAACAGACCAAGCTGAAACACTCCTTATAACAATATGTATGGGCAGGGCTAAACGTCTGTAGGCTGAATTTTTGAAGGTAGTTGCAAAAATATTTGACAAAAGAAAGCTTTTTCTTCTTGATAAAGCCAACATGGAAAGCCCACACTGCATCTTGAAAATAATAACATGCGACAGCTGTCAAAAATTACTGGAAATTTAGATCACTCATAGACATAGTAACTGTAAGCAGCACATCTTACTGACATAGATCAGGTCTTTACTGTAGCGAACGCGAACGTTGTTCAGAAGAGTGGCTTCGTTTAAGTACATAAGAGAACCTAAAAAGAAAGTAAAAACAAAAAGTGATGTTAAATGGGATATATTTAATTTATCATACATATTAAAACTCTGATGCATCAATAATAAACTTACAGTTGTCCTCCACGTGTTTGTTGACATCATCCTCTGCTGGGAAGACTTGGGTGATGGGAGCTAAAAAAGTCTAGAAAATCCAAATTTAAAAAACATTGTCCATCACTTCTGTAAACATTCTCATGAAACGTCAAGTATAACAATAACAACTGAATTTGAATTTTAGTCACTGACTCAGAAACTGAACAAGCCACCGGAATGAGGTGTTTTCTTCCATGCAGGTATTTTTACAAATACACAGTATTTTACAAATACAACGGTAACAGTTTTCAAATAGTTTACACCAGTGCCGGCGCCAGAGACAATCTTCCGGGCTGGCATCTAACCGACCTGGGGGGGGCACTATCAACCGCGAACTGTATTCATGGAATATCGAGAGATGTGAGCGGGGTGGGGGGGTTGCGTTGGTGCACTGGTTTACACAACAACACAAATGTAGTGTAATAAAATATGCACAGACAAGGCTCTTTCCATGGTACTCTACCTTGTATTACACTCATTGTTCATTTTAACAGCCCCATTAACCATATGAGTGCACTTGGTAGTTTACAGTTACAGACTATAGTCCTTCTGATTCTCTACATGATTTGACAGTTCCCTTTAACTCTTTCATCAACAGTCAAGATGCCTACCGGACCACCAGAGCACTGGTTGTATTTTGGTGGTGGATTGTTCTCAACAAAACATATCAATAGATATGGAGCGGCATCTAGGTTAGCGGAGGTGTGTGTTTGAACACTTTTTCCACTTATTATTTTAGACGAATCTAACCTGTTTGTCGTTGTGAATGTAATATTGATTGATTATAATTCTTCTGATGTTGCAGGCTTTCTCATCCTCTTGTCTTTCATCAGTGGCCACAAAACACTGTTGGCTGAATATTTTTGATGGCTGGAAAACTCTCAGCCCAGCAGAGACACTGAGGTGTTTAAAAACTGTTGTGTATGATCCACTCTGCCATGTACACACACTAACATGACAGCACAATGTCACTGGAAATGTCATCACTATCACTGCTGTACTGAGAATAGTCCACTACCCAATTATTTCCTTCTAAACCGGTCCTACTTGGTTGGCCACTGATGAACACGGTAAAGGAAGTCAACAGGTGGACTACATGAATGTTTGGAAATTTTGATTTAATTTCCATATGTAATAGGAGTGAATGTGTGAGAAACGAATTTGTGTGTAGATTACTAGCAACTCCTAGACATTCCACAACCACATAAAGCAACCTGCCACTATTCAACACAACAGTGCATTATTTATAGAGGTCAGGAGTAACATGGAGGCGGCGGACTGCTCTTTTTCCAAAAACAACAGGTGAACTTTTCCCATCATAGTGTTCCTCTAGTCATCAACTTAGTCCCAAAACCTACAGACCAAGAAATAGGACTGAGGATGAAAGAAACACACAGTAGCATTGTGCTACTAAAGCTAACAGCATCCTTCAGGACCAAGTAAAGCTAGGTGTGGCCAACATTTTTTTGGATGCTGATACAAATACCTTGACTGATTTCTAAGCAATACTTCTTTAGATATGTTATTTTTTTAAAAACATTGAATTAAAAGTCATTAAAAGAGTACAGTGCAGAATTTAAGATGCATTCAGAATCACCATGTAATTCAGCAAGTGCCGTACAAGCACTGAATTTCCATACCCAGCCCTAATGAAAAGAGAAGCGTCTAAAACATTTAGCTGTTCTGAGTTCTGAAATGGTGTTTGTCTTTTAATTGCAAGCGCTAAGCTGACTTTCAACTGAAACACGCCTCCACGGCCTGTTGTTACTCCGAGGGAGTACATGAAGCCCAGGTGGCTTATTCTTCTAATGAACTCGACCTGAGCGTAACATGATCAGCACACCTGCAGCAGGTAGGAGTCATTACTTATTAACTGCCTCTGCAAGTGACACCCTTCTACAGCGCAGGCCTGCTTTACATACATGAGTTTGCACGTTATTGTGCTTTTGGATAACTAGAGACTTCCTTAAATGAAATGCGTTGAAGACACACATGTAGAGTGTTTGGTGTGGTCCATGATGCTCCACAATAAAGATAAGACATTTAGTAAAGGTCGGATCTGTGCTCTGTAATTATGTTTAAAAGGGAGCAGTCACACTGCCAAATCCATTCTCTAGCCCTCTACATAAATGTTTAGAACAAAAATGATCTCCAATATTCAGTTTTATATCTCTTTACATAAAATATATGAACATTTTGACCTAATGAGATTTTTCCACACTTGCTGTGGTGAATTACCCAACAGTAGAGAAACTGGACAGTTTATTATATAACACGTAAAGAACACAAAAAAGCTGCATTTTCTGTGAAATAACATTCACTCAGAGTCAACACAACACAAGTCGAGCCACAATCTAATTCAGTCCCTGAAGGACTGTGAAAGAGACTGGCTGCTGTAAATAACCCAAATCTGACAAAAACACATCCTTAAATGTGATAAGAACAAGTCTGATAAAACTCTTCAGGCCAGGAGACACAATTTGATGCTCAGTCTCTTTGTGACTACTGTAGAAACATCACCAAAATAAGAAAACCAGATCTGATGTAGGCTGTCCATAACTGTTAGTTAGGCTGACAAATATACTTTTATGCTACTAAGAAGTACTCAGCTCATTGAATGTGTTTGTCTCAGCTCAGCAAAGCTTTTTGAAATGAACCTTTCATTCATAAGCTAGACTTGAACATCCTTAAATGCTGCAACCGGGTCCGGTGTTTGTGTTGCCGTCCCTTTACGTCACCTCCTCAGGGAACTTTGGTTGAATATAATACAGTTTCAACTCCAAGGTTTCATATTATCAGCTCCGAAAATAGAACTGAGTCTGTTGTATTGAAAGCAGTGTGTTCAGATGTTGAAAGGAATAGGTTAGTAATAGTTATGGAATAGGTTAGGTAATTCATTTCTGTTGTGTTGAGTTTACTGCTGTGATTCTTGGACACCGAGTCCTGTGTCTGTTTGAAACGTGCCCAAAGACATCACAGTTTTTTCCTTTCCTTTGGCTTTAATGGTAAATGGTGTCTGGCAGCTCGCAGTACCTTCTGACACTACAGAACAGCCAAACGTGGCCTTTCTCCTTTGAAAGATTTCGCATTTTCCTACTTTTTTCATTGCTTCTTTGCATAAGTATAATGCATTTAGGAACAGTGTTGGGAGTAATGCGTTACAAAAGTAATGAATTGCTGTAATGCATTGCTTTTTGCTGTAACATGGTAATATAAGGCATTACAGAAAAAAATTGGTAATATTTTACTCGGCACAAATGTCAGTAACGCGTGTTACAACATTTTTAACCCGGAATGAAGTGATGTTTTTTTTTTCTTCATACAAATTTGCCGAAATCACTGCGGGATCAGCAGAAGAGAAATGTCCGCGCAAAATGTTTCACTTCTTGTAGTCAGACAGAACAGAGAGATGAGTGAATCTGCAGCTGATCTAATGTCGGATAGTCCTGTTTTTAACCATAAGCTCAGCTCAGTCAGATACCACATCACCTTCCACTGGCTGTGTAATGAGCTTATTGAGCATCATGAGCTCCATTTAGATTGCCAAATCCATATTTCCAGTTATTTTGGTGAGAGTAACTTAAAAGTAATGCAGTAGTAGTGTAATGCCTTACATTATAAATACAGTAATATTGTCATGTAACAAATTACTTTGAAATTACAGTAACAAGTAATAAATAACACATTACAGTTTTGAAGTAACTTGCCCACCATTGGTAGTAATAGCAAACATGATGGAAGTGACTGAGTGTATGGTGGTGGTAGAAGTAGCAATAGTAGTAGTCATGGTAGTAGTGTTAGTAGCACTGGAACAGCATTCCTGTAGAACCTTGGTGCAACACAAAGAACAAAAAACAGAACACGACAAGTTTACATAGTTTCAGGCAGGACAGGAATGAGCAGAGTCCAAAGAGAGTAGGAAAAACACAAAAGCAAGTGTACAATTTTACAGGACAATATACACTGCAGTCAACAAAAGCAGCTACAGTACTAGTTTTGAATTAATACGTATGATAACAAACACTGTACTCTTGCAGGAGAAACCTTCATGCTTGCAGAAATGCAAACACTGAGGCAGAGAACAATAAATAATTGTGCAAACAATAGCAACAACAGGATAAAGAAAATTTGTAGTTTATAATAAATAACAGGCATTTACAGAGGCTGTTTTTCATTCTAGAGCTGTGCAGTGTGTATGTGCATGGTGTTAGTGTGAAAGAGTTCAGTACAGTGGTGTGTTTTTGTGTGGGTGCAGTTTATGGTATGGACTCCTGATTAAGGAGTTTGATGGCCCGAGGGAAGAATTGTTTCTTGTTCTGGCAGCAGAGGCCTGTATGCTATGGGTGTGGGAGGAATGAGTGGGGTCACACACAATGCTTGTGGTTTTGTGGATGCAGTGTGTGGTTTAAATGCCTATGACAGAGTAGAGAGCGACCCCGGTGGTCTTCTCAGCTGTCCTCACTATCCTCTGAAGGGTCTTGTTATATGAAACAGATCAATTGTTGTACCAAGCTGCAATACCACATACGATGCTTTATATAGTCCCTATGGGACTGGGTGGGGGAGGTGCACTCACCTCAGTCTCCGCAGGAAGTAGAGATACTGCTGGGCTTTCTAGGCCTTGTAACTGGTGTTGAGGGTCTGTGTGATTCTCCGCAATGTGAACACCAAGGAACTTGGTGTTAGTAGCAATTGTAATAAGAATGGTAGTAGTGGTAGTCATGGTAAAAAGTAGTTGTAGTAGTTATACTATTAAAAATAGTAGACATAGTTAAGTAGTTGTTGTTGTAATAATAGCAGTAGTAATAATGATAGTAAAAGTAGTTAGAGAAGAAGAAGAAGAAGTTCTTCCACAGCGGACCAGCTCCATTTCCTTCTGTCCTCTGCATCTTCCTCTCACACCAACTGCCTGCATGTCCTCCCTCACCACATCCATAAACCTCCTACTAGGCCTTCTTCTGCTCCTCTTCCCTGCAGCTCCATCCTCCACATCCTTCTCCCAACACACTCAGAGTCTCTCCTCAGCATCCTTCTACAACATACTGAGTCTCTCCTCAGCACAGGTCTAAACCAACGCAGCCCCGCCTCTCTGACTATTCTCGAGCTGTCCCTCTAATAAACTCAATACTGATCCTGTCCATCCTCATCACTCCCAGTGCAAATCTGAACATTTCCACCTCCAGGTCTGTTTCCTATCTTTTCATCAGTGCCACCGTCTCCAAACCATCAAACCAAACAACATAGCTGGTCTCACAATCTTCCCTTTCACTCTTGCTGGTACCTGCCTGTCACAAATCACTCCTGCCACTCTTCTCTATCCATTCCACCCTGCCTGCACCCACTCAGAAGAACAACAACAATAAGAAGAAAAAGAAGAAGTAGTACTACTTCTTCATCCTTCCCTTTTCTTGTGGTTGTTGTTATAATTAGTAATAGCATGAATATGTGTTGAACTGTTTAAATATGACTCTGCTTTGGTTCTTTTCACACAGCCTCGTTATGGAAGCAGTCTGTTTGTGTGAGATTGACTCTACACCACAGGGGGGCGCTACACACCGTCATGAAGCACAGTGGGCTACCAATGTTCATTTCTGAGCTTCATTGTTCATGCGTTGAGTGGACTGATATGTAACTAAGATTTTTGTTAGTTTGCAGGTCTAGAACTTTTAGCAGTTATACCTCTTTTCACATTAGCTGTGATTTGTTGGGTTATTGTTGAAGTAGTGCAGATTACATTTGATTGCATACAGCCCGTTTTGCCCTGATGGTGGTTGTAGAGCTCTCCGAGGTGCTGAGACTTCTGCTGCTGTTACAGACACAGCTCGATTTAGAGCTGCAGGCCTGCTGGAGATAAAGATATCTCCAAGGTGGAGATGGTGAAGCAGACAACAAAAACGATCCTACTGAAGATGAGCAGAAGCCCAAAGCCTAAACGCATTGTATAGAAAAAATGTCTAGATATCGTTACTATTTATGTAGCCTACATATATATATATGTATATA
>JBBPCY010000001.1:43586223-43598570 GCA_037974405.1 Brachyalestes nurse
CCAGACTTCATCCAATTGAGAATCTCTGATTTAAAGATTGCTGCACACAAGCGGCGTCCATCCAACATCCAACTCCAACCATGAAATCGACAAAAATACCAGTGTCTAGATGTGCCAGGCCTGTGGAGATTGTGGAGACGCAAAGAGACTTGTCGCTGTAATCATTGCAAAATGTGGCTGTACAAAGTGTTGATTCTGGGAGGGGGTGAATAGTTATGCATGCTCGGCTTTTCTTTTTTTGTTTGTTTCACAATAAAAAAATGTATTTGCATCTGCAAAGTGGTCGCTGTGTTGTGTAAATTCCAGGTGGTAAGGGAATAAGATCGAGAGAAGGCTATTTGGAGTTAACTATATTTCTATTAGAAAGCTAGCAGAAAATAAATCATTCTCTTAACATTGTTTAAAGTTAAAAAATGTGGTCAGCCCAGACACTAGTCTACGTTAAAAATACCTTATTTTGATTCTAAGAATTGCTCATTTAGTCATTACCAAATACAATCACAGTCAACTCATCCATGTATTCCAAAATGCAGTGAGTTTAAGGACACTAAGGAGTACCTCTGTAGCATAAAGGATGTTAATTATCCTGGTGAGGATTGGGTTGTTCTCGTTCTCATGTTCCTGGCAGATCAGCTCAATGTCTCGGAGTTTGCTGAAGTAGAAATCTCTTTCCTTCTCCAGTCCGTCCACAGTCAGCTTTAGTTCCATTAACTTCACAGGAGAGTGAGAACAAAAACAAGAGAGCAGTGCATGTTACCACTAACAACAATGTATGTTTCCACAGAGATGGATTTCTTCTAAGCAATACAGGTCAGTAAAAATAGGTCAGTGCACTCTAATGACACTTTGTTCTTTAAGCGGTTCTAAAGAACTATTTCTTTAAACTAGATCTATAATGAGGACATATCTGGAAGTTCAATTGTCCGTTTAAGCAGAGAGACAGATGGTAGAACTTGCAGACGGATTTGAGGAATAGAGCCAAAGAACAAAAAAAAAAACCCTTAATTAAATCAAATTCAGTCTTACACCACATAACTGCAAATCCAGAGAATAAGATAATGACACACTCCCCATGTGAAACATTAAAAGGTAGAGTAAGACTTCCTTACCCTCCCGGGGACTCTACCTGTTGATTAAGCTCCATGATTTCTGCGTCCCCGCCCCCGTTCCTGGCCAGACTGGGGTTCTTCCTGATGGTAGTCGTCACCCTCTGTGGCGTGGGCATGTTTTTTGGTACTGTTGGCGATGTTCTCTGAGGCCCTGAAATTGGAATGGCTTCAGTGTTTAGCCACAGTACATCTTACGCATCCAGTATTATTTGGGAAAAAAATATTTCATGCAATAAGCTTATGTAGCACTGTTGGAAAACACATACTTATATAAACAGCAACATGTAATGATCTAAGCTAAATTTGGTGCTTAAAGCTTGATTAGGACCAGCCTTTTTGTCAAAAGCTGTTGCATGGGCACTTGGTCACTGCCGCAACTTTGGTTATGCCCAAGAAAGCTCAAAAACAGAAGCTACCAAAAAACAACGTTTATCTTTTCAGGTAGGTTTAACCAAAGTCACGTTGTTATGAAAAGCTGTTAATATAGACTGAATTGTGAACACATTATCAATCCAGCCCAATGACATTACAGTAAGAATCAAGCATCCGTTTCTTCCAATTTACTTTTACTGCAGTTTTTACTGCAATTTACTGCATCTGATTTTAAGTTCCATAGAATAGCTTCCTGCCATCAATTTTCAGGTCTCATTATCTGGACTGAGGGATGACCAGAAACGACTCATTTGAGTACTTGCAGTGCAAGAGAGTACATTGAGTTCAGCCCTTATGGAATGTCTATTTGTATTTGTCCAGACATTGTGTTCCTTTGTTAGTATGGGCACCAGTCAAATATATCAAGGCATTTTTCCCAATGGCACTGAGCTGAATGTTTCACTACAAGATGCAATTTCATGTGAAATTCCTTTTTCACTACTATGGAAGCTTGAGCATGGAGCAGTCATTCCGAAAACCGTGCACAAACCAGCTGCTTGCAGAGCAATCAACCAGTAGAAGTTTAGCAATGGATGCAGCAGAAGTGCAGTAGAATCATGGGGTTACCTGGACCAGTTCTCTTGGGTTTGTGGGAAAAGTGTTCACCTGGATTCGGTGGAGGAACCATGTCTTGGCCCTGTCTAGCTTGAAGAGGATCATACTCTTTGCCATCGTAGTTGGCATCAAAGAATTTCTTAAACCACTGGACGAATTCAAAGTTGTCCTGGAACTTCCCCTTTACAAGCTTTTCCACTGGGATTATCTGATTGGCAAAGGAGAAACGGAGAGAAATTAATCACGCTGAGAGGATCATGGGTATTAGCCTAATTATTTCAAATAGACTGTTTGATACAATGAAATTGATGCAAGAGATCTTAAAGTATCAACAATAAATTCTCAGTTATTAAAGCAAACACAAGGCACAATGAACAAACACTTTATACATTTAACAATGTCTCATTCTTATAATCAAGTGCTGAATCACAGTCACATGCGTACTTTCCAATTAAGTAGTAACTGGACTTGATTGTAAAATTTAATGACAAATATGTTACTGAAGGAAATGTATATGAACAGCTCACAGACGTGGCACAAAAATGTTAAAAAATACAACAAAAAAAAGGGAACAGACTAACTTTATCAACGCTCATCCTCTTGAAAGCTGCCTGCAGAACTTTAAAGTTGTGTATATACTCATGTTCCAGCTTTGCCTGGAATTTCACCTTCTTTAAAAAAATACATCCAGGGAATAACATGTCCATGAACTGACAGTATGCTGCACCTGTATGCAAACAAAAAAAGAAAGCTGTTTAATCCAAATGCAACACAAATATATACCGGTCAGCCATAACATTAAGACCCCTGGTTTGATACTGTGGGTCATGCCACCAAAACAGCTCTGCCTTGTCGAGGCATGAACTCCACAAGACGTCTTAGGGTGCGCTGTGGTATCTGGGACCAAGATGTTAGCAGATGATTCTATAAATCCTGAACATTGTGAGGTGGGGCCTCTGGGATTGGACTATTTTGTCCAGTTCAACCCTCAGATGCAAAACTGGACAGAGATCTGGGGAATTTGGAGACTAAGTCAACACCTTGAACTCTCTGTCATGTTCATGTGCCCACTGTAGATGCTTTCGGTGGTGGATAGAGGCCAGCATGGGCCCCATACACAATACTGTATGTTCTGACACCTTTCTATCACAGACAGCGTTAATCTGTTTGCAATACATCAAATTTAGGAAATGGCCATTCACTTGTTGCCTATATATCCCACCCCTATGATAGATGCTGTTGTTAAGAAATAATCAATTGTACTCACTTCACCTGTGACTGGTTTTAATGTTGTGGCTGACTGGTGTGAGTTTATTTCAAAAATACTGCCATTTCAGAGTCCTGACCAGGCCTTTTCCCAGCATTCATGGGGATTAATCAGAATCATTTAGACCCAGATATCTGTGCAATTCAGGACTCCTGGAATCAAGATTAGGAAAGTGTGGAAAAAGTGAATCACTAAATCTTTTTGCAGATTAACCTAGACTCACCTGAACATAACTGTTCTATTTTGGTGTAGCTGAGCTGTAGAGAGTCATTAACCCACGCCAGCATATCATGTCGGCTCAGGTTCTCGTTGGTTACAGACGTTGAGTGTACATTCACTGCCATTCCCTACAGGGGACAAAAAAAAAATAAACAAAACAAGACAGCTCATGTCTGAGCAAACTAACCAGCATTTATTACCAGTGTCACAATGAAGGGTGTGCCTCAGCACTGCACAGTTAAGTTTTGTCTCACACATGCCAGAACTGATCATTAACTGTCAAGATGAATCTGAGGTGGCAGGTAAGAGACGAAATGGTGCAGTGCTGCAGCACTTCCCAGACTTTCTTCTCCTTTGTCATCTAAAGCAGTTTCTGGGGTGTCATCACAGAGAACAAGCAGAAAAAGCAATCAGATTCCTTTTTGCTTCCGGTCCATAGAAGTTAATCCTTCCAGATTAGACTGAGTTTATTCAGTGTCTCCAAGAATCCATCAAGCACTCACATCTGGCACATCCAACCTGCCAGCTACATTCAGCTTCATTATGAACTGTCCTCACATTTGAAACTGCATTGATCACAAAGCTGTCAAAATCAGATATTGATTTTTTTCTTTATGATTTTTTTCTTTATGATGTTGGGGATTTTTTACAGTATAATTTAAAATTACTTCTCTTAAGACACCACGGTCTTTCTGTAAGAGGCGCTTTGATGCAAAAGCATCATTCTGTGAATAAACTCTTGCAACGCGCATTACCATGTAACACACATACATAGTTTCTCAGGGTTTGAACCTTACTTCCAATGAAGCGCAATCTTAATGCTTCTGCATACCAAGATACTTTGGACAACGCCATACTTCCAACTTTGTGGACCCAGTTTGGGAGAGAAGCTTTTCGATTACAGCATGACTGTGCCCCAGTACACAAAGCAGGGTCCATAAAGACATGGCTGGATGAGTTCGGCGTGGAAGAACTTGACTGGCCCGCATAGACCTGACCTCAACCCCATCCAACACCTTTGGGATGAATTGGAACAGAGCTTGTGAGCCAGGCTTTCTCATCCAACATCAGTATTTGACCTCATAAATGCTCTACAGAACGGACGGGCGCGAATTCCCACAGAAACACTCCGAAACCTTGCGGGAAGCCTTCCAAGAAAAGTGAAAGCTTTTCTAGCTGCAAAGTGGGGACTGACTCCATATTAAAGTCTATGTATTTAAAAGCAATGTGATTGTTAGTGTAATGGTCAGGAGTCGTAATATATAGTCGTAATATATACCGTGTAATTATGTGAATTAACTCTTGTAAGTTACGTAACTCACATACATGTATGTGGCAGTTTAACACTTGTTCTCACTCTAACGTTAGCACACTGCACATCACACAGGTAGTCGAGTATAGGTTACACTGGCCTTCATTCATAAAAGTGGACAAAAGTATTGGGACGCCTGACCATCACACCGACAGGGACTTTTATGACATTGCATTCAAATGCTTAGACTTTACTCATGTTTAATTACATTATTTACTCTTAAACAACAGTCGCGTTTTATTCTGATATCGGTGGCGTTTTTCAATACAGCTGCAAAGCCTCCCACATGCCGGGAGGCCTGCTCTTCTGCATTAAAGGTCTCTCATTTAAATCTTCCGCGCATTAACTGCTATATCGAGGTTCTAAATGAAACAAAAAAACAATGTCAGGGCTGCTGGAGAAGGTGATATGTTTTATTTATGAGGAACTCAGCCAGTAATTGCCAGTGAGGGAGGGATAGACAGCCCTCGGGTCGAGCTGAGGGAGCTTATTCCAGTAGCGTTCATGTTTAAAGAGGGGAGCCCTGACAGCCTCCCCGGGCCTTCATCACTGCCGTGATTTCTGCCCTCATTGTTGTCTGGGACGCTTTTTAAGGTCATTATTTTAACTTCTTAATCAAATTTCTAGATACTATGAGAGGTCTAAGTGTTTCGTTGGTGCCTTGAATCGGACACCCGTTATGGCAGGCCTGGCAGTTGCTAGTGGCGTCAGTGACTGGACCTGGGATACGGCTTATCCAGTAAACACCGACAAAGGCCTGATATAGAAAACCCGCCCGGTACGGTTACGAAACAAACCTCACAGGCAAAATAACGTTTCTCCTGGTACTTACGGTGTTATTTGAGGGGCGATGTAGCCACGCTGAACCGAAATAGCCTCCCGTACCACGTCCCTGTCAAAATACGCACGGTGTGGAGCCGCGGGTTAGCAGATGCTGCGGTGCAGTGCTCAGAGTCGCCCCGCCTACAGCGCGCCTCGCCCCGCCCCTGATCCCCAGACAAGCGCGGTGCTGCCCGGCGGCCTGCTGGTGGCGCCCTCAATAACAACCACTTAGTAACAGCCTAGTAACGCAGTAACTACAGTGGACAGAAGTATTGGGGCACCTGAAAACAGCTTCCGTTCTTCTTGGAAGGCTTACCACATAAATTTGGAGCGTTTCTGTGGCAATTTGAGCCCATGCATTCTGTAGAGCATTTATGAAGTCAGGCACTGATGTTGCACGAGAAGGTCTGGCTCATGATCTCCATTCTAGTTCATCTAAAAGGTGTTGGATGGGGTTGAGGTCAGGGCTCTGTCACATCAAACTCATCCAATTTGTCACATTATGCAAACTCATCATGTCTTTATGGACCTTGCTTTTGCTCTGGGGCACAGTCATTCTGGAACTGAAAAGGTTCTTCCCCAAACTGTGTCTACAAAGTTGGAACTACATGGTGTGTCTAAAATGTCTTGGTAGGCTGAAGCATAAGAAATAAGGGGCCACTTGAATTCAGTAATGAGGTGTGTCCCAATACCTGTGTCCATGTAGTTTATAGTGCAGTATGTAACCTTTAGATATTAGCAATTAAGCCACTTTTACTCAGTGCAGTCATTTGTGTGTGTAGTGTTGCATTACCAAGACTTCTATTCCTCTATTTTCTAGTTATAGTAAAGGTGTGTGAATCACTTTTTATAGGACTGAATATAGCTGACCCAAGTGTAAAATATTGCACATTTTTTGAACACGTGCACATTCTTGCACAAGTTTTGAAGCATAAGCTATGGTTAAAAACATACTGAGTATTTAAACATTTCACAAGCCTTGAGGCATTTAGGGGCTATAAATGTTATCAGTGTAAACATGTTTTACACGTTATATAGTTGCCAATGTATTCAGTGGACCAGTACAAAATTGTATGAATTTAGCGTGCTCGTACATTCTGGAAAACACTAACTTCCATCTGAGGATCAAGGGTAGGAGATGCAAGGTTGGAAAGGGTTTATTTGTACTCATGAGAGGAACAGAACATACATACAATTATAATGCATACATACATTATATTAAAAAAGAAGGTTGAAAACGTACTGAAACCCAAAAAGAAACAAAAACAAAAAAAAAAACATCCACACATACATGAATATTCAGCACCAATAATATATATGACTATTGTTTTTGCTGGAGTGTTTTACTGTGACATTTTTACCTCTAACTCATTACTGTGGTTCACATACTCTCTACAGCAGGGTCTCCCAATGCTTTGAGCTAGACTACAGAGGCAGGTGGAACTAGAATTAGTAAAAGACACATGTTGCAGTGAATGTCTTTTAAATCTACCACTTCAGTACGTTTGTGAGCTATTTGGCCATTTGCGGTGGTTATAATCAGTCATTCGTAACAGGAAGGGTTTACAAGATTTGACTAAGGTGTACAAAGGATATTACAAGTGTGAAGGCTATTTTCATGACGTGCAAACCAGAGCTGCTCTCACTGCACAGTATTATCAGCGTGGAAGAGTTAGTCTTCTCAAGAAAGAGTTGGAATGAGAACATTTGATGCACCTTCTTTAAACAGCAAAGACCATTCTACCTTCAAACCTAGTCCTAAAACAGTGACGATGGTAATGATGTTTTAATGTTATCTGTATATGACAGTAAACTTGAAACTTGAAGTGCTCTTAAGACAACAGTTTAAGAGAATGTGCAAGTGTTTGTGACGAGCTGAGAACATTATTGGCATTATCAGTGGAACGGTGAGCTCGATCAGGCATTAGGCAATCCCAGGTAGTCACGACGCAGTCAAATGCACACAAGAAAATCACTGTTGATATGTGACACAGCAAACGTGGCAGTCATGTTCATTCACATTTATGGGAGGTACAGGGCTGTGCTAGTTGGCCGTAAACACCCTTTGCGAATGTAGGAATGATTTTAGCTATCGATAACACTTTCAAATAGTGACACAATACAAGTCTACCACACAGGGATGCACCGTTGTTGCCACTCACCATGTAGTGTGAAACAAAAAACAACACGTGCCAGAGCATTGACAAAAGAATAAAACAAATGTTACACTGTTTATGGCTAAATTGATGCTGTGGCAAGAACTAGATTTAATCACTTTAAATTTCCTTTACATCTTCCACGAGTCAACAGTGAATATATATATAATATATTAAAAAAATCACTAAAACATAAAACACAAAAGCAATATCAACTTAACATTTAGCTGAGGAGCGTCATCATTTCTGACCACTTGACCACAACAGGTGTACGGTTTAACAAATAAGAGAGGCAGGATCGTACTGTACATAAGTGCAATTCCAGAGATAAAACACTGAGGTAAACACAAAATCATGTGCCCGGACAATTAAAAAATGTGGTTAAATAACTATACATTGTTACACATCCTGTAGCCACACTAATAGAAAATGCTTTCCCTTTTCTGCCAAATGTCCAGATTATTCTTTTTAGAGAGCGTTTAGTTGTTGCATATCACAGTGCACTGATATCAATATAGTGATAAAAGAGACAGGGTCAGGACCACTACCCTAGTTTACGGAATCATACGACACGCAGATCAGATCAACCAACTAAAAAAATGCCTATGTCATATTTCAATAGTCACATCTCTCACAAACATTCCACACATGCTCTACAAACACACCGATACCTTGTTTTCCTATTTTCCTTCAGCATATGCAGCACCTTTTCTCCTCATACCTTTAACAACACTTGGGGTTTTTTTTTGTTACGCTTGTAGTAAGTGATGAGGATTAGATCATTTTGGTCGGATGTGAAGTCGTCAAATCATGTTTAGGTGTTTTGTTTAAGGTTTTCAGCTATTCAGTGGATCCAAAAATAGCAGCAGCTGGCGTTACCATATGCCACTGGATCGGCCACCAGGAGGAGCCAAAATCCTTTGGGATGATCTCTTTGGGAGGTTATCATCAATCTGGACACCTGTCAGAAAACACAAAGGTCTTAGAAATTGCAAGGTACATGTTAATGCATAAAGAAGGTTCAAATAAGGTTCAACGGTGTAGTTAAAGCCTATATGCATTGATAGCTAAAGTAAAGTGGCCCCTTATAGTCACATGTGACCACACCACAACAGCACACAGTGTGAACTATGTGAAATTCTTTTTGTGCATTCAATCCATTCAACAAGTGATGCTGGGGGCTTCCACCAACAAGGGGCCGCCCGGGGAGCAGCAAAACAAAAGTGGCAAAACAGTCGATTAAAAGCTATACAACACAACAAGATAGAATAAAAAAGTAGACTTTACAGCAAACACAAAAACTATGAGCAGACATTTGTATGTGTATGCTAATGTATGTGTCTATATAAACCTATATATGTATGTGTATGTGTACACATATATATTGGGGCCAGAAAACAGATCACTCGTAACTGCCAATGTTAAATACATTATAGTACCAGATAAGCTGAAGCTGGACTCATGCAGGTCTCTCATTCCTCCATGGCGGGTGCAGGGCCGATGGGCTATGTCCCCATGTGTAGGGGCCGTCTCCTTCTTTCCTGAGTTTTGTACCGCAGCCACATCCCCTGTGTAGGGAGCACGGTCCACTCCCTTCAAAGCCTGGCACTGAAAGAAAAAGGGAACATCCAAAATATGAATCCTCTAGATCCTAATCTATAGTCCAGATCCTCACTTACAGTTCCGTAAAAGTCGACAGAATTATGCAATCACATTATACAGCAACTTGGCTACTACAACAGCTTGATGCTGTGTAGCGTCAGTGTTCTATACTGTTTATAAGCTTGAGCACACAATAAATATACATGTTTGACCTTTTTTTGTTCACCAGCACCTTTTCTGTGAGAACTGTGAGAATGAAAAACGGAAGTATGGAGTTCAAGGAGTTGAAAAAAGGGGTAAACAGAAAATGGTAATCTGTTGTTTCCACTAAAAACAACTGAAGAATTACGGTCTATTCAGGGTGTCAGAGACGACCAGACTGTGAGCCTTAGTACTAAATTAACAGATTTTTGTCAATACCTTCTCCCTCTGCACCATCTTCTTGTAGAGATAGTCTGGGAAGGTTCGGAGGGGGTAGAACTTTCCCGAGCCCTCAGCACAGGTGAAGATGCCGTTTTCAAAAACCACGCGGCCACGACTGATGGTGACCAGCGGCACACCATGACAACGCATGCCCTCATACAGGTTCACATCTCCACCCTGCCACTGTGTGGTCACTGAGACGGTCCTACACAAAGAGCACATTTTTAAGGGACAGGTATGGCAGGTAGTGTCATTTCCATATATTTTTCAATATTTTTTTTTGGTAGCTTTTTTTGGGTTTTTTTTTTTGGTAGCTTGAAACAGCATTTATTGGGAATAACTGCCATTTTATATTCAAACCACAGTGTCCCAAACTGCATCATCACCTAAATAGTGCTAATTGTTTTGTGTACCTGGTTGACTCAGGGTCCCAGACCACCACATCAGCGTCAGCTCCAGGGATGATCCTGCCTTTCCTGGGGTACAGGTTGTAGATCTTTGCAGCATTGGAGCTTGTAACAGCAACAAACCGGTTCTCATCCATCTTCCCTCCAACCTAATGAGAAAAAATATTTAGGATCCTGATGGGTTTCTACTGGATAGTTGTTTGTTCTTTAAGTTTGTGGTTGATGTTCTCAGTGATAGAGAGTGGCAGACTGAATCTCCTGGCACACAGATTTTGCGAAAGTCAAGTAGGTGTCTCTGCCTACAGGTGTAAAATCATGCCTTGAATGCAAAAGTTATGATCCTTTGCAGATTTGAATGATCCTTTTACACATTTGAATGCAAAGTTACTATTTATTTGTTGCATTTAACAGAAAAAAACATGTGCCTGTGCAGACGTTAGGGCATATTTTTACAATTTATTGTATATACACACTGCCAATAAAAAACATACTAAAAGTTGCCAAAGTGTCACCAACCCTTCTCCTGAAGATCTACGTAGAGAGTTTGATTCCAAATTGTTGCCCCTCATCTGACAGCCAAGGTTAGCTGGCTGGGGGTGTTTCAAATATTTGCACATGACTGTAGCTACATATATAAACTGACAGTAGGTAAAGTGCCCCCTTATAGTCATGTGTGAACACACCACAGCACACAGTGTGAACAATGAGAAATCTTTCTCTGCATTTTACTCATTCTAGTGAAGCAGGGGGCTGCCACCGACGAGGGGCGCCCGGGGAGCAGTGTGTGGGGATGTTACCTTGCTCAAAGGCACCTCACTGACGACACTGGCAGTCCTAGGATTCAAATCCACAACCTTCTGATCACAGGGGCAACTCCCTACAACCTTCTGATCACAGGGGCAACTCCCTAACCACTCCCTGCCCCAATTGGCATTACCTGACAATGCTACTTCAGTGCATGTTATTTTGTAGAATCCAAAACCTCTTTTTATTCTATTTTCTAATTGCATGTACATCTTTGGCATGAAGAAAACGTCCACTGGTCAAACTCTGGGTTTGGAGTTTCTTCTAACCATAATTATCTGCCTCCCCCATGTGGCCAAATTAAAAAATGCAGATTTTGAAAACACCCAAATTAGACATGCATGTTTTTTTCATGAGCATCTTAATCACATGCAAAATAAAGACCTTTTAGTGTTTTGAAATGTGAATGACTATGTCCCAACCCTTATTAATCGGATTATGTTCTAGTGAAGTAATTCAAGGGTTTGGGGATGACAAATTACTTGTGAGATTTATAAAAGGTCACTGGGTTGCTGCTAATTCTGTATGACATGAGACATACCACTCCTTTCTCCCAGATGACACTCATGCGGTCCTGCACCCCAGGCACTCCATGAGGGATCTTAGTGAAGTCATCTTTACCCATGGCCTTCTGTTTGGTGGTAAAGGGCCGGTGGTCAGATGTCACCACGTTCAGAGTGTCACTATGGCGGCAGAGAGAGGTGTGAGGATGAGTGAAGCCTTCTTCAGGAGTACAGTCTCGTGTAGAGGTCATGGACTAAATGTAGGATAAAAAGGAACCTACTTTCCGAGCAGGCTAAGCAGGAAGTTGGGTGTGTTGGGGTCCAGTCTCAGCGGGGGCACAGTGACGTATGCAGCTGCATGAACCCAGTCCTGGTGGTAGTACTGGAGGCCGTTTATAACTGCATGGGCAGTGGTTGTCTCCCCATGCACCACTTTACCTACATAAATACCAGTAATTGATTGTGCTGTACTGTAAATAACATACATTGCCCTCCATAATGATTGGCACCCCTGGTTAAAATGTGTTAAAATAAATTCAATTTGTATTGCAGACTCTCACACTGAAAATTGTAGAAAAATGTATCCTTCAACTCAAGTCAATTTTAAGGGAAATTCCTGTTCCACAATTATTGGCACCCCTAACAATTCCTAGGAAATGTAACTGAAGTATTTCTGTCATTTCTACAGTAGTTTACAAAGTTGATCAGAGTATCTAGGAACATTTAATTAGTAATT
>JBBPCY010000001.1:43619117-43649206 GCA_037974405.1 Brachyalestes nurse
TTTCTAATTTACAGTAAGTCTCTATCTTTAACCCCTTTTAAGCCACAAGCTTTTGAAATACTGATGTCAAAATCCAGCATTGTTTTAAAACACCCTGGCACCCTGGAAAATTTTTGAATTTGGGGGCATACCAGTTTATTAATATAGGTACTCATTACAGTACTAGAGCAAAAAAATGATGTCAACCCCTGGTTATACTGATGTTAGATGCAAATGTTGGATGGTTAGTTCTGGATCACAAATGCCACTCCAACCCAGTCCAAACGTATAAAATGGACCTAATTAACTTCAGAGAACGCAGTTTCATTGCCCCACAGCTCAATCCTGGGAGACCTTTATACGCATGGTGGCCTTAGGCATGTGTGTGGCACTGAACACAAGAGCTACACATTAAAGCAGCTGGAATCATTCTTCGGAAAGGGTGTCACTTTTGGACATACAGTGTGGAATGGGTAACAATGGCTACACGAATCTAACATGAGTCAAAGATAAAGCTGACAAATGTGAAGCGTTTAAAGTCTATAAAGCAAGCTGCAACACAAAACTGCTCATGAAATAAATGGTACCTTCATGAGATATCAGATGAGTCATCAAATACACTTGGCATTCGCCTGTTTTTTTTCCCCCCTCACTCCACTGCTATTGCTGGGAATGAGGAACTGGGTAGTATACAGAAAAACAATCAGGATGAAAACGTCTTCACTTTTTACAAACCCGAATCAACGACCACATGAACAGAGTGGACCTGATCTTGCATCAGCACTATTGCATTGAGGGCTGTCAATATCAATGGACCCTTCTCTGACCATTGCGTGACCTGTGTCGCTAAACTCCCTATTGTTTCTGAGGTGGGACAGTGGCGAGCAGCGGTACTCACCTCCATCTTCCACTTGGCCAGCAACTCCTCCCTGGTCCTCTTGCTAATGTAATAAGGGTCACCGGCCTGGAAGGTTACTCTGGGCATGGGTCTCTGCCGCAGGCTGATTTCCCAGCCCACTCCCCCACGGAGCCTGCCTCGAGCTCCCTGTTTAAAGGGACAAATAAAAAGAAAAAGGGAAAAAAAAAATTAACCGCTTGTTTAGTTCACTCAGCTTATCTCTCCGCACTACCGTTAAAAGAGGGAAGGAAGCAGGCAGTTTCTTGGAGAGCGATACGGGCTTTGTTTGTTGGAGGGATGGGGGCGGGGAGGCCAACGAGGTAGAGAGAGGCTGACTCACACACTCCGGGAGCTGGGCAGAACGGAGACTGTGTGAGCGCACACTCAGATGGTGGGGTACACTCTAATCAAAGAGTGGCCCCGGTCTCCCTCGGTCCCTTCAGCCAGCTACTGCTCGTGGAAGAATGGGACCAACCAGAGGACCAAGTGTATTTGATAGTTCAAATCAAGTCGCCATTAGGGTACCATTTCTTTCACAACTACGTAGTCTCAGGAAAGAAGCTTTGTAACTGCGACCGAAACTGGAGACTGTCCTAATTGCAGACAATTGAGCTCTTGACAAAGAAGGAATGTACTGGAACACATATGCAGACACACACACACACACACACACACACATATACACATACTCATACAGGCAGAGGACACACAGATAACACTGAGGAAGGTCTATACCTCATTCTTCACGGAGTCTCCGCCCTCGTCCTCCTTGTGCTCAACGTCTAGAGAGACACACAATCACACAAGAAGACATAATTACCTTAAAAAGCTCTTGATAGCCTAGGGTTTGTGACAATAGATCAATATCTGTTAAGAAATATAATCTCGCCTAGGAGCTTCTCTATACACTTACAGAAAGGTGCACCAAGAAAAAAAGCTTCAAAAGGACATTAAACTCACAATCTATACATGCACATTGAGATAATGGAGCGTAGAAAAAGATCAATGCTGAAAGAACAGTGAAGAATAGAAGGAGCGGTTACAAGAGCTTTTAACAGATCTGTAATTACTAATTACCAAAGAGAAATCCATCACAGCGTATCTCTGTATTGTCATGCTAGGTTAAAAGGACAAAAGTTGCCATTGTGTGTTAAAATGATTGCCAAGTACTAAAACAGCCATTTAGGAACACAATGAATACCTTAAAATCATTAAAAACAGAATCACAGGGGCATTTCCTGCTCACTTAACATTATGCAAAGAGGCCTAGTGGTGTATGTGGCTGTATTACACGCAGCAGCTACTCTATTTCGTATTTTGCTGACTACATGCGGAAACCTTGCCCAGTAGCCTTTGAGGTGCTCTGGCATTTTAATGCTCCATTGAGAATACATGGAAAAGTCATTTTGGTGGTAATTCAGCCTTGTGAGCGCATTGTTGTTGTGATTATACACAAGTACATGAGAGTACAGTAGCCTAAAATTGCTATTTTAGTAATATCCCCTCAGTGAATAACATGCAACGCTACGTTATAGTGGCCTTTATCTCATTATGATGCTCTATTTGTAAGTGTTCCTTCTAGATCAACATCATACAGGTCTCCACAAGCAAACTCAACAGACAGGATGCGACAAGAGGAGGGCTTCAGGTTCAAATAAGCAGCCGATAACTGCAGAACTCCTGGCACATTCTGGAGAGTGAGACACACTGAATGAAGTGGGTCTCAATGATGATTACATGCACATTTCTGAAGAGCCCCCTACACTGGCCCTACATCAATTTCATGTTCAATATGAGCTATAATCAAAATTAATGCGACACTGTATGCCTATGTGTCGCATGACAGGCCTTGTCTTGCATGTTGCACTCTGTTGGAATTCTTTTCTTGTTCCCTTCTTTTTGGTTTTTCACTTTACACTTCATTGCACATGCACATCCATCATTTGGTAGCTTGTTACCTAGGGCTTCTACACATTCATAACATTCTTTGAATTGTAAGAGTAAACCCCTCTGGGCCCTATTTAGAAACACAATATTTAAAAAACTGCATTCAAGAGGTTACCGTTCATAGAGAAGAACCATTTGACAAGACAAATAACCATTTAAGCAATCAAATAGTAAGCAATTAAAATGGCTTTTTAAGAGTGTGATGAAATGTTTAATTCTTTGTTTTAACAAAATAAATATCTACCTGGTTGACTACACTCTTGAAAAGAAAGCTGGCAAAAGGGTTTTTCATAAAATGTTTTTTTTTTTCCCAGTTAAAAATGCCACAATGCCACTTCGTCTTGCACAATACACAGTTTGTCCATTATGCAACTTTACATACAGGGCGAATAACCAATGACTCATTGTTAGACATATTACACACTATTTGGTGTAGGAGCCGGTATTTAAATCCCTATATCATGCACAGTATCCTGAAGTAGAGATCCATTTGAGACACATGCTTGGTGGCCACCTCTGTTACTCGTCTCCTCATCTGTGTATCTGTATTAACGGCCTCTGGTTCAAAGTTTAGTTAAGCGTTTACGTGATAGTTCAAGCTTTTGCCAATATCTCGTACAGTTATTTTGGCCTGTACTGAACCGATACTGAAATTGAATATTGGATCGGCACACTCCTGAAACAAACTAATGTGAAAATTAAGGTAAATGTGAATTAAGTTGTATAAATGTGAGTATTAATCTGTGTTCAGCCCAACAAACACTGGGTGTTCAGACACTGCTAAGAGGTTTCATTAGTAATAGCATTTGGTACAGAGCATCATGGTACAACATTTTGAATCAGTTCTGAAATCTTAAGTGCCAAAGCTTTACACTCATGACAAATACGTCACCTAAACATAAAATGTCTCGGGGCAGAAAGTTCGGCTTGTAATGTGAACGTAGCCTCTGACAGGGTATCATCCCTGTGAAGAGAAGATTGCGGTTGGAGGTTGAAGGGAGCGGGGAGGTTGAGGAGTGTCAGCCAGAGTGGTGATGAGTATGGAGGGAGGCCAGGTTTACTTTGGCTGTGCTCACACCCCTGACCCTACAGCTCGTCCTGCTGAGCCTCCACAGCTGCCTACTATTAGCCAGGCCCCTCCCCGCCCCCACCACCCGCCGCATGCGAACCTTAACTACGAGCATACTGGACCGCTTGTGCCGACGACATCCGCAGCTAGCCCACTCATTAATCTTAACGACCCAACTTTTAGAATTCAATCAAAGTTGCTTGAAACTACTGTTTGGGGGGAAAAAAAGCTGAAGCCCTTGAAGTTATTTGCACTACGTTGTTTGGATAAGTGCTGCACTAACTAAGCTGCTCTTCATACCAGATGGGTTAATCTAGAGTGACTAACTATGCAATTTAGGCATACACACATGTACACAGTCCTGGGAAAAAAAAGTTCCCCAGAAAAGGCACAGGAAATGAACTGGAATTCAAAAATAAAAAAAACTACATATATATGTATAAAACACTAATTAAAACATTATTTTCAAGATAATTGCGGAGAAACGTGTGACCAGTTAAACTCTGCAGCACTATGCTTAATGTTCAATTTCAGTTCTGTTTCTATCCACTTTGCAAAACGGCTTTTCAACCTGTTGAAAGCTGCGAGTCTTTCACCCCCGTGGCATTGATTTACATTCCTAAAGTCTTTACGTATAAAAGGACATACTTCATTCCTAAACAAATCTGTTCTGCCTGGTTTCAGAAGGGCACCCAGGGGTTAGGCTGAGGCTACAATTTCTAGTGACCTGAAACTCTAGCAGGGCTATTACAATGATTCATGATTCATGAGCAATGAGACAGTTCTAAGCAGGGCATGGAAAGCGTGAGGAGCATGGGCAACCATTCAGTGGAGCACTTTTAATGTTAATTTACACATGAGAGGCTAAAATATGTTATACCTCAATATATTGTGATATAATACAATATGATACTCTAAAAATGGTTCTTCAACTACAAAAAAAAAATATATTGTGATCCAACGAAGGGACAAGAGCACTGCAGGGCCTTACCCTATAGCTCACATCTTGACTGAAGGTAATATCACTACCAATAGTTCATAACGATAACTAGTACTATGGGAAAAAAATGTATATCATGGTTTCAATCATTTTTTTGAAGGGACATTCATTTTCCGAATAAAAACTATTAGAAAAGTATTTTGTCAGTGCCGGTGTGTGTGCACTAGCCTACTGATGCTACCAACACATCAGTGCATTTGTGACAGTTATGATGTGTCCAACCCAAATAACCAGAAAATAACATTGGTTCATTAGTAACCACAGTCTTAAAAGTTGGTTCCATCTTCATTTCATTACATACTAGAGGAGATAAATATCATGACCTATTGTGGGACATAAAAATTCCTTCCTTTTACACCTTTCTTCTAACAGAAAGCACATCTTATGCACCAGAGTTTTTGTTCTAGTTGCACTCACGCCAGAATTCTCTGCCAGACTGGAAATCTCCATTATCGGCATCTTTTTAAGTGGCATTCAAGTAACAAGTACATACGTGTTCAGTTAATTCGTTTTTGAGATTCTGTCTGTATAGCCTATAATTAAGTGCAATCATTCCTATTGTACACATGGCAAAATGTAAAAGAGAATGAAAGGTATAATAATAACACACTTATTACCCAACTTAAATAACAATACTTAAGTTAAAGCAACAGCAAACCATCAACATATCATAGTACTAATCTAATATAGTATACGATCAATCACTATATTATCCAATAAATGGCTCAATATGGCTAATACTCACTATATTGCAAATTTTCAAAGCTGCATATTTAAAAGCTTCCAAAACTACTTTTAAGCCAGAGCCGGTTTTGTATAAGCCATATTTTAGTGTGGTGTCTTCATCAAAAAGGATCTTAAATGATTTATAACGCTCTCCAATATCAAAGCAATTAACTGAATGGACTCCCAACACTCGCTGCGAAAGTCTGAGGAGGGAGGAAAAGATTTTCAGCGCTCTGCCAGATATGTAATGATATATAAAATTATAGGGATTTTTGATCACTAACAGCAGTTTATGAAGTGGCGTTTTCTGTGCATGGTACATGCCAAGTTCTAATGTTTGTAAACAACGGCGCCTCAGGCACTTCCGGGTTCTTCTCCACAACCCAGACAGCACGCGATGCAGCATGAATGACAGCGCTGTACAACATGCCTTTCAGAGCATGGCTAAGCATTAAGGCAAATCCATTAACCTGAAAAACACCTCTCCGTTTTTCACGCACTTTGGATCTCAGATCTTTTCAAGTCATTTGTGTCCTATTCACAAGTCTTGTTTGATTCAAGTCATCAAATCTGTGACTTGAGTCTGCACCTCATCAAGTAATATTGGTGCAAAAAGCTTAAAAATAGGCAAATGTAGATACAGACATGAGAAAATCGAATCAGTCACAGAAATGAAGAACAATGACCGCACTCAGAGTTTTTCAGGGTAGGAGTGCTGATCTAGGATCAGATTCCTCTCTTTTTTTAGGATGAAAAAAGCAACTTTGAAAAGTTTTTTAAAGATCGGCCCAGGTTTGATTACCCTGTCTTGTTAGTCTCGAGTTTACACCATCTGTCAGGTTCATAAATCTACCACCTGATGGCAGCAAAAAACACTAGGTAGTTCTTAACACGCACTTCATTCCTTTATATTTCATTTTACAAAAGATTGAAAGTTTTGCATGTGTGTGTGTGTCTGTGTGAGAGAATGTGAGGCTAATCTACAGCCACTAAGGTGCTGTTGTAAATGTAAGGAAAGGCACAACATACCTCTAAAAAGCGAGAGATGTCCCTCTTGTCGCTGACACCCATGGCCACTACGTTCTCAAACAACCAGAAGAACGGCCTCTCATCTCCTTCTTTAGGACGAGCTTCATGTAAGAGCCGGTAAAACTCAAAAAACAGCCGACCAGTGCCCTCTGTGTGTGTATGTGTGGATGTAGTTGTGTGTGTGTGTATGTGTGTGTGTGTGTGTGTGTGTGTATTGGAGAGAAAAAAAGAAAATATGCAATCATACATGGACCCATATTTCCCACACTACCCCATATGAATGACCCCATGCAAAGTCATGGTCATGCAAAGTCATCAAAATACAAACTAGCAACTAGTTCTTCAAGATGATTGACACATAAAATGAACATTGGCTTTATGTGTATCGCAGTTTACCAAAGAGGCCTTTCCGTGCTGGATTAACTATGGACAGATCGTTACAAGGGCTTCCACCAATGACCAGATCAAAAGGTCCCCACTCATGTATCTATGTGAGAGGAAGAGAGAGAGAGAGAGAGAGAGAGAGAGGTTAGGTTGTATAAAATGTAAGGCTGCATTGAATATTTAATAAAACGAATGAATTAAAATGACCAAAAATGAATGATACCCACGTTCAAATAACCAACACATTTTCCACATTTATGAAACTACACACTTTAGTGGAGATGGGATATTTATAAGCCGACATCCAAGTTAGTCACCAGTAGAACACAACTGTCAGCCCTGTCGCAAAATGTAGTCACTTTTTTACTTTTACCAACACCCACTGTCCTCTGATCCATCACTCCATAACTACATGTTTATTCACAGGTCACTTCTGCATTGTTATGACGCCAGATGCAGTCCAAATGTTCCTACAGCTCTGAGTTGCTTGTCATTGTATTTATTACAGAGAACAAATAGGAAAGTGTTCTAATAAGTGGTCTCTTCAGAGCAGTAAAAAAAAAGCTATACCGGGGAGCCCACTCACACTTTGGGTAATAAACACTGATAAACAATAACTTCATAGCAAGCAGCATAAAATGATCATATTATGCTACTTGCTCTTAAAATTTATCTGTGATTCTGTATTACCTTTGATAGGTAATTGCAAGAAGGTTTCATTAAAAAGCCAAATAAACCAAATGTACAGAAATTAACATAAATATTTATATTTGAGATTATGTTCCAAAATAAAAACCTTCTTGTACCTGTCATATCAAAACCTAGTGACTTAAATGTATCCAAATTTTGGTCCTTTAACATGAAATATTCAGGCAATGGAAAGGGCTGCTGATGTTTTAAAAACAAACAAACAAAAAAATAAGAGTTAGGAGATTTTGATAAGATAACGACCTAATATTGGATATGGAGAGTGGCTGGAGGTGGGCGCCAAGCCCGACAGTGCCACTGAGGACAGCGGAGGGCACAGAGTACAACTGAGCTACTGCGAGCCACTGAGAGTGGCCAGAGGGGGGCGCTAATTTGAAACCTGGGAGAAAGACGCAGGCACACCATGGGAGAGCCCGCAGCCACAACCATTCTCAAGCAGCCAGAAGAACGGGTTATCTCTGTCAACCTGTGGCCTCTGTGTGTATGTGTCAGAATGAATATCTGCATTTAACAATGCTGTGCAAAACCACTCTTTTGAAGCCTGAGAGAAACACCAAAAGAGAACCTGCATCCAGGCTTCCTCCGCACACAACTGGAAGCTGATCCAGGCTGGTGTTCTCTCCCTCTCCTCCCCTTCTTTAAGTCCCAACCTCCTCTCCTAGTCGTGCGGTTTCCGTTCTGTCACGGCTCAGCAAGGTGTCTCACTTCTCCCATTCTGGCAACTTCAGGACGAGGGACTCTCCCTTCTACTCTCTGGACCCATTCAGTGACTTAACTCCTCTGTTTTTATCTTCCATCCTTGCACCTCGTCTGTGATGTTCTCCCCCTGAACAACCTTGCCTCCAGCAGGCTCCACCCTTTCTAGAGGGAAGTTTTGGGAGGCAATGGGAATCTATCCCATGCCGAGTGCCGCCGAGAGTAGCCGGGGGGAGGGGTTCCAAGCTTGCCAGCACCACCAACGGCAGTGGAGAGCAGCCAGAGGGGGGTACCAAGCCTGAATGTGCCACTGAGAGCTGCAGAGAGCAGCCTGAGAGGGGGCCAAGCCCCACAATGCCACCAAGCGCCAGTGGCCAGCGGGGGTCGCCGAGGTTGACAGCGCCATTTAAGGGCAATGGAGAGCAACAAGGGCGAGCGCCAGCCAAACCCAGCAGCCCCGCTGAAGACTGTGGAGAGTGGCCAGAAAAAGGCAACAGGCTCAGCAGCACCACCTGATACTCTGTAAATAGTACTGGCTCCCAAGCATTGCCTCCTGGATGAAATTGCGGCCATAATAACTCATGAGGGTTTTGATCTTGGGAGCCTGCCGAAACAGCAGACAGCTGACATGGGGGTGGGCTTATCCTCTCCCTATCGCTTTATTTCTCTCTCCCTCAACACAAGTGCTGCACAACTCTGTATAATGAGCAACACCTGACATAGATGTCCTGTAGGCCACCTTGGCATCTTGAAAGGGGTTGGGGTGAAAGAGGAGAGAGTGAAATCCACTGAGAGCAGGTGAGAGAGAAAGTGAGTACACGACTGAAGGTTGCTGTGTGAAAGGACTGTTACAATAAAAGCCAAACTATACAAGTTTAGTTCAGGCTGCTGAAGAACAGGTTTTTCCTTCTTTCCTTCTTTTGGGAAAATATAAAATGCAAAATGTCTGATACCACCTGAATTCCAGCTTCCAGAGCCCTTTTTTTCATCCAGGATAGTATTCACAGAGCTATTCATTTGATTCAGAAATAGGTATCCAAAACATTAACTCACATGTTTGCGCGTGACGTTCCTCACATCTCCGACATACATGATGCGCCCCTGGTGCCGCACAATTCCCACGGTAATGGAATCTTCACACACCTCAGATGCCACATAGCGCTCTACCTGAATGCCCAACTCCTTTAGCACCTGCAACCCTGCACACAGTCACATGTAAACACATGCACAAATTGTGACAGAGAGTTCCAAAACCATTTTGCCTTTTTAGAAACTTTACTGTGACATACAGATGATCTACAGTTGTTTTACAGTACAGGCTACATATTTTTGTCGTATGATGGTCAGAACAGATTTAGGGCATTATTATTTCGATTATAAGAGAGCCCAATCATATTATATTATGCTCTTGTAAAATGAGGATAATGTCTATTCACCACAATGCACAACAATTCAGTGCATTTTTACACTCCTACATGTCATCAAGACAATAACAACAAGCCATCCATGTCATCAGACTGTGAGACCTATACAATGAAAAACAATCGCTCACATACATTGTTCCGTTATAGCGAACATGATCCTTTGAAAGAATGCAGTAAAATTTGAACCTTGACAGTCCTTTCAATGGCCAACTCCTATATTCCATACACACTAAGCTCTAAAAGCGAGAATGCCTGTAATGTGATCAGTGCTGAAAGCATGAAAACGAGAGGGCAGGGATTCTTCTAACCTGTGGCAATGCCATCAAAGAGTGATAGAACACGAATGGGCTTTCTCTTCTCGGCCAAAACTGGAGGGTATAGCTTTGGAGGTTCCTGAGAGGCAAAAGAGAGACAGAGAGAGAGAGAGATTAGTAATGAAAGAGCACCTGTCTGTACATATTTTCTTAAAGTAATAAAGGAGTCCTGCTCAGTAACCCACTTCAATGACAAGGCTCCATTGTTAAAGTGTCTCCCTAGTAATGGATCCGTGATCTGGTTTCTTTAACCAAACATTTGTGATCATCTAAAATACATGTGAGTCCAGCTAACACCACAGCAGCACAGGTGGAGCCTGAAATGTTCCCCAAAAGGTCCATAAAAAGTCTTTTAACCTCACGGGTGGTAGTCCAACCCCCACATGTTAATCCTGTTAGAAGAGGTTCTTGTATGCCAGGACAGTGCGTTGTTTAGGCTTGCCTTCTAATGCGCTGCATGCCATGAACTGACAACTATTTGACAATTCTTCTGGCTCACTGGCTGTCTTCCCGACACACAGCCACTTTTCACACATTCCAAATACAGAGAAGCTATCACGTTACATAAGGGACCCTCTTGTTCTCGGGGACCCCCTTGTGACAGATTTGTCGGTAAATTATGAAATGATAGTTTTTCACAGAGTAATGTGCTGCTATAAATTTTTAATGTTTGCTGTGTGCCACTTACAAAGTCTTGGTCATGGTTGTTGGCGAAGAAGTGTTGCAGGCGGCTGGGCCAATCGACCCGGCGCTCCAGCAGCCCGTACTGGGGCTTCTGGCCACACATGTAGCAGTTCCACGGGTCCTCTTTTATAGCTGCCTGCGCCGCGCCGGGCCCCACCAGCAGATCCACACACTCCACACAGAAACACCTGCACACAGCACAGTCAACTAAGTTCTTTCACTCTGGCGAAGATATCAGGCCGACGGCACTTTGTGGTGGACATGCAATATCCATTATAACTACAGAGACAGAGAGATTGTGTTATTAAGACCTAAAATAGTAAGACAGAAAGACAGTAGTAAGAGTAAGAGTAAGAGTAACTCAATATTCATATACAGTAAACCCCGACATTCGCAAGGGTTACGTTCCAAGAGCACCCACAAATTGAGAAAAACCGTGAAATCTGTGATGTGGTAAAAAAAAAAGCCTAAAAATGCAGATGTTTATAATGTAAACCCTAAATATGCCCCCAAAACATTTTATTTCATTCTAAACTCAGCTTTGTACATTACCCTTAAAGAAAACGAAATGGTAAACCTGTATCCGTACTGTACAGTTTACACTCAAATGCTGTCTCCCACAGTGCTAGAATGTATAATACCGACGTTACCCCTGGATAGACTGTACTGTATAGTACAAAAAAATGTGTTTTATATGTAAATGTATCTGAATGTCTGTTAATATTTAAATTATTTAGTTAATTATATTTTGCTTAATAATTTAGCACTAAAATGCATGACAAATTATATACTGCCATGAAAAAAGCAGAAAGAAAATGGGGCGGATATCCACGGTTTCGCGAACAATTATTAAAATCCGCAAATGACTGAAGCCACGAGCTCTGAACTGCAAATTCCAAGTGAATACCAAGATTTTCCACCACGTTGTAAAAATATGCAAGATTACCCCAAAAATACATAGATAAATAATTATAGAATAAATCCATTGTTTCATTCACGGACCAGTGCAAAATACACTTAGACTGGTCAGTTACAGCAAAAGCATTATAGAAAAATCTAATTTCTATAATTTTCCTCAAACAAAGTCATCTCAGCCAAGACATGTTTGGACAAAAGAAGAACTGGGGGGCAAAAGTGCAGATGAAATTCAGGCTCAGGAGGGCTGACGGTTTTAACCTACACAGCATACTTTCGTAGACATAAGCTAGGCTGCATTAGCCTCATGGCTCAAAGTCTCACACGGCCAGATGTGATCTTGAGACAAAAACATCTAGAGACAACTATGAAAGAATGTAGGCCAAATGTGGTTTGGAACGCATCCTTAGTATTGTGTCACTTTAAGTCATACTGTACTCTCAACCACATCCACAAGCCATGAAGTCATGGATGTATTCTGAGTGGGTTGTGAGAAGTTTCAGGGATGTATTTAGAGAAATGTACTCCAGTACTAAACTAAAGAAACAACTTCAAACGAACCAAAAACTCGGGCGGTGGTCAATCTGTGCTTCAGATGTGAAAAGACCCAACATAAAAGAAAGTGATCACATGTCAGACATTATACAGATTGTCCTGCTGGTTGTGCTTTGGAAAGGTCAGCAGTAAACTGGGTCAAAGTTCAATCTGACTGAACTTTGAGCGCAGTGTTAAGGCAGCCAATAAGCGCAGCAAAGGAGCAAACCCATATTAAAACAATGCCATTGTCAGCGCAAAGTGATTTTGTTCCTCGTTGTCTAAACGTACCCTCATAAGTTGTCCCCAGATGTGTATTCTCGTCAGGAGATCATGTCTGGCCCCGCAACACTACACTAAGGAATGAAATTTCAGACACCAAACACATCCTGGCTAATCGACTGTATTCTAAATGCAAAACTGTGTCACTAGACTATCACTTAAACATGAAACAGGCGGTGATGTTGCACCTGCAGCAGTTGTTGTTTCCACACATGAGGACCTCCCTCCCTCCACAGCAGATAGTGCAGTAGGACTGATAACCGTCATCATCATACTGGTATGCACACTCAAGGAAGCAGTTCTGTAACAACAAGCCATTCTGCTCTAGTGAAAAAGTTTGTGCTGGTCGGTGCATGTTGAGGAAATACACAAACACGTAGACGAGCTGCATTTAATTACATGACCATAACAGCTGTGCTGGTATAATATTATAATATATAATATTATAATATATAATAATATATATTATAATATATAATATAATTTCATAAATGGTCTCGAATCAACTGAACGACACCTGTTACTAAATTAAAACAACATAAAAGTGTGCTGTTTGTGGACAGAGATTTTTTTTTTCCTACATGCTGTGATACAAAGCAATACAAGTGTACAGCCAATACAAAAGGATCAAACTTGAGTAGCATCATAGTCAACATTGAATTACAACGATTCTGCTTCACTGAATCAGTTTAGAGGGAGCAGCTTTCTATCTACCTTACAGCTTTGGCACATTCCTCCAGTGAAGAGCGGGTGCTCGAGAGAAACATTCAGTGTTCCACAAGAGATGCAGATGTCTGTAGGAAAAACAGGCAGAAATCAGAGTCAGCTGGACACAGGTGGAGTTCATAGGACACGTATTACAAGACAGGCGGACGCTATCGTAAATACCTTCAATGTTCCTGCACTTCTGTCGCACTTCGTAGACAAGCCTCTCTGAAAAGAAAACAAAAAGTAACATAATGGGACAAGAAAAAAGTGATCTGGACTGGCTGACTCTTCCTGTAATTCCCTTTATGATGTTTAGTGTAGTGTTTACCCTGGAGAGCTTAGCAGATGAAGCTGATAATCCTGATTAGAGCAGAGTGTTAGTGTTTATATAGGTGTGCAAGTGTGTGTGTGTGTGAACCAGTTGAACTCCCTGACCCCATGTGGCTCACCTCGAGTTCTCTCGTCAACAATGTCTTTGACCTTGGGTTTCTCCGCGTTCGTGCTTTTGCGGGGCTTTTTTGCCGGCGGGGGCATGTAGGCTGCGGCCTCGGGCTCCCCCCACATCTCGGGGTACCCTTCCTTATACGGGTTGCGCTCCTCTGAGAAAGGCCCAATCAGCAAAATCAGATAAAACAGGCTAAAGGATCATACAGATTGCTGTGCAAACTAGCCTGTCAGTGAGTAATGCCTTTAAATAATAGGTGCTTCGTTCCAGGAAAAACTGCGTGTACACAAGCTTTTCATTAGCTTCTACTTCAACAAAAGGCATACAAGTGACGTTACTAGCTATTAAGATCTCCAGATGAACCCAACTACACTGTACGGACAAAAGTATTGGGACACGCCCGTTTTTTAGGGTTTGGGCTAGGCCCTTTACTTCCAGTGAATACTTCCTTAATCTTAATGCTTCAGCACTCCAAGACATTTTGGACAATGCCATGCTTCCAACTTTGTGTACACAGTTTGAGGGAGGCCCTTTTCTGCCTCAGAGCACAAAGCAAGATCCATAAAGACATGGTTGTGAGCCAGGCCTTCTTGTCCAACATCACTGCCTGACTTCATAAATGCTCTGCAGAATGAATGGGCACAAGCTCGCACAGAAACACTCCAAAATCTTGTGGAAAGCCTTCCAAGAAGAGTGGAAGCTGTTATAGCTGCAACAGGGAAGCCAACTCCATATTAAAGTCTATGTATTTGAATGCAACGTCAAAGTCCCTGTCGGTGTAACAGTCAGGCGTCCCAATACTTTCAATGTATGTTATTGAAACTATCACACAAACAACCAAAGGTTGGTAGAGCATAGTGAGTAGCCCCAGTGCCCTCTATGCAACATACTGGGGTTGGATTCCCTGACAGGGCAAGCACACCCCTCTATAGCAATGTAAGTACTGAGTATGGGCAGGACTCCTAATGCTACATTCCACTACAACATGTCACAGAATTACAATTGCAATTCTGAAAGAGAGCATATGGCAGTGTTTAATGTTTATAGCCGGTTTAATTACCAACAAGCTGAACAACAAAAAAAAAATACAACAAATACACTTTATCAGGCAGGATGACTTCATTTCCACAAGTATGTCTTCACTTGTACAGACATGTTTTCCCCACACAGTTCCAAAAACTGGCGAAGATGGTGGCTGTAGTCTTTACCTTCAGGTGGCTCAAGGCCCTTGGGGCCAGTTGGCTGGAATCCTGTCATCGCCCATTCAATCATCTGCTTGTTCTGCATGTCCACTGACTTAGAGGAGTCAGTGTCGTCACTCTCAGGGCACGTGAGGAACACCTTCCCTGCTCTACTGCTAGCTACCTGTGGAATCACAGCAGCAATAGTTTGGTGTTCAAACAGTTTCAAAAACAGCATAGTTTTAGCTTACAGTAATCAACAATGAACACAACCAGATCTTGGGTATGATTCTATAGTTAAAGTTCTCTCATGGGCGTTTAAATCCATACCTGTAGCACCTCGTAAATGGCTTTCTTGTACATTGGCTGTTTGTTGTAAGTTGGCTGGTGAAAGGCATTGTGGAAGGAACTCAAAGGCAATAGTTTCTCAACACACACCTGGAGGGGAAGTGACGGATACAGCACCAAATTAAATCATAGGCATCAAATTCAATCCTGGGAATACACTTACTCTTCATATATTTTTGGGCTGCGACAATGAATCATCATTAGGGCTGCACGATTCTTGATTAAATGGGAATCATATTTTCTTCGCTTGGAAATGAGATAACAGTTCTTACAATTCTTCAGCATGTCAGCCTAGTAAAGAACACTATGTATATTTACTAGTAAACCATGCCTAAATATAAAACAGCTTAATATAAACTGCTATAACAAAAATATAAACAAATCTCTCTTTTCGGCCTTTATCATGGCTTCTGAATGAATTTTTTACACAATTTTTTTGTCATTTTTTTTCTTAGTTGTGTTTATATATTTGACCGCTGTGTTAGGACAGGTTATTAACACAGGCTAGGGTGTGTTTCGTACACCAAAATCACTGTCAAAGGAACGGATCTCCATCGGAACTTGAGGACCCGCTCTAAGCCTATAATTTATCAGTAAGCTAACTTGAATTTTAGTTGGTCTGCTGTGTCACTGAACATAAAATATCGACAGCATTAATGAGGCTAAAAAGAGTTTGTTTTATACCAAAAGCTATGCTGCACAGCAGCAAAGCAAGCTGCATGTTGGCCTGCTACCCCTTAATCACATTTTTATGAAAGAGCATTGTGCAAAAAGAGACATAATCATTGTATTTTAAATTTGTTGAAGCACTGTGTATAACACAGGGATGCATAAAAGTATACAAGTGAGTAATCGGGATTTTGCAATACCATGTGATTTCATAACAAAGCCTAAAATTAAAACTGGCAAATGTTTATTAAAGTGTATGGTCCTTGGCAGCTGGATGGCCTAGTGGTTAGGGCGTTGGCCCTGCAATCAGAAGGTTGGGGGTACCTCACCTCACCGCTGAGGTACCCTTGAGCAAGGTACTGTCCCCACACTGCTCCCCGGCCCCTCGATGGCAGCAGCCCACTGCTTTTCTTGGTGAATGGGTTAAAATGCAGAGACCACACTGTGGTGTGTTCACACGTGACTATAAGGGTTAATAAATTAAATTAAATCTAAACTGAATAAAGTAAAGCAGTCTCATCTCCATGAAAAACTAACCTGAGCAGCTTAAACAACTTTTATAGAAGTATTTTAGTTCTGAAACTGTAACTGCACTGAATCCTGCTCCAGCATTGATCAGTGCGGAATTTTATATTGGAGTTTGCATGAGGTGTGGATATTTCTGTTGCTTTCCATGTGCAGCATATCACTAAACCAGACAGGTGTTAAATTGTTTTATTGGACTAAACAGATATTTTATTCACTGTTAAGCATAACAGTGATAAACATAATAGCTCATTAAACCTGTCCAAGGGGCTTGTTATAGCGGTTAACTTCGCAAATGTGTGTGATGTCCCCGGTCAGTGCCCGCTAGAGACCGCCAGTACAAGAACTAAGGGGACTTTGATTTCGACACTTGGGTGTGTTTACCCAGGCCAGCTCGTCAGTAAGGATTCACAGCTGGCCGGTAGTTAAGAAATAAGTGACGTTTTGTTTTCATGTCCACCCTCACATTCCCCTGGTGTGTACCTGTCCTTTAGTTTGTGTTGTGTTTTGAAAAGAGTACTGGCCGTGTCGTGTTTTTTGCCTTCAGTTAAATAAAAGCATTTTGGAGAAAATGGAAATCTGCGCCTGCGCCTCATTCCTGAACGGGTATGCACCGTCCGTGACAATGTGGCTGCAGTGAACAGTGAATGACTATTTTAGAGACCAGCTAACTAAGCGTAAATCAGGATAAGTGGGTCTGTGGGAGGTAAAATCAAACACGAGGAGAGGTTTCAAAATGGGAAAGTGAAGAAGCTACTTGAATGCATGCACAGTAAAAAAAAAGTTTTAGTTGTGTTTAATAAAGTTAAAGAGGAACCTTGCAATAGTAACACTGAGGGGTTCATCAAATATAAAAATGTATAACAACAGCAATAATAATAACAAAAATACTTAGTTGTCACTATTATTCATAGAGTTTACAGATTCTTGCTGTGAAAGAGGCCCTCTGAGGTAACTGCAGCTTTCCGCTTCACCGTTGGATTAATCCATAGATCTCCTGCAAGCACCGTCAGTGTGTCTCGCTTGCAAATGACGCTTTGGAGTTGATAAACTAATCCACCATGGATTCTTAGGAAAGCAGTGTGTGTGTGTGTGTGTGCGCAGAGTGGATCACACAGCAGTGCTGCTTGAGTTTTCAAAAATCTCAGTGTCTCTGTTGGTTTAAGCATGTGTTAAGAATATACGTATCCTTCAACACTGGTTGAAAAACCTACCACAGAGAACTTGCTGTCACCAAACCACATGACCCATCTGGTTCCCTCGGCAGCTCGGCTTCGTCCAGTCATCCACCAGGACACAATGCGTCCAGGCCACCAAGAGAAGCCCCTCAGCTTCCCCCAAACTAGCTCACCAATCCCAAAGCCTCGGCCATCCTGTTGAGAGCACGTTCCAGTGAAACGGAATCTTGTAGTATTCTACAGAACTATATTATACCATGTGTTTTAGTAATGCATTGAATGTACTGTCAAGTCTTCTATTGTTTCACATGAGCGGTAACATGAATTTTTAAAGGGCCGCTACATTACACTGTTGATATTTTCTATTTAAAAACAAGACAGAAAACCATTAGTCAAGAGATTGTGGTGACAGTGTAGGTCTTCGCTCTAATCAGTCAAACTGAGTTGTGTCAGACTCCTAGCCATGCCATTTCATTCCATTCCCTAATTACACCCTGCAGTCCGCAGTTGCGCTTCACTTTCTAATTCTTTCTACTTTACCACAAAACCAACAAAGCTGCCCTTTTTGCATGTCTGTCAGCAGAGATGTCATTCAAGCTGAAGGAGCCCCTCAATTTTTAGATCTTGACCTATATATATATTAAGCATGTCATAGTAAGAACGTTGTTCTAAGATCAGTCGATTTATTCCCATCCAGTGCTACGTAAGAAGCATGAGCTGATCTCAGATTTCCCTAGCACGCTTAGTCACAGAAGATTGACAAATATAGCCTCTATTGTTTGTAAACAGTAATTAAAGCATATTTAGATTATCGTGTTGACAGACAAAAAACAGCCTTTTCTAAAAAGCTTCTGTATTTTTCCCTACATAGCCTCCTTCTTGGGTAACCACATGCTTCCTTCCATATACAATGAAACAGAAGCTTCTACTAGATATTCCCTTGCAGCTGCATTGTCAAACAGGAAAACAGACCACGACTAAACTTTTCTAAGTGGGTCTATTGGAACTCTGAACAATGGATTATCTCTAACTAAAGTGATGTGGAGTTTACATCATCATATACAGACTTTGTCACTGTTTTTGTAACTGCATCCCATCTTAGTGTTCCATGTTGTTTACGCTACTGTCTGTGACGGGTCTGTCTTGAAGCAATAAATAAAGATTATAACAGAATAGGTGTAACCTCATCTTGGAAATGCATTTTGAGTCGAAACATATCTAATAATGTAGTGGAAACTGGGTGTGAGATGCTCATCAGTCGGTACCTCATACTCGGCCTCCGTGTCAGAGGACTTGGGTGAGGTCTTGTTCCCGTCCCCCATATGCACCGGCTCTGGGGTGGTGGCCACTGTTGGGGAGGCAGGGTCTGTTGGCTGCTGCTGGGGAGGAATTTGTTGTTGGGGAGGGGGCTGTGGCTGTGGCTGAGGCTGGGCTTTGGGAAGAGCCTGAGGCTGGGCTAGTTGTAGCTGTTGCTGTATAGGTGGTGGTGGAGGTGGAGGAGGTGGTGGTGCAGGGGTCATTGGGCTGCTGATGGTGTCACTGGCTATCTTAGGCTCTGACTCCACCTCTCCATGCTCCTCCATCGAGTTCATCCCGGAAACCTGCTTTGCTTTTTTCTCCGCCTGCAGGACAAGAGGACAGGAAGAGCAGAGAGACAGAGAAAGAGAGAGACAGAGAGAGAGAAGGAGACAGTGAAGCACTTCCTGAGCACGACGCAGCTCCAGAATGATAATAATTTGTTTTGTTTACAATGTGGTGATCCCACGTGCCAAAGCAAATATTTCCAGTCCCTGTTGATAAAGAGCGAGCAACTCCCATCCGAGGAGTGAGGGGAGTCGAAAAAAGAAGAAAGAAAAAAGAAAAAAGAAAAAAAAAAAACACTGCGGAAACAGCCCTCCCTGGTCTTCTAAAGAGAAAGGCGTCCGCGGCAACTTTGAAGCTGTGAGTTTTTCCGCTGGGGCCGAGGTGCGCGGAGAACAGCGCGCTGCCGAGTTCATTGAGTTTGCCGATCCTGACTCTAAGCCATTAGGTCAACAACAGAGGACACGGGCCAAGCCGTGACTTAAGCTGCTCACAGAAAATCCCCAACAGCTGCACACATTCTGCAACCTCTCTCCCTCTCTCTCTCTCTCTCTCTCACTCTCTCTAGCTTGCTCACTGACTCACTCACACGTGAATCTCTTTCACAGCTGTACTCCCTCTGCTGCTGCCGTCCAACTCCAGCTCAGATTTCACTCAACACACACGTGAACCTGGCCGAGTGTGTAGGGAGAAGGGAAAAAAGACCTACGATTGTCGCCTTAAAAACTTCTGCTCTGTTTTTGTGGGTGTGAGTCTCTCTCTCTCTCTCTCTCTCTCTCTCTTTCATTCGCTCACTACATATCCACACTCACTCAGGCCCACAAGGGGGAGCGGAGTCTGGGAGCACTGAGTGTATGTGTATATGTGACTGTGTGTGTGTGTGTGTGTGAGTGTGTGTGTGTGTGTGTGTGTGTGAGAGAGAGAGAGAGAAAGTGAGACAGGGAAGGGGGTGATGATGTGGAATAGAAACATGTGGCCTCCAATCATGAGCTCCACTGTAGTTTATAAATATCTATAGCTTCGCTGGCCGGTTCAAAGCACTAAGCCATATGTTCTATAGTGTTTGACTCCAGCAGAATGCTCAGCGGAGGCAGTGAGTTATTGAGTTTATGTGAGTGGCTTTGTCTGTGCGTGTGTAAGTGTGTTTGCATTTTATCCTTTGCATTACTCCAGCCTAAAGTTACCTTAATGCAGTCTTGGAGCGGAGCAGATATATACGAATGCATCAGAAAATAATCTGCACTCTAAGTCTTGGCGGGGCCTCTGCTTGCAGGCCGAGCTGCGCAGGCACGCAACTTGACTGCACTTAATGTACACAATTTACATTCAAAACAACGAACCAGGCGGAGAATATCAGCAGAGAATACAGAAGAAGAATCTTAAAAATGAGAGAAAATAAACATTTGGTTAAAAAAAAAAACTTTTGTTTGTCTGTTTCACTTCAGAAGAGCCTAGATTTAAGCTTGTAAAAATTCATTGTAATTAATATGAATTTCCTCAAGAATGCATAACCGTAACCGCAGCGGTTAGGAAGTGCATACTCCGTTTTGAAGTGAAGTGGAGAAAGGAATCTGGTCTTGCCCACTTTCATCAGAAAGGAGGGGGTTATTTATCTAGAAAATCAATACAAAACTGACTCTCCCAAAAACGCCAGGAGAGGGATGGAGGGGAGGAGAGCAGGACGGCTATAAGAAGTTGAGGTTTGTTTCTGGACTTTTTCCCAGTTGTAAAAGCCCCTTTTCGGGGGCCTCACTGCAGAGAGAGCCTGACTCTCCAAATCACGGGAGAGGAGGGGGGAGGAGTGGAGGAGGGAGGCTTCTGGAAGTACAGTACAGTCTTTATCAGTTACACACGCACACACACCACTGACAGCCTCGGCAAGACCAACACATATATGCCGCAGGTCAGGCTCAAGACAGAAAGCAAACTGAAAACACTCTATTGCTGAACTAGCTTGTGCTGTCATTTCCCTTCACGCTTATGTCATTTCACTATATTAAGTAGTCGTAACTAGAACACAAACTAGAGCACTTGAGCACAAAAACAAGAACATGCTGTTATTTTTCATTTATTATGTCTCACTAAACTAAACTTACATTTTCTTCGAAAGGCCTTATGAAAAACATTTTAATGCATCAAAAAGTTTGTCAACATAAGCTTTGGAAATAGAACTTTCCCACTTTAACACAGATCAGCAGTCACGGTTTCAGTCTAATGCGGATTTTTCATAAGAACTAAACTAATAATTGTTCACAAATGCGGAAACTGTAGCTATCCTCCACATTTGTTTTGCTTTTGTAACGTCCGGGCCTCGTCCACCATGCCCGCCTCGTCCTAAGCACCGTGCCCAAACATAAACAACCCAGCACAAGGACGAGGGGACCTGGCGGACGAGGCCCGGATGTCACAGCTTTTTTCATGGTAATATATACATTTTCATTCATTTAAGTGCTAAATTATTAAGACATTTACTAATTTTGTAACATAAATATTAACGTACATTCAGCTACATTTCCATATAAAAAATAACTTTTTTGGTATCGACCAAAGAACACAAAGAAAGCCATCTTGGGATGGTGAAATACCGCTGTACTCAGAGGCAGGAGGTTTGAAAGTAGCCAATCCAAGAACGCTATTTATTTCTCCTTGCTGCTGATTGGCTGCTGCCCTCTGATGCAGTGGCAGTCCAGAATTTCCCCCGTGGAGCGTCTCGAGTGTTTCTCTTATTTTTAGTTTTGTATTTTTATTACTGTAAATAAAATTCATTTATTACTGTATTTTCTTGCTTATACCAAAGAAAATGACAGCACATACCAAAGAAAACGCCCGTGCATGAATTGCAGTCCAGTCTGTACAGGGGTAACATCGGTATTTTACGTTCTAGCACTGTGGGAGTTCAGTGTAAACTGTACAGTACGAATACGGGTTTACCTTTACATTTTCTTTAAGGGTAATGTATTAAGCGGTGTTTAAAATGAAATTAAAGTGTTTGGGGAGCATATCTGGGGGCATATTTAGGGTTTCTACTATAAAATAGACATTTTTAGGCATTTTATTTACCACATCACAACAACGCTTTTTTTTTTACTATATGCGGGTGCTCTTGGAACTTGGTAATACAGACTGTAAATCTTGTATGAACATAATTCACTACATAACCAAGTAGGTACTGAGTTATGTAAGAATGTAACCACATTCTGAAAAACAACAATAGTGCCTCTAGGCATATAAGAGTTAACAGATCAGAGGAAAAAGTTACAGACAGGTTGGTGAGAGTGCTGTGAAAACAAGCAAAACACCCTCAAAGAGAAGGGGGTTACTTGTTGAAACCATAAATAGAGAGGTTAAAGAGGTCGTCTGCCTCTTTGTGCCCATCGGCTAGCAGCACTGATGAAAGGCCCAAGAAGGTAAGAGGAGCAACCAGCTCTGATAATGGCACCCAGGCTGCTCTCTGAATGAATAGACTATCCTTCAGGCAATACTCTACACACATGCATACACACACACACACACACACACACACACACACACACACACACAGACACGCTCTGTATGCTGGTCCTGACTGAAGATCGTCACTCTAATTTCATGGTGTCCCGCGTTAATACGTTCACAGAGTGCTGGGGATTCTAGTAAACAAAAGTAGAGGAACAGAGGAAGTGGAATGGCACATGCAGTGAGATTACCCTCTTTCCATTTGCTCTATGAAGACCACTGTGCATGCTGCAAGGGGTTTATACAAAAAGATTATAATACAATGAGGTTACATCTCATCTCACATAATGATGGCTGGTCATTAATGTCTGACACGGTTGCGGTCAAAGCAAAAAAATGAGCAGCACAGCAAGCCCGGTGCCTCTTTTTAGAAACAAACCTGCTTTGATAAACCATATCTGAGATACAATACTATGAGCGCAGTTTCACAAGTGCAGATCACTCTCTGCCTCTATTCAAAGAGTTCGATACTAGCGTTTAATACAAACATATCCCTTCCACAAAATAAAACATATTCCTCAGTCATCCACCCAACCATTCTTTTTCCGGGACAGTGCATGCTTGTCACGGGCCATGCATAAGTGACTATCATGGATATCATGGCATAGCTTGTCACGGGCCATGCATAAGTGACTATCAATGGGTGAAAACAAGCCACACGTTTTTAGAATGGCGAGATTGGCGGGGAACAGGCCGAGCATGACCACGCGCGGCAAAGAGTTTATCCGTGTTAAAAGAACAATGCGATAAGAGGAAGGCCCCCTTGACAGACTCCAGGAGCGTAAAATTGAAATGTGACATTCCTGTGGCCCGGGTGTATGAATGGCCATCATCGGCGTGTGACAATCGCATTTATTTTGACGTGACCTTTTTTGAGAGGCTGAACAAAGCCCCCTCACTTCTTAGCCTCTGGAGAGCACGGGACGGAGGATGCATCTGCCCTCCATTGTGTTGAGGTTCTTTAAAGAGCTACAGCAATTAGAAGCTTTACAGAGGTCAGCCCATGCAAAAAGGAGTCCAAATCCAGCCTTCATAAAGACCCTCTTTCAGACTTTTCCCGCCTCAAATTAGTTTCTTCTTCAAAGGCTTGTCGTTGCCCTGATAACTGCGGAGTAATTGGCAAAAGACGAGGCTTAAAAATAGTGGAGCAGGGCTAAAAGCCTGGCCACATTTGTGCCTGCAGCCTTGACCTACAGCTCCAGCTCCGGCAGCATGCAGTGCGCATACGCCATTCGGGTTCACTCGGTTCATTCTCGCCATTTGCATATTCTTAAAAAGACAGGCACACCATTTCCGCTTCGACGCAAGCCAGGACGAAAGCCAATATTTACATGCTTATAACACTTCTTACCAGAAGCCAGAGATACAGCTAAGCATATAAGCGATGCTTAAATCTACAACAACAGCACTAAATAGCCTATTTTCTTCCAAAACACTCTTAAATACATTACATAGCTTAAGGATAATACATAGCAATCCTTGGAGCTGTTGCTTCATACAGATAAACTGAGAACATGCACCACCAAGCAACGGTGGTAAAAACAACTAAAGCAGTTTCAAAATAGTTCGTATGCAATAGATACATTAAAGCAGGAAATACTTTGAGCATGCAACGATCCCCTGCGACAACATACAGTCAGGCAAAACTACTTTTTTTTCTGTGGGCTCCTGCGAACGCCTGCGCTCCCTCCTCTCCAGCGCTTGAAAGAGATAGGTTTCCTTTAAGCCGCCCGGAGCAGATGGTCCGTAACAAGTCTCCTGGAAATACCTGAAGTCAGCATAATTCCTTCGTCCAGCAAAGCCTACTCAGACATGCACACCGTCCCCTTGCGCTATCAACAACAAACAACACAGCCGACCTTACCCACACACGCCTGCGCTCGGGACTTTAAATCCAACGTGTGACTCTCGGTTTTTTTCCTTGCCCCCACTCTCGGGTTAGAGGAGTCCGCTCCAGAAAAAAAAAAGAGAGTGAGAGAGAGGGAGAGAGAAAGAGAGAGAGAGAAAGGAAAAAAATAGAAAGCATGAACAATTCTTTGTCTGGGAATTCAGGGTCAGGTGGTTTTCGACAGGAATTCTGGTTGGCTAGAGAGGAATTGCAAAATGTTGGCAGGCAGCCAGGAGGGCCGTCTTGCAAGCACCGCTGGAAACTTGCTGCAAACCTCATCTTCACCCTCATATACATAGCACTGAGTTAATTTCCATAGCGGAGAGGAGGAGTAGTGGAGCGGCAAAGAAGGAGGAGGTGGAGGAAGGGGTGGTGGGAGAGAGGAATCGACTGTAACGCTGGTCACTTACATTAAAAAAAAAAGAAGACGTGATCCTTTTCTTTCGCAAAGGACAAGCAAGGCAGAGTTTCAACCCGTTGCGAGCCACCCGTTTCAAACCAACCCTACCAGTTAAAGCTCAGCTCAGGACATCCAACTCCTTACCTTGTGTAAAAAAGGAAACACCTCAAAGCCCTCTGGGCAGCAGTGTTTCCTACTGAATTGTGTGGAACTCACAGGTGCGCAAACTAATGACAGCATGGAGCTATCTTAGGAAAACTAAGTGAACAGTGTGTTAAAATATGAGCTCTTCCACAACATGCTTATTCAGGGAGAAGGAGGGGGCATTCTCCGACTTCTTTGACTCCGAATGGAGAATTCCAGCTCCGTGTGGATGCCTGTTCTGCTGGAATTTTACGATGTTCACTCACGAGACAACTGCGTATCCTGCTAATTTGGCAATTTTTCCAGCCACTCTGACACTTTTATGGCTTCTCCCCAATCCTGCCTGGGCAGGGGGCAAGAGAAAGGATCGGAGGGGGTAAGGGGGGTATGTGTGTGTCGGAGGAAGAGGGTGGGGGGTGGGTGAGGGAAGCCGTCGAATGGTAGGCCCCATTTGGTTGCCATGGAGACAGAACATTATGTAACACAGAGGCTCTCGCTGTACACCACATTACTGGGGGGGAGAAATGTCTGCCGCCAGCAAGGAGACTGCAAAGACACTCCGTTTTACGTGTGACTGGCTACAGCAAACGGAGAATATCCAGCGTGAATCGAAAATGTTTGCTCTTAAATATGACAAATGCCACTTTAGGCCAGCGACCATCAATTTTTCACATATGTAGCAGATGGACAGGTACCTGTTCTTGGCGTATGCATATTAGATTCCATCTCCAAAGGAAAGAAAAAGTGATGTAAATTCAAGCTTCTCAAGCGTAATGATGATTAAGCGTCTGCTTTTTCCCCACTGTCTCGTCTACTTATTGATCTTCAATTATTCCACTCGTCTGCCATCATCAGGGAGGAGGACAATTTAGTTCTACTTTAATGCTTAGGATGCATACTTAACTGACACTGAGAAACATGGGAAGGTGGATGTTTCCTCGCACTACATTAATTTATTGATCATTGCGATATTGCCAATAATTTCAGTTTACAGTATGCAAAGTAATGTTTCAATCAATTTCAGTGCTCTGATGAAAATTATGTAATGAACCTGTACATCAGTTCCAAATAAACAGAATACAGTAAACCACCGCTAATTTGCGGTTCAGTATTAGCGGATTTTTTCTTAGAACCGAACTAATAATTGCCAGCATTCCCACATCAGAACAGTTTCCCACGTGGATCTCGAGTGTTACGCTGAGTGTTCTTGTGTTTTCGTTTTGTTCTTCTTAAAGCCCTGTATTTTTTTTCTGTTAATTAAATTAATTTATTACTGTATTTACCAACCGAACCAACCAAAACGCGCTTGCATGAATTACAGTGCAGTCTATACAGGGGTAACATCTGTATTTTACATTCTAGCACTGCGGGAGACACCAGTTAAGTGTACACTGTACAGATATGGGTTTACCATTACATTTTCTTTAAGGGTAATGTAATAAGCTTTAAAATGAGTTTAAAATTAAATTAAAGTGTTTTGGGAGCATATTTGGAGGCATATTTAGGGTTTACAATTTTTTTTTTACCACAATAAATTTGCTTTTTTTTTTTTTCGCAGGCGCTCTTGGAATGTAACAGGTTATCTGGTGGACAGCAAGTTTTCAAACACTCCAGCAGCACTGCTGTGTGTGATCCACTCTATACAGCACACACACACATATATTTTACTACCATGTCAGAGTCACTGTGCAGAGAAGGATCCACTATTCAAACAATATTTGCTCACTGGTGGTCCTGTGGGACCAGTAATGAAGAGGATAAAGTGGTCTAATTAATGATTAACAGTAACATATGGACAAGAGTCTGCAACTGGAAACAACTAAGTGCCCGTATATGGTAAACGGAGCTGGTAAAAGGAACAATAAGTTTAGTTAGAAAGTGTAGGTACAAGATAGGTATCACATCCGGGCTGTGCCCGTCCAGAAAGGAGGCGCAGTCGCAGCGTTTCATTACTGAGATATTCTTATATTGTAATTCAAAAACAAAGGAGGCACGAGGGCCAAAGCTCAAATAACAGAAGGAAACTGAACGGAACACATCCTATGGTGAAGTGAGGGAAGACAGACAAAGCTAACCTAAAACGGAAACAGCTTTATACTAATGTGCACAAACCTAAGACCAATGAAAGGGCAAACATAATTATTCCTTGATCCTGGGCCGGCTGAGAACCCTTATTCCTAATTCCGCTGACTGGGGACGTGACAGAACACCCCCTCCAACTGCGCCACTCCGGGGCACCCAAACGGGCCTCCAGGCCCACACAATGGCGTAGGAGGAGTGGAGGTGGGAACTCAAAAATCCCCTCTGATACCTCCAGGGCCAGGCTCCCCCTCAGAGAGAGCCTTTCAGATACCTCCGGGGCAAGGCCGAGGCGGAGCACCGTAGCGCCCAAAAAATATCTGGGAGAACTTCCCGGGTCTCTGACGGGGCCCAACCTGCAACCGCAACATAACCCCCCTCCCCCACCACCCCTTATCTGGAACCGGAGCCTCAGGAACAGGAGCCTCTGGAACCGAGGCCTTAGGAACAGGAGCCTCTGGGACAGGGGCCTCAGGAACAAGAGCTTCTGGGACCGGGGCCTCAGGAACAAGAGCTTCTGGGACCGGGGCCTTAGGAACCGGAGCTTCTGCAGAGCTGCGGGCTGGAGCCTCTGCGGAGCTGTGGGCTGGAGGAGGTGGTACTGGCAGCTGGCTAGGCTGCTTAGCCTTCTCAGGCAGCTGGGCCGTGTAGCCTCGTGTAGCAGGTGGAAGGGCTGCGTAGCCTCGTGTAGCAGCTGGCTGGGCTGCGTAGCTTCGTGTAGCAGCTAGCTAGGCTGCTTAGCCGCGTGGAGCCACTGGTTGGGCTGCATAACCTTGTGGAGCCACTGGCTGAGATGCTTAGCCTTGTAGAGCCGCTGGCTGGGCTGCATAGCCTCGTGGAGCTGCTGGCTGGGATGCGTAGCCTTGTGGAGCCGCTGGCTGGGATGTGTAGCCTCGTGGAGCCGCTGGCTGGGCTGCGTAGCCTTGTGGAGCTGATGGCTAAGGGCCGTGACCACCCTCACAAGCCTATGTAACTGGCCCAGTTACTCCTTAATGCGCTGCTGGAGCTCGCCCGAGGCAGAGGTGGATAGTCTCCATGCCGTGTAGCTTGCTGGTCCTGCCTGGGACTCGCCTGACGAGCCCGGGTGGAAGAATCCCGGAGGAAGGAACTTCTCGGGCCGCCAGTCAGCAGACTGGAGAGGGGGGCATCGTAAACCAACTTGTCTCCTTCGCTGTTTGGCGAGGCGGGAGTTGCGCAGTCAGAATGAGAACAAGAGGGTCCATGAAGACCAGAATCGGGGGGGTGTCCACCCACCTGCTGCCCCAGCAGTCCTGGTCCTCCTCCACATCCTCAGAACTAAATACACCCAGCAACTCGGTGATGGAAAACCGTCGGTCCATCCCATGGGAGCACTCTCCTTTCCTCCATGGGCCTGTAGCCCCGCCTGCTGCGCCTTGGTATCTGGTCTGTCTTTCTGTAACATCCGGGGCGTGCCCGTCCAGAAAGGAGGCACAGTTGCATTACTGAGTTGAGTTTCATTACTGAGATGTTCTTTATTGTAATTCTAAAATAAAGGAGGCACGAGAGCCAAAACTCAAATAACAGAAGTAAACTAAACAGAACACAACCTATGGTGAAGTGAGGGGAGACAGACAAAGCAAACCTAAAATGGAAACAGCTTTATACTAATGTGCAGAAACCAAAAACCAGTGAAAGGTCTTTAACCCTTTAAGCGCCAAAGTTACAAATATCATGTGAAATAGCATTTGTATTCCTTACCACTAGTTGGCAGACATGCAGTACTTCGATTCAAGACCAAAAATACATCATCTTCCTGTTCAAAGTTTCGAGTGAACAGCAGGGGAACCGAATCCCGAGTCACTGCTGCGTGAGCAGCCAGAGAGCGCAGTTTAGTTCACAGCGCCCGAGTAAGCATGTGAGATTTGGAAGAAAAACACGTCAAATGGCTAATAAAAAGCTGTCCTGTGATGTCTTGTGAATGTTTTTTGCTGATTCTGACTCTCAAGGGGAATATGTGGCAGTGGTGAACGTGGTCGTACTGTGTGTAGGAGAGGTGTTGGTCGAGCTAGAGGACCAGGAGAGCAGCAGGAGAGGGGGAAAATTGGGCTGGAAGTAGCCGTAGCATTAGCTCTCTCATCCAGACCTCCAGAGAGTTGGAGTCTCAGCGCTACAAGTGGCCGTAGTTTGTGTGAGAGAGCTGGGAGACGTAGGAGAGGCAGCAGGGTGATCAGGGTCTGAATAGGGCTGGAAAGATAGCCTCCATAGATTCAGTCCAATGACGTGACAGTAGGTGTCGCTCAAAATTTCACATATGCATCCAGTTTACTAATCAGGAAATCATGTGCATATGTAAATAAAGTATATTTAACCCTCTAAGCGCCAAAGTCTTTGCGACAAGATGTCATGATGAATAAAATAGTCTATAGTTACAAATAGCATGTAATATAGCATTTGTATTCCCTACCACTGGTTAGCAGACATGTAGTACTTCGACTCAAGACCAAAAATACATCATCTTCCTGTTCAAAGTTTCGAGTAAACAGCAATGGAACCGAGTCTCAAGTCATTTGTGCAGGAGCAGCCAAAGGGTGCAGTTCAGTTTAACTGTGCGAGTAAGCGTGTGAGATTTGTGAGAGAAAACGCCAAATGGCTAGTAAAAAGTTGTCCCGTGAAGTCTTGCGAATGTTATTTGCCGATTCTGACTCTGAAAGGGAATATTTGCCTTTTGGAAATGACGATCGGACGTCTAACACTTGCGCTTCTCCCAGTGCAGCTTTGCAGCGCTGCCGCCATGCAAGCCGAGAGTGTTCACGAAGCACAAACAAGTGTTTATTTCGACACTTTGCCCAACGGGAATGTGGGTGGCAGTGGTGAACGTGGTCGTAGTGTCTGTAGGAG
>JBBPCY010000001.1:43658579-43675930 GCA_037974405.1 Brachyalestes nurse
ATCTTCTCTCAGAGCAAACAAAACATTCTGCTGTCACATTCACAGTCCATGAGACCCTCCACTCTGTGGTGGTATACTGAAGGTAGGATTCGAACCCATGACCCCTTGGTCCAGAGGCAAGTATCCTACGCACTGAGCTCCCACCACCCCCGCTCAAACAGAGGGAGAGGAAGAGAAACGAAGAGGAGGCACACATATCCACGTTAGTCCGTTGCACATTTGTCCAGAATTTCTGTTTTTTTTTTTTGCAGAACAGGCTCACTCAGCCTTTCATGAAGGTTCTCAGAATGCCACCGAGAGATCAGACAGCTGTCATCTTCAGCTTGGAGCAAACACTAAGCCTCCCAGGGCGATACGGTTTCAAAACACACGGATGCAATCTTCCCCCAGAACACAACCCTTGAAAATGGGTGACCACGCACTGAAGCTCTGATTCGTTCGGGGTTTTAACTACACACGCACACACAAGCAACCAATCACATGACAGGAGACAATTAACCAACTTTACATGGCTTCACAGCAGGTGGACATGTCGTTAGGTACCTAGCAACCCACCCCCTGCACTCCTCTGCACTGGGTTGCCTAGGTACCTAACGGCCACACGCACTCCCCTCCCCTAATAGTTACCCCATGTCCAGAGCTGTGTGTCCCCTAACTCAGGCGACTGACTCCTTTGGAGGCATGACTGAGACTGACCAACCGTCACAATAAACAGGACTGGAGCACATTAATGAAAAGCTGGATATGAGATGTTTTGGTGTTTATTGACATTGTTAGTCTTCCAGCTCAAGCACTAAACTAAAGAGGAAAAATTGGACCGCAAGGATGACTTGACTGACTTGAATTACATTTAACATAAAATAATTGAAATGTAATTTTTACTTGTGAAAATGTATTTACCACATTTTAAAATTTCATATCCATCCAGAAAAAACAAGCATTCAGTGTATAAATGCTGTTACTGAGGGGAGATACCCTCAAGGGTACATCTTCACCTTAACACCTTACTACCTTGCAGTTTTTTGAATCGCTGTGACCCCATAAGCCATACAAAAGTCTTTCAGCTTTTATTTTATTTTCTATTTAAAAAAGGTTAGGAAAAAAGGTACAGATGTAGAGAATTTGTGAAAGGTACACATATAGTACATCAAGGACCATGTTGTACCTTTAAGGGTATATTTAAGGGTAAAATTTACCAGGACAGTGCCCATTTTTCTGACTATCAACTAGTACAAAGTGTTCTTGAAATGAAATGAAATGAATTGCCTTCTTTAATTAGTAGTGATCGCTGAAGCATAAATTATGCTGTAATTGCACCAGTAACATTTAGAATGTGATAAAGACAGTGTTCTGAAAGCTTGTTACAGAGTGTCCCAGGACAGACACCTTGTCAGTTGCTCAGTCTGGCAAAGTATTTCAATCAATTGATGATTACATGAGCTTTTTCCCACTTCACACTGTTCCTTTTGTCTATTAATTGTTCTGCTTTTTAATTAAAATATGGAAGAAAAACTCCATAACTACTCTGCATGGGAGAAGAAAAAGTGATTAGTGGTTGTGGCTACAGGGTTAAACTGCGTTCATCTGATCATGATGCCTCTAGAAAAAAATTATATTTCCTGTAGTAGTTCAGTGTATTTACTTCTTTTGTACAGTATCTCTTTACAGGCATTGCCACATTAGGTAGTACTGGACATAGTGAACTCCTGACACAGCAGGTGCACCATAATTCAGTATAATGATGGCTTTCTTATGCACTTATCACTCATTAGACGCAGTTCTCATATACTGGTGCAAAAAAAAAAGTGTCATGTCACCGAAGACAAAAGCCCACATGCTTTATGTCTCCATATCCTGTGAAGCAAGCCATTAATCTCCTCACACAAACATACATCAGCTCACTGTACCAGCCACCTGCTTAGCATTTGTGAGAGGCAGAAGATTGATATGAGAAACTGTTGAAATCGAGGAGGACAGATTGAGAGCCTTGGGAGAACAGTGCTGTCGGAGTGACAGTGGCGTCTCTCTTCAGACTAGCAGCTGCTGCTTCGCCTCACCGGCTCAGGATGTCAAAACTATTCTCTTGAAGGGTAAATCAAAGAGGGCATTGACAGAACACAAACGTTTTTCATGACTAAGACTAAAGACGAAGAAAAAGAAGAAACTCCTAGAGCAGCTGCTGGATAGTTTGCTTCTCTTGCCGCTCTCCGAAGAGTGAGAACTCAATTGTGCCTCAGAATCAGGTGTGACAAGCAATACTGCATACAGTTCAAGAATTATCTGACAAACTTGTTCTGGGGGTGTTAGGAGAACGTACACTTGTGAGAAGATATCTGTAAATCTTTGGAAATTTGGATTTCTGTATCATAAGTCAGAATATTAAATAAAAACCTTTGTATTGAACAAAAAATACACACCGAGAATTTTACATAGCCATTTATTTACTTGACTATAATCAGTCAAGTTCATAGAAGGAAAATATGCCGTTTAGAAACAAGCCCAGTCGAGATGAGATGTTCCAGTCAATTCGTTTGTAGCGTTGCCATATAAAACACATAACACATCATCTTGGCGTGGACCAATGAAAAGAGATTTCAGGAGACCCCAGAAGAAAAGGTTTCCAAAGATTTCCAAAGGTCTTCATCAGTTTGCAAGCAGAAGAAACTCAGCTGGTTTGTTGGTGGCCTACAAAGATCATAGCAGGAACCAGCTATAGAATGTTTGGAGAAAACAAAACACTCCATAGCAACATGAAACCCCATGGACCAAAACATGGTGAAGGCGGTGTAATGGGCTGGGATGATTTGCTGTCTCAGAGCCTGGACAGTCCGTAATCACTGAGAAGTCTTTTAGATTCCTCTGGAGATCTAAAAGTTAAGAACTGACAAGATGACAGTATGATGAGAAGAAACTGCTGTGCTGATCTCAGTCCATTTAAATGTTATGACGAGGCCTGTAGAACACCATTCATTCTAAATCCCAAAAATACTCATGAACGAAGCCCTTTGTTGTAAAGAGACGTGGGCCAAAATACCTCCTAAATGAAGATCAGACCACACTGAAGGAACCATTCATGCAGAAATCCAGGTACTACCGAATCCAGGTTTATTAACTTATTTTAAATGTGAAACGTCCTAAAGCAGAGATACTGCATTTCAACCACTGCCTATTTTTGAAGAGCGTAAATGCTGTATGATGCGTTCTTTCTGTTTGTTTAACTTCTCACTCAACGTTACAAAAGGGCAGGAGGAATGAGAGGAATGTTGGCTGTTTGTCAGGAAGGAGTTGTTGGGCTCCGCGTGAGCTACTTTCCTCGACCCTTACCATCTCGGCCTCATAAAGAAGAAAGAAGGAAACATTACTCAGCTCGAACAGACAGTAAACCAGCTGGCAAATTGTAACTAATAAACATGGAATTAAGTACATAACAACTCCATCATATAGTCTAATCAAATGCAGCAGTAGTATGGGCAACCAACAGCTGGGAGAGCCATGACAGATGTTCAGGCAGTTAAAAAAAATACAGTAGGTTAGACAAGAAAAACACACCTTTCCTATGTGGTCTAGAAACAAAACCTTCTCGTGCACAGTCTGCCTTTTGAAGTACTACTGATTCTACTGAAGTCTTGGGAAAGAGGAAGGGGCAGGAAAGGGGCTGTCTTGCCAGTCCCTGCGCTCTGGTGTAAAAATAGCGGTCGAAAAAATACACTGTCGGGGAACAATACTGTTACTGGGTCAGGATAAAAAATGGAGCGTGCCTTGTGAAAGGGAGAACACCCATTTACAACAGACAGGGTTACAGTACAGGGATGTTTCAATTCACATTTACAAGCACACAAACAACCCAACTATTCTTAGAGGCTGTTTAGACTTTGTCCTGTACCGATCACATTGCTATCCAGCCGAGCATAAACGCAACCGCAACAAATTGGAAAGGGCTTGCTATCCGATCTTTCAGACCACTTCAAGAAGTAGCTTCGGCCTACAGTAGGAAGTAATTAGCTCTGTGAGGCACTGAGGTTCAATTTTGGCCCAATCTACTAGGTAAAACTCGCCAAAATGACAAGGGTTCCTCTTACTGACTTACAATTTCTGAACCTGCCAGTGGGATTCAAGTCGGTTGGTGGGCTAGGACATGTAAACAACCCTAACCATCTTTAGAAATCAGATTTATATGGCAGTATGTTTGGGATAGTTGTCCCGGAGTGCCAACCAGAAGCACAGCAGACTGGAAAACAGTCCTGATAAATAGAACTATGTCAGCCTAGTTGTTGGCTGTTGCTACCACAGCTCCAAAACTCCACATGAGAGTCAGTGAAGTGAACTATGCATTTATCTGTCCAAATCTATCGCAAATTCTGTTAAAAAACGACATAATGGAGATATGAGGTTTGATTCCAACAGTGATGACATGTTAGTTGTTCCAGCAGTTTTAGACTGAAATCTACTGATTGGTGTGATAAACTTGATACTTGATAAGGCCGTCATAAATGTGGTGGGGGAAAAAAATGCCGCAGCTCCGTCCACTCACGAGAGCGAGACTTTATCTGTCTCTGAATGGCTTGTGTTTCACAGAGGAAGGCATTCTTCTACCATTACCACAATTACCTGTTGAAGGAATGGAACATGCGGATAATAAAATCAGAGAGCCCCATGTGGGAGGGAGGGGCGGATGTGGGGCAGCTGAGAGCCCGCGTGCCCCGACATGCCCTCTCCAGATTAATTATGCAAGAGCCGGGATTATTTTCAAACAGGAAAACGGGCTCCGCGGCAGAGGATGTTTACCGGCAGCTGGATGTGGAAAGAGCCACAACTGACGTTCTAAGGGTGGCTCCACTAAGACGTACAGAGGAAGACAGATGGACAAAGAGAGACAAGGAAAACCAAGCAAAAGCAAACACACGTGTCAGACAAGAGACGTTGACCACGGAGCAAGAGAGAGGGAGAGTGAGCATTAAATGAGCAAGACAAATGAGTCAGACAGCAGCCTGTGACAGCAAACCAGTGTTATGCAACACCCTCGGTGACCCAGTGACCCAGACGTGGCCTCTGCCAGAGGTCAAGACAGTCAAAACACATACAGAGCAACATAAGCTGCAGCCCCACAGCCAGCCTCCAGCCTGACCGGCCAGGAACGCCCCAGGTAAACACACATTATTCACCTCAGATTAAAAGCAGCACTCCTGCCCACAGGGATGATAATAAAATACACTTATCCACTGGACCACTGAATGATGTGCACTTTCCAAAAGGGGTTTTGTTTAGGTATATTTTTAAGGTCCATTTGTGAATGAGAGGGACATATCTGTACCCTTTTATAATATAAAAAATAAAGGAAAGAGTATATGGACAAAGAGCAGTTGAAACAGTACAATTATATTCTCTAATTAAAGATAATGAAGATGTACCTCAGGACTGAGTTTTGATGTCAAAACCACTTCCAATACCTTGATTTCAACCCTTTTTCAAAATCCTTCTTTAAAATACAGACCAAATGTGGGTGTGGTTTTAAACAGAAATGAGTCAGTGTTTCAGGAAAAGGAGGCATAAATATCAACTTTAACAGTTTGCTAGCTAATCAGGAAGCACTGATGTAAATGATACACATACAGAATGCAATTTGGACTGCGCGCCAGTAGTCTAGAGTTGTAAAGAGCCTTCTTGTCTGCTCATTAATGCTAAGACTGTCTATATAGGTGTGTAAAGATAGAATATTTTAACACTGAAATTTTATGTACTACCCGGTCCTAGGTACCACCCTAGTAGTCTTGCGTGCCAGGCTTTCCATCAGAGAGTCTGATGTGTTTTTCTGCTTACCGTGGCCAAGTACTGCCTACTACAGCAGGAAAAGGAAATTCGACTGACACGCAAAACGACTACAGTGCATTCTTTCTGTATTACGTATAGAAGGAGGCAAAATTATATCTCGCTCTGAACGGCTAATTTTTGCTCTAATGTCCAGAACAGGCAACTATTCTCTGATGCTGAATTATTTCTCATCAAAAGAATACAAACTGGAGTGTGTCAAAGTGTGGATAGTCATTTAGAACACAACTGGCAAAAAACTGTCCATGGTGGGCAGAGTGTCTGATGCTGAGATCACCACCCCCATGTCTTTGGGGGTGCAGTCCCAGTCATTCTTAAGTACCTTTTAATTTAAGTGTAAACACAAGTTAGTCATCTGCATCTTCTTTAATCTTTAGCTTTAATAGTTTTGTAACACAAGCATACATTTTCAAATATAGTTATTTTGAGTTACCTTCCGATTACTCCAGTCTCTTTAGATTTCTCTTCAGCAAGTTAACAAGAAACCAATGCTTATGAGGCATCCGATCGTGTACACGACTGTTCGACTTTGGAATCATAGTAGTCATTTTTAATTTCTATGCATTTATGATGTCAAAAACATATAGAATTTACTAACAGATATTACAACCAAGGTGCAGGACTTTAAAAATGTTCAGGGAAATACAAGTCTTTTTAAAAATATCATACTGCAACACCCTGATGTCATTCTTTTCCAAGTTATTTGCGTCAAGATTTGATCAGCACTTTTGTTGATGACTTTATTAGAACTTCATTCCTGATGTAGCTTTCACAGTCATATTAGAGTCACATACAGCTGTATTCAGCATTCTGGACACAGCTGGAAATCCTTCAATCTTTTTAAAACTCTAATTACTTGAACCTACAGGACTAGCTACTGACCAAACCACATTGGTTTCATGTTATCGAAAACACAGATTCCGAACTTTTGAAAGGTAAGTGTAGCTGAGGTGAATGTGCACTGCAGTATTTCCGCAGTACTCACAGAGAGGTGCTTGCGTTTGCGGCCGGGTCGCCCCACTTTGCGGACCGGACTGCTGAGCGCTGGCCTCTCCACTGCAGGAAGATCCTTCTCCAGCCTCGGACTCTCAGTCTGCTTAAATGGCACACAGCGTCCATGTCACAAAAACCATACCACACCTGTGCCCCCTGTCCCAGGAGCCTCAACCCATGTCCCAAGGGGATTAGTGTATTCTTTCTTACAACACTCTGAACACAACTAACAAAGGCTTTGCTAATTAACTGACGGATAGAATCAGGTGTGTTAAATGAGGCAGAATAATAAAATCTCTAGTGCAGCGGAGCAACACCCCTTTCATAACCTTCTTACAGTGTAATCTGTGATTGCTTTCACATTGCTGTGTATTGATGAATGAAATCGCAGCGTGACTGATATTAATATACGATAGTGTCCAGACCAGGGCCTTTGAGGCAACTCGAAAGGAAAGGAGCAAATAAGATCATCTCCATTAGTATTTATGACATGCCTCCTGTCCGCTGTGCACACCACAGGTTGTAGAAGCAAGAAACACACCGCACAACACTAGCAGGAGTTGAATGGGTCTCTCTTTCGCGTTCTCTTTACAGACGAGGATATTTAGATAATGAGAATAGCCGTGGTACTTGAATGACACCTCCCTTTTAGTGGCTATGAAGTGAGGATTCTATAGCCGCGGAGCTGACCTACCACTCTCAGCTCCCACTTGACACAGTTACAAAGACATTCGGCAGCTCTTTCTCCCCCCTCCTTCCTTTTCTCCTTTGTCTAGCACAACTATGCACCCCCTCATCCCTCACCCCCCCGTACCAACTCCCACTCTCCAGCCAGCCAAGCACCCTAGGGTGGACGGAGGAGAAAAGATGATCCTAATGTTGCCACAGCCGTGGCTTTGAATAGCACCTCCTCACTCTAAATCGGAATACTAATCAGAATACGTATCCCGTCCAGCAGGACCGGAGGTTCGGACTCTAGCTATGTGAACAAGAGATACAGAGCAGTACTGCAATTCCAAATTATGTATAATGCGTCTGCCACTATACATTACATTAGAGGTGGAGTAATGTACTTAATGTTTTTACAATTTATCGAGTTATCTATTTAAAGAAACTGACAAACAAAAATGCCCTGAAACAATGTGGCAACTCTATGTAACAAAAAGTGGTGTGTACAACACTGTTTCTTATTGTTGGAACCAGTTCGAGAATTATGTATTATACTGTACATCATCATTACAATTCCAGCTAATCACCGCAGATTAATCGAGCAGGAGAATTTTCAATCAACTGCTTGTTTGTAATCAAGATCCATACACAATGACTTATAAGTAATCATGACAGTCTGATGTGTGATGGAGCCTATATGAATACAAATGAACAGACTTTTCATTTTTTTGCAGTGGATGATGCAGCGCTCATACTTAATGGCAGTGGCCTTTGGGATGTGACTACACAACACAAGCCATGATGTAACCTAAGAACTGGTTGATACGTGGTTGCATCATGTGCAGTTCTCACATCTATGAATCTTGGGGGCGCAATCTGGCAAAAGTTTTACACAAATCGTGATTACTTTTTAGATTATTTCTATATTAATAATGTAAGGATTCTACTGAGCTCTTATTATACATGGTACTACACAAATCAGTTATAAAAATACAAATTTTAATTATTTTAATTAATGACTACAAAAATGGCTTTTATTCATTTACTGACACGCAGCTAAACAACGAATGCACCCAGATGCCTATATGTGACCCCGGATGAAAGACGGCAAAGGCAAGACCTTCAAAAGAAGCAGAGAACAATATCAATGGAGTTTTAGGCAAGACCCTCAGAAAAGGCTGAGGGATGCATCAGCAACAGTTCTGTTTATTATTACGCCCCTAGTTTTGACTGTAAGTCAGTTATTTGATGGGCAGTCCATGAAAAACAGCTAGTTTTGTAATAAGGCCTCTTTTATTCCTCTAACACATGACCATGCCCTTCCCCACAATGCCTGCAGGCCCACAAATCATTTTAGTAAATGAATACAAAAAAGGGGGCTCGGAAATTTGGCATTGCCTTGTATGAACTCAGTAACACCGTCTATAGCTTTGCTCTATTTCTGTCGGCGGCCAGTTATTTAAGGCAAACCCTGTTGCCAGGCAACAGGGCTGCGAGTATTGCACGGCTTGGCGGGTAGAGAGGAGGAAAATGAATTCCCCTATAAATCAGCCATACGGCAGCCTCCCATGCACAAGCCAACACCCACGTCACCACGCACCCCCCCAGACGCAGAGCAGCTCGTATCTCCAAGGCCGTCGAGCATAACAAGGCCTGGGTGTTTACACACGATACGTTTACACGCGTATTCTGTTGTGTGCTGACACCGCGTAACCCCGGCAGCAATGCTCGCCTGAGCCATTCATCATTTCAGCTCACAATTTGATAATGGAGGGAGTTTTGTGCACAGTACAACAAAAAGGAGCTGGGAGGATGTCTGGATACTACCCCCAGAAGAAGGGAGGAAAAATGGACTGGGTCAATTAATCAATCAGATATAATTATTATAATTATATTTCAGTTTAGAATACATCTTTTATAATAGATTACTGTGTGTTTCCTTCTGCTTCCTCAATAGATCTCCTAAGGCTTCAACACAGAGGTGGTTATAGAGTGCTCAGAACTGGGTGGATGCTGGCAGCGCCTCAGCACTGTGAATGTTTTTTTATTTCAGGGACAGGACCTATTTCATATACAGTGCACATTCATTGAAAACAGGGTTAATAGATCACAGGTCATAGATCAAAGCTGATTCAACTGCAGAGAAAAGGAGAAAAATCAACAATGCTGCTCAATCTAAAGCATTTTGCATATGGTAGTCATTACAGGTCTCTTACCATGAGATTCCCGCCACTGTCACAGTTGAAGTCAGAGCTTTTGAAAGCGGTGGCGGTGGTGACCGTGTTGGATGGCATCGCCTATAGAGTGGCGGTCCAGTGCAACCCAAAACTCAAACAAAACTAAACAAAATGGCCAAATAATCCTCCCTCGTTTGGATCCACTGTGGGGGAAAAAAAGAGAGAACAGCACATCTGTGAAAAATAAGTTTAACAAACACTACACCTACAACATGAGGTCTACGGAACTGATGAAAGATCTTTCAAAAGCCTAACCCACTCGGGTGGTGTCGCTGCAGGATGAGCCGTGCCAGTGCCGGCTGAAATATAGTATCAGAGTAACTCCGAATACAGCTCGTCCTACTGACCTAATCTCATTTGCCTAATCTTGCTCTCCTGCACTTTGAATCCGATCATACAAACCCTGCTCCTCTCCAGAACAAGACAAATACATCAAAGCCACATTTTCCTGACATCTCCTCAGCCCACCGTCATGTGTCAGGCCTGATTAACAGATCATTCTCTGGTGACAAGACGCAATAAATCACAGAGGCAACAAGTCACCCATTCCCACACTCTAGACCTCGCATTCTGCATTCTCCATATTCTGCAGGCTTCCTGAAACGCGGTGTGCCAGCCAGCAGGATGCCCACCGTCCACAGTCCATGCATGCATTAAAACCAGACCTGAACATCAGGGCTTTTGCACACAGCTGTGTGTCTGGGCGTGCTCTCTTCTGCACAGCAAAACTGCAAATGCAGGGGATCCCTCCAGCATGAACACCCCCCTCAGGAATGACATGCGAGTTCCAGACTGCTCCTGCTATTTCCTATACGTCCATTTCTCTTGGAGAAGTTGGGGGTTGGGGGTTGTACAGTATGTACTATATGGAGGAGCTTTAAATGTCCCATTTTTCCCACACGCCAAGAACAAGACCTGGAAAATCCCATACGCACAGATTAGAGGTCAACATATGAAGCTGAATATTCGACCTAAACAGAACAATCGTTTTGCCTTGATGTACTTAAGGGCGTTTTTTGGAGAAAGACACAGCTCCCAAACGTGGGGAGAAAGGGAAAGTGGCTGAAGCGGTAGGTGTGAGAGGTAACTTAATGTCACCGTGTCTGCAGCAGCTCGGTCACCTGTGCTGTGCGGTTGCAGAAAAGAGCTAAAATGGACAGAAAGAGGCGCAGGAGCTCTGAATTGCAGAGCCAGTGCGAGAGCAGGCCACGGAGCAGCTCCGTCCCCCCGGGTAGATTCAGCGCCTGCAATGGCGAGTCCGACCCGCGGACATTAAGTTCAAGTGCACATCGCGGTGCCTAAAGCACACACATCTGCAGAAAAACAGCAGGGAGAACAAATCCGCCCCAGCTGCCTGGGTGCCCAGACTACAGAAGAGGGGCGAACGATTGTTCCCGAGCAGGGAGACCGTCTGAAGCCCCGTTTCTGCCCGAGGAGAGAGGGGAGGGGAAGTAAAAGGGTATAGAGAAGTGGATCGTAGTGTTAATTACCCGTTTTGCCTCAGTCCCAGGCCTGACCCCCGTTTTTTTCTTTTCTCGCCGACTCCCGGGTCCTCCTTCTTCTTCTCTCCCCGTCCTCCACCTCCCCAGCCGGCCACCGCTCCTCCGCTCCCACACTGCAGAGACCAGGCGCTGCTGAAGCTCCACAGCCCGAGAGAGACGGTCCTAAAGCCCGTCTGCAGCAGAGACACCACGCAACACACATACCGCACACAGCTCATACAATACACACACACAACACACACCACACACAGCTCATAAAATACACACACACACACTACACACACCACACATAGCTCATAAAATACACACACACACACTACACACATCACACACAACTCATAAAATACACACACCACACATAGCTCATAAAATACACGCACACACACACACACACTACACACACCACACACAGCTCATACAATACACACACACTACACACAACACACAGCTCATACAATACACACACTACACACATAGCTCATACAATACACACACACACTACACACAGCCCATACAATACACACACACTACACACAACACACAACTCATACTATACACACACTACACATAACACACACAGCTCATACAATACACACACATTACATACAACACACACAGCTCATACAATACACACACACAACTCATACTATACACACACTACACACAACACACACAGCTCATACAATACACACACACAACTCATACTATACACACACTACACACAACACACATAGCTCATACAATACACACACCACACACACAGCTCCTACAATACACACACACCATTCACACTGCACACACACTATTCACACATACCACTCACACACACCACTCTCACAAACACACATACCACACACACAAACTCACACACCACTCACACAAATCTAAAACCAACTCACACACCACTCAAACATACCACTCACACACACCACTCTCATAAACACACACACCACTCACACATCACACCCACACCAGCGACACATCATGTACACTACTCACACAGCACTCACACTACACTCACACACCACACACACACACCGTTCTCACACACACATACCACTCACACACACAACTCACACACTGCAGCATTGCATGTACAACGCCCTGAGGAGCACCATCAGCAAACCATTTGACCACCGGACACATTGAGTAACCAGTCAGACAACCAAATAATAACTGACTAGAAACTGGCTAACTAACTGAATAACTAATAAATTAATTAATTAATGTTTGAATAAATAACTAACTAAATAACTAACTGACTGACTGACTCACTGACTGACTCACTAAATAACTAACTGACTAGCCGATCTGCTGGCCAGTTGATAGACCGACGGATCAATTAACTAACTGACTAACTGACTAAATAACTGACTAACTGACTAAATAGTTGAGTAAATAACTGAATAACTAAATGACTAACTAAATAAATAACTTGCCAAATGAATACATAAATAAACATCCGAGTAAATTACCCACTAAATAACTACATAAATGAACAACTAACTGACTTACCAAAGAAATACCGTTCATTAGCTGACTAAGAGGTTAATAAATAGCTGACTAAACAACTAATAAATACATAATTGAAAGTGGGCAGTATAACTACATAAAGAAGTAAATACATAAATAAAAGCTGACTAAATAACTACATAAACACATAAATACAAAAACAGATAACTGACTAAATAATATATTTACTATATAAATATTTAGTATACATGTATTTGTCTGTATTTGTTTAAAGGAAATGCATACTGGTGTGAACATAATTAAAATAAATAGAATAAAGTTAGGTAAATAGTAATACAGTTTTATTGAATGATTTATCCAATAATATACATACATTCAGGTTTGAACAGACATACCGAATACCTGCTTGCACAGCAAAATCCCCAAAGTGGATTGAACTCCGACAATGTTGATTTAAGTGCAGCTGCTTAATTCAGCTCTAGGGATTTGCTGTGTACATTCAGTCAATTGCTTCAGACATGAAGATACATGAAATAGTGTCCTCTGACATAAAACTGGGACTGAAAGACCAAAAGCAGTCGTAAAGACCCTTTACTGCCTCTCAAACTGGACTCTAAATCTTAAAGAGTTGTATATCTAGCATAAAAAATCTGTTGTGTAATGTATACAAGCAACGAGAGAATTTAGTTTCCAGTTATCATGTTACTTATCAGTAATAACAAAGCATACAGAGAGCATGAACAGATGTGTAACTATTAAGGGTGTAACACTTTCAATACAGTATATGGGCCAAAAAATATTTGAAATATGTTGAAAAGTAAAATAGATTGAGAGAGACCTGCTGCTGTTTCATGATGCTGATATTAATAAATGAATTTTGAGTGTAAAATTCAGGAGACAGCAGGTTTCATATGAGGCAGTTCAGATTTTGGTGATGGTGATTTATTACATCACTGTTATGTAAAAGCACCCCTGTGATCTTCAATTTCAAACTAAAATTAAATTATTTTGCAAAGCCAAACCACTGTGTTTTATGCTCTGTGTGATGTAAGCACACAGAATTTCCAAAATCAAATCAATGAGTCTTGACCTAAGAATCTGCGTTGAACCTGAAGATGTGTATGGTTGCACCCTGTCATGGTGTTTCTTGATGTGTTGGGGTGTAGTGTTCACTTACTTCAGGAGATTTCATTTAGTCCTTCAAGAAAATCTTTAGACTTGTGTTTTGAGGTGAGAGAGCAAAATATCCAGAGAGAAAGAGAGAGAGAGAGAGACAGACAGACAGACAGACAGAGAGAGAGAGTGGGTGTGAGAGAGACAGAGAGAGAGAGTGAGTGTGAGAGAGACAGAGAGCCAGAGAGAGAGAGAGAGAGGGAGAGAGAAAGAGAGACACAGTGACAGAGAGAGGGAGACAGAGAGAGAGAGAGAGAGAGAGTGACAGAGAAAGAGACAGACAGAGAGACGGAGAGAGAGAGAGAATGACAGATAGAGAGAGAAAGAGAGAGAGAGACAGACAGACAGACAGACAGACAGAGAGAGACAGAGAGATACAGAGAAAGAGAGAGAGCCAGAGAGAGATAGAGAGAAAGAGAGAGTCAGAGAGAGAGAGACGGAGAGAGAGAGAGAGAGATGGAGAGAGAGACAGACAGAGCGATAGAGAGAGAGAGAAAGAGAGAGCCAGAGAGAGAGAGATGGAGAGAGAGAGAGAGAGAGAGAGAGAGAGAGAGAGAGAGAGAAAGACAGATAGAGAGAGAAATGCCAGGTGATGCCAGGATTGCAAGTAAGCTTTGAAGTGATAGTCCAGTAATAAACCAAATATCAAATCATATCATTTTTAATATTTTTACTGAAACATGACATGTCTGCCAACGCATTTGGTGTCTGAACTTTACTATACTTTTTTAGTTTTTGTCTACCAGGCTAATGTAGGTCACGGGTAAGGACATCGAAACTTCATCAGAATCATACACACTGCTTAGCTAAACCAGGTCTCGAACTCTGTATTGGAGAGATGTTTGGTTTGACATTTAATGTAGTTTTTTAAGAAAAAATTAACATGTTTTATGCCATATTTTTAAGTGTTTGGAGGTGAGATGGTAAAATATGCACTTAACCATCCTCAGAGAGAGACAAAGATAGATATATAGATAGAGAGATTGATTGATTGACTGATTGATTGATTGGTAGAGAGAGAGAGAGAGAGAGAGAGACAGCTCTCTAGCAGGTGAAGCTGGTGGGCTGATGTGGTTCAGTGGTCTGGAAGCGGCTGCACAGCCGGCAGCGTGTGTGACACAGCAGACTGACTGAGACAGACTTAGACACGTGGAAGAAGAATCCACCAGCTCCTTCACTCTCTCTGTATACATCCTTCTGTTCTCCTTTCCTCTCTCTCTCTCTCTCTCTCTCATCCTCTGCTTCTCTGTCTTTGTCTCCATCTCTCTTTCTCTCTACCCTTCCTATTTTTTTAGTTCCATGTCTCTTCATCTCATTCTCTCGCTCAGTTCACCACTGCATAATTGGCGTCATGACCCAGGCATGCAGTCAATTATAAAGGGAAATGATCAAGACGATAGCAGATTTGGCCTGAGACTTAGAGCTGGACATACATAAACGACATACGTAAATAATGTATATAGCCATAGGAACGATTTCCACACAGGGGGTGATCTGTGGATGGGGATAAAATTTGTTTATCAAGGTGGGGCATGGTTGGGGGTGTGGAGACGTAAACATGTTGTCAACAGGGGTTAGAGGTGGTATAACCGGAATACGGGGGTTGTTTGGATTTTATGATCGCTGTTGACAACATGTTTATGCACCCCAGCACCCCTCCTTCCAGTGGTTATGTTTCATAATGTTTAAAATCAAGATAGTATGAGAACTTGAGAACCTCTGACCAACTATTATCTAAATGGGAGATCTGTTTATTTGGATGTAGTGCAATGCAGTGTGTGCAACACTATATAAAACCAGTGAATGACAGTATTTTAAACACTGCTCTTTTCTGTTCTTGCCAGATGTCAGAAAACATTATGGTGACATTGTGGATCATGAACATTTCTTAAAGAGCAAAATCTAAACATGGTCACCATGCTGCTCACTGCTGTATTAAAATCAGCATATTCTAATATTCTACTTCATTTTTTCTTCTATTCCTGTAAAGCACATTGAATGACCTTTGAGTATGATAATGTGCTATGTAAGTAAACTTGACTTAAGTACTGAATATAGTGTTTTTGCCATATCGTCTACTTGATGCTGAGACATCAAAAAGAGCTTTTTTTAGCTTTATTCTGGTAAACAGACACACTTACGCCTTGATCTTTGAATATATTTCACCTTTAATAATTTACAAAAAAGACATACATCAGGGGGACACAAATCATGGTCTTGAAAATATGCCAAACATCGCAATCAACAATTAATACAGCAGCAAAGCCCTAAAATGTCAAACGAATTAACAAGCATTTCAAGTGTGGCAAAAAACAAACGACAGAATTCCAATGGGACATCGAAAGAAACACGACAGCGTGGTGTAAAGTATCGGTTCGTCCAGCTCGGGCTGCATCACGGGTCCACTTTTCGAAGCTGTGACTAAATGTAGTACAGCGGCAGTAAATCTTTGACCTCAGGGTTAATTTAGCGAACTCGTCCATATGCAGCGTGTCAACCTCTTAAAGCATTCAGTTATCAGTAACCCTCTCAGTGGACTACTTCAGCAAATTCATAATCAATAGGCTGTGGTTAAACACAAACACACAGAGCAGAGACACATGAGGACAAGGTTGGCAAACAGTTTGGCACAAATTTAAAGGCAGAACAAGAAGATTTCCAATGAATACAGATAAATAATTGCATTCCTACAAAGTCACATACTAAAACTGCTATCTAAGCGCTGACTTGCACATGTGCAGAATTTTTTTTTTTAATTTATAGAGCACTTTATACAGTACATCTAGGCACACCTACATCATAAGATTGCATTCATATTTGTAGCAAATGTTAGAACATGGTCACCTGTATCAACCTTTCGAGCATGATTCAGTTGGACTCGTCCTTTATACTGATAGACTAATGATGAAAGTAAACTGAAAAATGATTTGACGCAGATACACTATACCTGGTTATTTCAAGATTCTGTCGTTTATGCACGTCCACTTTATTCATCAAACAATGACAAAGCTGAGTTCCTAACTAAAATGCCTGTTTTGCTTCTTTCTTGTAAACCGTACGTTAAGCGTTATTATCAAATGTCCAAAAATATAAACAAAGAAAACATGAGATAAATAAACATACCCACTGTTACCAAGGAGACGCTTGATTTTACGCATACACATAATGTATAACATCAAATGAGAACTTAATGTTGTTAACTTAATGGCAGTTGTTCGACAAACTTCATGTAGAACTACTTGCTTTTGTGTAGAAGCAAGATATAAATGGATCATTGCCTATTGCCCACCTATAATCTCCCACAAAAGTGGTCTCGTAAATATGATTATTCTACACCTAAAATCACCAAGACATGTCCTTCAAAGGATTGCTCTAATCTTAACATTCATTATCTGACATAAATGAATAGATTCTTCTTTTTAATGCTAAATAATGTTGCTCTTGATTTACAACTAAATGTATGATAAACAGAACACAC
>JBBPCY010000001.1:43686244-43733479 GCA_037974405.1 Brachyalestes nurse
CCAGTCCTGATACACTTCCTGGTTTCTCAAATAAACCCAGCCACCATTATCATCGCTATTTCCAGCCCTATTCAGATTCAGATCACCCTGCTGCCTCTCCTATGTCTCCCAGCTCAAAAAATAACATTCAGTTGTTGTTTTGAATACACAGGGTTATTTATTAAACCTTGAAATGTGTATTGTATGTACAACAAAGAAAGTTATTGAAATTTGTTAATATTTTTGTTATTTGAATTTCAGTTTCATTTTTAAATTCTGCTCAAAATATCGTGATACATATCGCATTGTGAACCCAGTATCATGATACGTACCGTATCGTGACTGGGCATATCATTACACCCCTAGTTATTATATTAGTGTTTTTTTTTTTTTTAGAAATAACCAACGAATAGAACAATTGAGATCACAGTGGCTGAAGATGATGGGCAGAGTGTCTCTACCGTCTCTCCCATTAATCTATTAATGCATTCAAACATAACTGCTAAAAATGCATTATCGCTGCATGAATACGAATAGCAGCACTGTTTTGTCAATTATTCGCTTATCAGTTTTTCACTTTTGCACAGTTCTGCTGGTTTATTAGCCTTTAGCTACATTAGCCTTACAGCTCTGGTGCCAAACTAAAGAAGCAACACCGGACACTAAACATCTTGCCTGATCAAGTGAATAACCGAGTTACTTTACATTTTGTTCACTTTAACAGCTACTGATGAACGACCAGCTACTTTTGCTATGCAACAATATAAAAAGAACAAAAAAGCTAAGTATGGGCACATGAAAGCAGGACGGGTAAACATAGAGTCACGTAAAACAGCAACACACTCGGACCGTCTTGCATAGCACACGGGACAGGGAGGGGGCTTGGGTGTTTATCCATTCTTTCACCAAGAATCCTTCCATTAAGATAGAGATCTTTTCAAGCAGGACCTGGACCGTAAGTTTGGTCACACTGCAAACATGCACACAGTGGAGGTATCCCACAGCAGCCAGGGAGTGATTAGATCGCCATTATTTTTATCTCTCTGCAGGTCATTTCAGCCTCCATTGCCACTTTACAAAATGTAGGGAGTGTGCTGTGAAGAGAAGTGTGTGTGTGTGAGTGTGTATGTGGGTGCAGTCTCATGCTATATGACTGGGCATACGGCAGGAGCAGATGACAAAACATATGCCACCCCTCCTCATTACGCAGTCAGCAATAAGGATTCAAGAGTGTGTTTGTGTGTGTGTGTCTGTGTGTATGAGTACATTCAAGTGGCAGGCACACCGCAGACCACATCAGATTGATCATTTTTCCAAGAAAAAACTGTATCGCCTGTTTCCGAACCAAGACAGTGGGTCTAAAAAAAGCTGGAGCACTGTGTCAATCACCACAACCCAGTCAGTGTGACCTGTCTGAGCTCCACACTCTCTCACTCCCCAGGGTCTGATTCATTAAAAACTCTCCCCTGTGCCAAAACACCCTCAGAGGCTCAAGTCATTTATATTTATCAGCGGCTTTCAGAGAGGGATACTCTGGAATCCTATTGTTTTCAGGCTTATTATGGGACTGTTGTGTCCTTGTTAGCACATACTCAGCGGAAAGAATGCCCGGAATTCTCTCGGTTGATTTTCACATGAATAAAATATACTTCCAGGGACAGCTTGGATAGTACTGTGGACACTAATGATCTGTAGATTTATCAGGCCTGGCAAAACATGGGCAGTCGTCTCTTTGGGTTTTTGGCTTCACTGGAATTCAAACTCAAGGTTTTCCATCATTATCCCAGGCTGAACTGGTACACTTATACAGAAAACATCATCATGGTTAAAATAAAATAAAAAAACATGTATGGTATTTCTAATTCTAACCTAAAGCATGAGAATAACATTTTGGAAAAAATACTATTGAAGATAGAGCTTCTATTTGTGTGTAGTTTAACAAATGCAACTTCTAAGAACTGTCAGTCATATTTGATCATTTATAGTTTAAAACTAGCAATCCTATCAGTCTGTAAAACCTAACTTTTTGGCATATGAAATTCTGATTTTTAAAAATCATTTTATGACTTATTTGAATGCTCAGTCCTTTAAAGTTGTGTATCAAACTGAGTAAACTTGAAGGCAAAATTGTGATGTTATTTCACTAAATCATCTCCATTTTTACAGGTTTTTCCTGTTTTTTTGCATCACTTGAACACACACCAGCTGCCTTTAACTTTGTGACTCAGAAAGGCATCTTGTTCCATTAACTTACACTGGAAGTCAAAAATGTTTCTCACTTCTCCTGATAAGTTACTTTGTTCTGACAGCGACAAGATCAAAAAAGATAAAAACACGGCTGTAAGGGATGTAAAAGATGCTTTTTCTTTTTGCAAAACAAGACTCAACAGCACTTTGACAATTCAAATCATAATGATTAAATATCTCCCCCACTTCATACAAATTCAATTTTGGTATTAATTACAATTCTAGAGTCTTTGCCTGGGCAAAACTTTTCTGCTCTGCTTTTAACCCCACAAATCAGTTTTGACAAAGCAGAATAATTACATTACAGAAAGTTTGGTAATTGTTGGCAGAAGCTACAACTTCTAAGGTTTAGGAAAGCGCTCGCCTGCCAGGCTTTCTAAGGCTCGAGCCATTTGTAATTATGAGCGCCATTTCAAGAAGAAGTCTCTGCTGGAATCATCCTATTACAGCTTCCCTGCAGGGACGTTTTGTCCTTATTAGAGTTTATGTCACGCAGCCTGAGGCCAAGCTGCCCATCCATCAAAAGACACAGTAATCTACAAATTATTACATTTACATACATTTACACTGAGCATCGATAGGTTCCAGTCTGCACGTCCAGATATTTTCTGTTTGTTTCATCTTTCAGTATGAAATCATAGATGAGTATAGAAACATTAGAAAATAAGTAAGGGATGGGTTGAACGTACACAAAATAGACGATATTAGAATCTGTACTTCTGTCTTGTTATAAACGATAATGTAACAAATGATCTTATTAAAAATGGAACAAAATGTAACACATATGCATTCCAAGGCATTAATGCTATAGAGGACCTGCAAGGAAAGTAAATGACTTTGTATTCTGGGATAGAATACGGACACCCCTCTGCACTAAAGGGCTCTAAAACAAGTGCAGCGCAGTCTATGATTTTATATTGGATGGCAGGTGGTCAATACTTAGTTAACACCAAATTAAAAACTCATCCTCGCACAAATGGAGAAGGTTATTTATTGTCTGGCAGCGAGGCCGGGCATGACCCAGCCGGCGATAAATTCCCTGCAGTGTCGCTTGCCCTTGAGAGGCAGAGTGGGTATGTGGGGGGAGGTTGGGGGGGAGAAGGAATAGGAATGGGGGGTGCAGCGTCAGCAGATAGACTCACTTTCCCATCACTGCTTGTGGTTTTGATCCGTCCGCCAAGGCCACACCTTTATCACAGACTTAGAAACAGAGAGAGAAGCACATTCTACTCTCCAGACCAAAATGTTCTGAGGACATTAAAGTGTCACATCAGCGAAAACATTTAATGTACCCAGCTTTCCCCGTCCCTTAAATCGCAGTCGTTTGGTATCTGAAGTTGGCTTCTTAAGTTTTGCACTAGAGCTATGATATTGAAGTAGCTAATAAATAATGGAAGTTTATGGACCCCAACTAGCTCTATAAACTCCATGCTTAAACCTTCACTAACTTTCCAACTGTATTGACTTATTCAGTACTCTTAAATAGACTCACTTATTCTGATCCTGTGAACATGGACAAAAGCACAGACAATTTTCAATCTTCAAGATGGCTACTACTACTACTCTTTTGTGTCACATTCATTTTTGTCACCTCTTGTGTGCACGGGGAGTGAGGCAAGGCGCAAGATGCAGGTTCCAGTTGATGGTTTTTTATTACAAAAACACACAGACTCTACAATAGGAAATAAAGAGGCACGAGGACCTTAACTCAAACATAACTACACCGAAGAGACAAAAGGAACGGGAACGTGAGGGATAAGGTGAGGGTTAACCAGCAACTGAGAACAAAACTCTTGGAACTTAAATACTTAGTCGACAAGGACAGAAACCAAACACAGAACACCATCATTTAAGTGAAACACAGAACAGGTGACAAGTGACTCCAGACACAACATACATCCATTTCAAAATAAGAGACCCCCAACTACCAACAAGAACCCCACTGCGGCCTCTAGCGGCCGCTGCGTGGACGTCAAAATTTTCTGTCAAAGAGTGTGGGAATCAGTGTCAGAAATCACATAAGCAAGTCTGAGATTACTTAACAGCTTGGTGTGTTTTTGAGGGAAACATGGGACAAACTTCCATTGCTTGTTAGATGGAGTGAAATTAGGCCAGAAGAAATTTGGTTTGTGAGAAAGCAAACAGAGCTGAACTCCAGTGTTGTAATGTAATGGAAATAGAAACCGTTTCCAATTCAGTCTTTGTGAAACACATTCAAGTCACTGATGTGATAAAATCTGATAAACTGTGCTGAAAGACAGCTTCCACATACCCTGTGCTTCCAAGATTGTTCATTTTTATCCACAGCATCTTTAAGTAGATTATTTTTCTTGTACTGTATTTCACAAGTTAGTATTTTTCTATTATGATTTATTTTTATTCTAGGTTTTGCAAAAAAGCACAGCTTGGTAGCTAGCTAAAAGTGTACATATATTAATATTGTTAATTAGTTCTATCAATATAAGTTCACTGGTTAGGTTGGAAGCAGAAGTCTTCAGTAAGTTGGAGGGCAACTTTTGACTCCTCCTTTGTTTGGTGTGGACCTAGAATCTTTTTCTGTAGTATGGCTTGTTTTATAAGTACAGAGAAACAGAGGCTTCTGGACAAACTGTACTGTTTCTACCACCAGCCTCTTGAAAACTGGAGAGAGCTGATGCAAGCAAAAGTACATCACAGGTTCTTGTGTCAGTGGGGGGATAATTGTTTGGAACATTTCATTTAGTCAGGTTAAAGGCATCTTTATCAACAAATATTGATTACAATGTTGATGTCAGAACTAACAAACAAAGACAGCTCAATCAAGTACATTAACTAATTAGATTAACAACAAACAGGCTATTAGTTAGAATGACATTTTCATGATATCAGTACTGATAACACGTAATAGTACATAAACTGAATTCTTATCGATTGCCTTCGCACAGCAAAAATATGATCATTGTCAGATTTCGGCCCTAACCTGATTATTCACAAATGTATCAAGTAGTTCTGCATACTCGTAAGAAATAGAATCCGATAAAGAAACAAGAGTTCTAGCTTGAGCAGATGTCTCTTGTTTTTTGCCACGTCTTTCACTTTGGAGAGGCAGAACCAGATTAAGAACTTTAAGCAGAAACATGGTTCATTTTAACACTACAACCACTAGTGTTAACACTTTTAATGCTTCAATCTGAAGCCAATTGAACTGCAGTGGTAAAGGTGGATTTTGCGTATTTTGAAAGAAACCCTCATAATTTCTTCATTATCTAACCATGTTGACCAGATCAGATTATTAGTAAAAGCTGCAGTAATTTGATGAATATGTGCATTCAGGTGCACTCATTGTTGACATGCATGGGCAAAAACAAGGCACCCAATTTAACCACTGCTTCTTAGCAAATGGAGTCTTGTCACTATTGTGTAAAACTAAAGATGGCAAACACGGCTCTAAAAAGGAAATTGGCTGAACTTGATATTTTGCCAGACCTTCACTATAAGGACCTGACCACTTGATAGTGGTTTTGCACAATGATATTCCCTGTTATGACGTTTATTATTTTATAATGTTTGCATTTCATCCGAAAAACATGAGGGAAAATCATATCTCAAGGGAAAGCAACTTATGTCTCCAGTGCTCTAATTACTGTAAGGGATTACTGTCTGCACAGACCCTTACATAAAGCAGACATAATCAATAAGGGCAAGCCCTCCCTGCAAGTAAGGACGCGGTGTTCTCTTCATGTCCCTGCAGCCTTCGGCTCAGCATTCAGGTGAGTAGATGTTGGCGTAAAATAAATATACATTCTTCCTCCGTTCACCCTCTGGCCAAACCCGCAGCCAGTTACTGGACATAGTGCTCGCTCAGTCAGAGCGGGACTCTTCAGGCTTCCAGGGAGACACAACAGAGCAGATAGCGGACTGTGGCACATGCACTAATAACCCCGCCTCATGCTAGCTAGCTCATCTAAATGCACAGCATCTCTTGCTGCCTGAGGTTAATGAGTCAAGTCAGCTCTTTTTAGCCTGACTCTGATCTTTACAGTGAAGGATCTCATGTCGGATGAAGTGTTTACCCATGCGCGGAGTCCTCCCTCCCAAACCCTCTCCCATTGCCTCAGGCAGACCGTGCCAAGCTATTTTTAGCACCACATGCATATGAGCAGCCTGCTCCTCCTCTTTCAGACACTGAGCGTCACATCTGGCCCATTCGAGTGATGTGCAGTCATGACACTTCAGGTTCTACAGCGGACTGCCTCAGAATTACATTGCAATAACGCCAATGCTGCTTTAACTACACTGCTAATGAATTAATGGCACGTTTTGGGGTATGCGATCAAACAAAGTGGATGAAATTCAAATTCAAAGTGGAGGGAGATGCAATGGGGAGAAACGTAGGGAACAAATCAAAGGGATGTTCCATAAATCCTGTGATGACTTTTCTCATTTTTTATCTGATAAGAGATTTTACCCCAGAGCGCCCCAAAGTGTGTAATGGAATCAAATATTCTAGTCCTTTTTTTCTTTCTAACCACATCCAGCTCATAATCAGTTACTGGAATAACTATTATACTTCACTCCACCCCTTCATTTAGGGGAGGGCGATATGACAACATAAAATCGATATCATGAAACGTGACATGACAATAAAAAATAAAATACTGATAATGTTAATCACACACAGATAAGCTTTTCTAAAATTATAATTTAATCGTGAGTTATGTGACCATAAGCCTTTCTGATATGACTGTAAAATATAATTGTTGTGAATTAGATAAGGATACGCTTTTCTGATATAACTGTATAATACTGCTCTAATGAATTACATGAAAAGCTTTTTCGAAAAGACTGTATACTATAATCATCACGCATTTGACAGTAAACTTTTCTTATACGACTGTATAATAGCCTAGACATTAATTATGTGATAAGCTTTTCTGAGCACATCACTGACATCACCAAGCCAACCACAAAACTGACAAACTGCATGTTTCACTAAGAAGATCATTAGTTCCAAGTGGTTTAGCTGTCAAAGGTTTCCACACTGTTGTAAGGAGTGAATATGAATCCTGATGATGCAGTGAATCTATGACAGCATGCTTTACTAGATGTAGCGCAGTGCAGTGCATAAAACAACGACTTCAAAAAGGTATTTCATTTTTTAATCAGTGCATTTAAATGTATGTCTGTTCCAACTTATCAAAGCTCAGAAGAATGTAATATATAGACACATATTGTATGTCGTGAACTTATTTCAAATGATGTGATATAGAGTATTTGCCACATTGCCCACCAGTCCTACCATTCATACCAGCAGTAACAGAGCAACAATGAAAGCATATGCCATCGGACCAGGGACAGGAAACCAGTGCAGGAGCCAAACTTGACTACCAGCCCTATTTACAGGATAAGAGCCCAATCCTGGAGCTTCTATCTCCCCTATCACCTTGAGCAAGCCCAGTCTGCAAAACACTCGGAGACATTCCACAGAGGAGGCAGGCCAATTTCTCTCTTCAGTGCTCCGGCTCATCTGCCTTTGAAAGGCGAACATATAGCCCGACTCCTGCGGCGGTGCATTTACTGTGGAGACGGACTCGAAAAATCCCCCACTCATCACTCATGCACAGCACAGAATTCAAAGCAAGCCTTCTTTTTTTCTTCTTCTTTTTTTTTTACATAACAGGCTTACATGGAGGGGCTTAAAAACAAGTGCATGCAAACAGAAAGCCTGCGTGGAGCGCTTACCTTTTGGTGGATGTGGGTGCCCCGGAGGACATGAGTATGGTATCGTTCATGTTGTTGGACACTGGCTTCAGCTGACTGCAAAATTACAAAGTTATGAGTCAAGCATGGCCACAGTGGTGGAGCTGCCAACCTGTCGGCTGCCTACTTGTGTGTCTGTGCGTGCGTGAGAAGGTAATGTGTGCGGGGGTATGAGAGGAATATACATTAACAGTGAGCTTTTAACCTATGAGATGTCAGACTACCTGTGAAGTGATAGAACAGAGTCATGGCATTTTAGTATACCTAAAACTTCCTCGCTGTAAATTAACTTCCAGATAGTGACATTTTAATTTAATGCTATTTGCCCAAAACTAATTAAGTTAACAAGAAGACAAAGAGGTTCGGAGTAATTCTAATTAAAGCTTCAAGTCTGGGAGAACAGGGAACGAGAGAGAAAGAGAGAGAGAGGGAGAGAGAGAGAGAAAGCTGAGGTGACATTGCAGAAGGTAATTTGTGTGGGTAAACAGTGCCACAGACTCCATCTGGACCCGATGCCCGTCGGACCTCACACACGCTCCAGCAAGCAGTTCAGCCCCTCTGACCATGCCCCCCCCCACACTTGCATCAGGTGAGTCCTGGCAAGTGAAATCATATTAAATATATATATAGTCAACAGATCTGCTTATTACCATGTTGTAGGAATTTCACAACCTTTTTTCTTTGTTTTAAGCAATTACGTCATTTAGTGAAATGCCCCTTTTTCCATTGGCAGCTAATTTAGCTTGTGAAAAAGTCAAACTCCAAACTTCTCTGTCACCTTTCCAGCCGTTCTCCTCCAGTTTCTTTCTCTCTTACTTTGTACGTGCAGCAGCATGAATCTGAAAATCTCAGAGCAATCCAATTCACCACACCCAAACTGTCGTATAACGTGTTGGCAGTGCCCAGATTATGCTGCTGTCCTCCGAGCCGCGATCAAATATCGGTATAAACAGCCTACAATCTCCAGTGTGAGGAGGACAATAAAATGCCTGCTTATCATATTCGGCTCTGTTTCCTCAAGCGGATGCCATTAGTTACTCGTGTCTGACACACGCAGCCAGCAGTCACTCGGAGGGGTCAGTGCAATTTGCATTACTGAGACATGCCTACTTTAATTTCCCCAGCGACTTCCAACAACACGCGGGGAGGCTTGTGGAACGCTGTCTTATTGCACTCCAAAACGGGCAAATAGAAGCATTTTTCAGAGGCTAAGAAGAAGAGAGGGAGACAGAGAGAGGGAAAGCACTGCCTGTCACGCCTTGATTGAAGTGGTTGGCAAACATCTTGGGAGCGTGGATTTAAATACAGCACAGCACAGGTACCTTAAGCAACAACCCTGTAACAGCTTAATATTGTCATGCCCATTTATCACTGGTCCACACCGCGCCCCAGTGAAGAGGTGGACTGGAAGGAGAAATGATAGCATTTGCATAGAATGACTCACTTACCTTGCGAAGTGTAAGGAGCACCTGTCTGTTCGACTCGCAGGCCAGCTGCTGCCTGCTCCGTCCTGCCCTCTGCTCAACTGAACTAGCATCTGAATGCACAACATTGCTGCTGTCTCCAAGGAAACCTGGCAGTCACATGATCCGGTGACGATCCAGATGCGCGCTTTCTCTCCCCCTCATCCCCAGCCTGTCTTAGCCACTTCTCCCTCTCTCTCTCTCTCTTTCCCTCTCTCACTCTCTCTGCCTCCCTCTCTCCCTCACTCTCTCTCTTCCTCTGCCCATCTCACCGCCTTTAATATTTTCCTCCGCTCCTATTTCTGCGTTACACATGCATCCATGCAAACATGAGCACATACAAACATACATGTATAACGATGTATCGTTAAATCATATTGAGACATATTGAGAAATACCGATATTGCAGAAGAATATGTAAATGTGACCTCTAATCATGAGCATCCTGATCAGTCACCGTTTCGTTGTGTGTCCTTACAAATCTATATAGTCAGATAGCCACTAAAAATCATTGGTCAAAATGAAGCAGGATCATCTTTAACCATGCACATTATTAATTCATCATTGTGGTTTTAATACATTGCAATATGTAGAAATATAATACACAGACATGTGCAAATAAATCCTACTTGTGTTAATAGCATCTGCTTCTTTTTAAAAGTGAAACACAGGCTACGTAAATGTGTTTATAGAGGCAGGCACAGTCACTGCAGGGAGTGAAGTGCCATTGAAAAGCCTCTGCTCAGATTTATGAGAGCAGCTTGGCTACATCTTGGGGCTTTTCTCGCAAATTAAAGTACAACGCACTGTGCTGTATGGACGGGTCTCCCAGAGCGCCATTCCTCATTATAGTCAGTGTTTACCAGCAGCGGCCAGCGGGGCCATACACTGGACTGATGTGATCAGTGCTGCTGCTTCACAGAGTGAAACGGAAAATAACCCGTTGCATGCATGAGATGCCATGCCATCGCTCTCTCCATCAGTCCAGGGCGGAGGACCAGCTCGCAGTGTTATTTCAGACCATTCGAATGTGTCAAGCAGGTCAAATTGGAATGGGCCCCTCACACATATATTTTGATTGTTGAAATCTTCAAAGATTCAAAGCCGAGAGCGGCGAGTTCGTCGGACGTGCCACGAATGGAAATTCGCTCGTTCTAGAGGTCTGCCCTTAGCAGAGGGCACGAGAAAATTATGCTCACTTTTTTATGAGGTCACATCGACTATATCAAGCTCCGTTCCTATTCTTTCCCAGATAATTACAGTGAAGTGAGTCCGGCCTGATAGAACTGGGCAAATATGGAGTGGTAATGTCCTCGTGAAAATAAAAATGATCAACGAGCGACCCTGCTGCCAGCCTGCTTATGCATCCGTCTCTGAGCGACAATATACGAATGGCACATAACCTCGGGTCTTTATCACTGTCTGCATTTCAGATAGAATGGGCACAGCTGTAGTGAGCAAAAGAAGCACATAAATCACACACAAATCATTCAAAACAGTTTTTTCAGTATTTTGGGGGCCAGTAAAGTCAGAGATACAGCTGCTTTTCAACCACGCGTTCTTGCAGCACCTGTTGCGTTGTGAATGTACTCATTCTCTTACTTGCCTATGTACTAAATGTTACTGGAGGATTTCACTAGAAGGCCACAGTAAGTTCTAAAAACTCGACAAGCATATTTATCACTGTGAGGCAGCAATGACATACAGATGTGAGTAACCGTGGATTTGGTCACATAGATTGTCTTCAAAGCTTCAGATTTTTTGCCATTGCTGACATGCCTACTGACCCTGTTATGTCACATTGCCACACCACCCCTACCATCAATATGCATAGTGGATCTTGCAAATGTATTTTCTGAGGATATGCATAACCAATGCACCCAAGAGATCCAGGAAAAACCAGGCAGCCATGCATTGCATCCAAATGCATAGTTAAAAGTAACTATATCTACCTATCTAACTATAACTAAAGCCTATATAAAGAATGCAAATGCCTATTTCTGTATATGATGTAGATATGAACATTTCAATTAACAGTTTTTGTGATGTCACAGGGCAGTCAATCAGAACTGAGGTCATCTACATACAGTATATCAGTCTTGAAGGAGAGTAACACAATCAGCCTGTTTAAAACAGATACAGAGAGGTTGAACAATGTTTGTGTAGGCATTTTATACTATGAGATATACTATATATACTATATATATATACACATAACATATGTAACACATATATTACAGCAACCACAATAATATTCCGCAAACCAATCCAAAAACTGCTTCTGCTATTCTCAGCACACTTCAAGAGCATACTCTAAGCTGGGCTATTATTTCCAGGAGTTACAGTAAGAGCCACAAATCCCTTGTCTATTATAAGAAAATGAATGTATTCTTCAGTGCAATAATATTATTGCATGAAACAAGCTGTCCATGTTCTGCTAAATTTTGATATCTTTTCCTCTTGCGCTGTAAATAGAGACAGACAGTCTGTCCTTGCCCCAAACAGGATCCATCTGTCAAACCTGAGGGAATCTGAAAGACAAAGTTTTGCCTCCACATACAATCAGTTGTCAAACTGCGGCTAAACAAACCTGAAGTCCATCAGAGACACTTGTGCCACTCTAAATAACTGGCACCAATTCTGGGCTATGAAAGCCCCCCCACAACTCCCACCCACTCAATGTTTGTTAGATTCATGTGTTTGATCGGACATGATTTGCTACCCCGATTCTGCCTTCACGGCTCAGTCAGGATGCATGACAGAGCGATTGGGCGGATCATGCTGATGAACACTGTCCTGAGGTCAGTGGCAACAGGAACACTATGTGAAGCAGCACTAGGAAGTCAGACATGTTTACAGTGACGCATCAGCTCCCTGAGGAGCCGCAGATGGTCATTATGGAGCGAGTTAGGGGTGGCGCCCGCATCATCTCTACCCAAATGGCTATATGGCCTTAGGTGCAAGAACATAATTACCGTGAGATTTGAGTAAAAGTCTTAATTAAAGGAAAACACTGAAGTGTGTATGAACAAACCCAACAGTGTGATCCAAAGAACAAAGCAAAGGGCAACATCTGACTGTAAGATCATACACACCATTAAGAACAAAAATGTTTTTAGGAATATATGATGTGGGACAATAAGTATATGGGTAGTAAGATATATCAGGGAAATTAAAAAGTTTTTTTAAACAATATCAGCATGTTAAAATGATGATGCTATTCCAAAATGATTTCTATTACACATCTACACTATATGGACAAAAGTATTGGGACACCTGACCATTACATCAACAGGGACTTTAATGCATTCAAATACACAGACTTTATGGAGTTGGAGTTGGTCCCCCCTTTCCAGCTATAGCAGCTTGCACTCTCCTTGGAAGGCTTTCTGCAAGATTTTGGAGAGTTTCTGTGGAGCATTTATGAGGTCGCAATCTCCCTTCCAGTTCATTAAAGGTGTTGGATTGGGTTGAGGTCAGGATGGCGTTACCCAAAATGTCTTGGTATGCTGTAGCATTAAGATTACTGGAACTAAGGGGCCTAGCCCAAACCCTGAAAAACAGGTGTGTTCCAATACTTTTGTCCATGTAGTGTATGCAGTAACCACCCAAATAAACATATTAGGAAGGCATATCACTGATAGAATTAGTAAATACCTCAACAAGTTTGAATGACAGTAGCTCCTTCAATGGCTACACATACAGACATACACACACACACACACACACACACACCCCATTATGTGTGTTTGATTTCATCTGTCGCTCTAGCACCAGTCACTTGACTTAGATTGTCATTTAGCATCAGGTAAAACTGAGTCTGTACTGGCACGGGTGGCCTAACGTCTACAGCAGGGGTGCCCAAAGCTCTCCAGAAAGGGCCGCTGTGGGTGCAGGTTTTCATTCCAACCAAAAGGAAGCCACACCTGAGTAACTGAAAACCAAGACCAGCTGATTACAGAGGTGGAATCAGGTGCACCTCCTGCTTGGTAGGAAAGAAAACCTGCACCCACAGCGGCCCTTTCTGGAGAGGTTTGGGCACCCCTGGTCTACAGTGTCTGCTAAATGATTTAAATGTCTAAGCTATCATTAGCTTAGCACAGATGCTGGCAACAGTTAGGGTAGTCACAAAGCTACTGTTTAAGTTAGCCAAACACCATAGAACAAGTTTAATTTCACCCTTCCCATCCTACACTTCACTCCATCAGCTCTGAGTCAATATCATCTAAACTTTAGTTAGTGATAATCAGACCCATTCTGTCCTGAGCAGGGCTCGTATCATGCTAATTAAGCTAAGGCCACCCAGCTTCTACTTTGAAACAATGCAGGATGGCATATAAGCAGCATAAATGCTTTTATACATCCTTCAGTAATGCTTTACACAGTGATAGGCCTTACACAATAAATACTGGAGATGGAATGATGATCTGAAAAAAGTGGGTACCACTAAACTCTGTTAGAATGAAAATAAGCTGCTCAGGGCATTCATTATCTGAAGATTTGGTTCATATTCATGTTTTTTTCAGCACACATAGAATCTGGTTAGGCTTTTGTAGTCAGGTAAAGCAGTGTCTTTTTGGTCGAATCTAATGTTAATGCTAAACACCTGCTTTGACAGAAAAAGAACACATTGAAACTCTACCATACACATATCATTCAATATCTTTGAGTGTGGCGCTCTTGCATATTTTGGCACCCACTTTTATTTTCTTACAACCTGAATCCCTAAAAATAGACTTGGACTGAAAGCTTTGATTTAGAGCCGATATTACCATTAGAACAGAAACTACTCCACAGTTTAAAAGGATTGTGAATTTTACTGATTCTCTGATGAGATTTACAAAACTTATCATTAATCTCCATGCTTGTGTTATACTTAGCTTACAGTGATCCTTAACAGCAAGGATTTGGCAATTCTATTGCATGGTTAGGAAGATGAACACACATAAATGCTCAAGTTTTTGGGTTGTGTCAATCCCAGAGAAGGAAAGTATATAACTGATATAAAATTCATTTTTGAACTTTTTGGAAGGTTCCTGAAATGGAGTAAATATCTAATCTTACTTTTGTGACAGAAAACAAAAAGCAACTGCGCTGGGTCTTAACACCTTGACTAGAGTGCTACCCACTCTGATGAATACCAGCATACAACAGGACAAACTCAGCAAGCTTGTTTTTAAGGCAGAAGGGCCAGTCATGGCTGACTAAGTGGAACGTTTGTTGTTTGATGTTTTTTCTGGAGGTGATGCACCTTCTTTAAAAAAAATCATTCTGAGCAAAAACACAGGCCTTTTGGCAGGGTTGTACTTGCGAAAGGGTTCAGAAGTTCTAGAAATGTGTACATATGACACACTCAGCAGATCACTAACAGGTTAATAGGCTCCTCCAATATTTAATGTTAAAAAATATATGGAACTACAGTAATCCCTAGCTTTTCGCGGGTTACGTTCCAAGAGCACCCACATATAGTGGAAAAACCATGTTGTTGTGTTTTGGTAAAAACAAATGCCTATTTTTATAGTGTAAACTCTAAATATGCCCCCAAACATGCTCCCCGAACACTTTAATTTCATTTTAAACTCAGTTTAATGCATTACCCTTAAAGAAAATGTAATGGCAAACCCGTATTTGCCTCTTTTCATGGTAAACCCGTCTTTTAATTGAAAAATGTTCTTCCAAGACATGCAACTCAGAAGGTAGCGTGACAAAAGTATTGGGACGCACGGTTTTCAGAGAAAAAAAACTGATCTACTCAGGCTAAAATACAAATGAGGGCTCGTTGGAAAGGTCTCCTGGAGCTCTACCGAACTGTGGAGTTTGAAGTGTCCAAGTGTTTTCCCAGCCGAGATATGCAACTCGGAAGGTCGCGAGACAAAAGTATTGGGACACTGCAGTGAGGTGAACAGGTCCCCTTGTGTGAAAACATTCAGAAAAAAATATATTTATTGCCACAAAAAAGCAAAAAAGCAAAAAAGCAAAAAAGGGAGAGGATATTTCCGCCTAAAACTATGAGTTTGGTTCTCCAAAAAAATCTGTGTGTGACTGAATCCGCGACTCCTGATCCGCGCAAAACTGGGGGGTTACTGTATTCACTGCATCATTACTGCAAATGCCTGAAGTGTGTGCATGTGTTGTATCAGGGTGCTCTAAGCTGTTAGCTTTGGATGAAAAGCAAACAAACCCTGCTGTTGTTTTTGCTACCTATTGTTTAAAAAAGCTAATAAAACAAGGCCAAAAAACAGCCATTGCCATAAGGCACCAGTCACAAAAACTCACAATAGATCCACACCTTGGAAGAGTCATTCTGAAGTAGTGAACGGAACAGTAACAGTGAGTTAAAATTGTTTGACAGTTATCTACTATGCCAGAGTAGACAAGTAGCAGGTAAAGCCTGTTTCTGGGGGAAACAACCAGAGTTAAGTGCCCGTGTTGCTCTGTGGGGACACAGAACAGCACCATGGTGAGAATGTGTCACCATCAGCAGTGTCCATTTACGTTAGAGTTCTCCTAGGTTTTGTGCGCCTCGCCACTGCCAAAGCCTGAAATGCCATCTGAGCATGAGACTGCACTCTAACCATTACCTCCTCCCCATAGGAGGCTTCAGTCCCATATGCAGTTGTCTTGTGCTGGTGGGTGCCTTTTTTTCTTCTGTTCCACAACAACAATGCAGTGCATCGCTTTGACCGGCGTGGTCACTGGCGACAGGTTATAGCTGACCTGAAGTCATTTCTCAGTTCTGCTTTCAAGTGGTAGTCTTGAAAGGTATAAAGCAGTTTCTTTCGCCTCAAGTACATACTGACAAGACAAGATGAAAACAAAGAGGGTTTTTGAATTCGGAACCTGACTGAGCGAACATCCTGGTAGATGCCCAATGAAAACACTATTCTTCCATTTCATCAGAAATCACACAAAAGAACTACATTCACATATTAATTCATTTCAATCCACTCGGGCGTCACCTTCATATAATAGCACTCACCAAGATGTACCCCATTCACCGGGTGCAAAATAAAACACCATCGCTTTAAGATGAATATATCCATTGATGTCACGATGACTTGGTAGAGCATTTTATACCGTACATAATAAAAACAAAGACCCGCACTCAGTTTGAAAAAAAGTAATAACTTTAAATCTTTTCGCTTGTAATGTATGTAATATGTTGTGCTGTTTTATGGCGTTCATAAAGTCTTGCACTCCTGTGCCTGTCAGTAAATAAAACTCGGGTCCGTTTCTGCGAGTAAGAGTGCCCATGATAACTCAAGATTGATTCAAGTGCTCCTATTTACAATGCAGTAAAACAGGGAACCACAGTCGTATATATATTTTACACACATTTTCTTCCTTCTCGGCATTTCCTAATTACATTTCTCCCCCAAGACGGATCTGCCAATCGATGGTCTCTCTCATGGAAATGAGAAAAATAAAGAAATAGCACAGAATATTATTGATGAAAAGATGAATGCAGTTACAGCTGTAAAAAAAAAGGAGGAATGAATATTTGATCTTAAGAACTTCCAATACTAAAACTTCTACGAAACCATCTACGCTAATATGCTAGCAAACTAATATGGCTATGGCGCATTACAGGTGGTATGTACATACGGGTAATGCTACATAGCCATATTTGTTTTTATGAACATATCAGTACAACATAATAATTTAAATGTTTAGTGTACAGGCGCTGTGAAGTGTAGAACTGTATGTAAGCCATGTATAAGATATATGGGCCGACGAAATGTGCTGCTGATGTTGTGGTGCAGTTTCGTCAGTACTCTCCCAGCCACTTGTCAAGTTTGTTTTAAATACGACCAACAGGCCTAACTGTGTTTTTCTGACTTGTGAATCAGAACAACAGAGAGAACTGCTGGAGAGAAATGTTGTTTACACATTAACCATGGAACACAGCTTTAGTTACTGAGGTCATCAGTGACATTTCACAAATGACTAAGGCTGACACATTTCACTTCTCCTTATGCCATAAGACTGGTTACCACTGTCACACAGAAATCACTAACTGCACTCTCGTAGTGGAAATGTGGTCTTTTCACTTCTGCCTTTTCTCATTTCTCTCCAACAAAGCAGTACCTCCACTGTTCACAACTCCATATTCAAGTGCAGATTTTGAGAGCATTGCTAATAGGGCAATGTTTTTGCATTTGCTTTGTTGTTTTAACTATTTAAATATACACAGTGGGAGAAATACATTGAAAAACAGAAAGGTTAACTATAAAGGTTTTACTATAGCCATACAGCTACAACTAAAAATGTAAGGCAGGTATAATGTTGTTTTGCCCACAGGGCTGTTTACCAGAGCTGTGTGTGCAGTGTTTCTGCTGTCAACATTTATCCGTGGCGACCCACCACACCAAAATCTTTGCTGTCACGGCAATAAACCCCTGCCCCCCCGACCCTGACAAAACAAAAGCCTGTGTTGCTGGAAAAGAGCTGGACAATTGGTCTTCACCTGAATATGAAAGTAACAAATGCAGTGATTAGTTATTCTGAAGTCCTGAAAATGTGCCATGTTTCTGATTAATGCTATTTTCTTAATAAACAACAATATGTCTTATTAAAAAATAATATATTAACTATAGCTGGATGTCATCAGTTTTAGTTTTGAACTGTAAGTCCATTACAAAAGCTAGCCCTTTTATACTAGAACTCAAGCATAAGTGTAAATACATTCATTTTAGTCAAGTAATAAATGACTTTGTGCACTTGTGTTCATTGTTGCTTCTGGTTCTTTTAGCTCTGTCTTTGCTCCAGAGTGACTGTCCTGCTACAGGAAAGTGAGAATGTTTGTGTCTTTAACTGAGACATATTCCTGAACAACAGACCCAGTCACCGAGAGTGTGAACTAAGTAGTGAAACTTTTCAAAAATTCTCACTTCACAGTATATCTACCTGCATCCAATTATCTACATACATCTACATATATTGTAATGACTGTAACTTACTTGCCAACACACTGTGCTATTTTATCAAGCTGATTTCTCATGTTTCTTCTGTTTTTCAGTGTTCAATTAATGACAAGTCAAGTTTGAACCAAAGTCAACATTTCTAAACCTGACTGAGTGAGTATCCTAGCAGACACCCAGTGAAAAATACAAATAATTTTCCGTTTCATTCAAAAAAAAAAAAAAAAACAAGAACAATAGAACAAGGGAACCATAAATGCATATTAATTCCCTGCAGTAAAAGGCTACTGTACATGATTCAATTCACTTTGGTGTAAATTTCAGAGAAGTATGGAATTTTTCTTTCATTTATTTCTGTTGGAATTGCTCCCTGTTTCTCAGTTCATGTTTATTTTGGTTTTGTTGTCTACCGTTTTGTGATGAGATGCATGCTTTTGTCTGGTGGTGGGGTTGTTGTATATTGCAGTCTGACTGTAAACGTCAGGCATAAGAGCTCCTTGGTACTTACGCAGGGTGTGCCAGGTCTTGCGGTCTCTCGGCTGCCTCGGGGAACACAGGGTGGGGTGGTTCTCCTATGGGCACGCAACCCAGAGACTTACTGATGGCATGGCTCAGTTTCTTGGCTGGGGACTTCTATGGAAGGCACAGAAACAAAGACAAAGCCAGACATACTGAAGTGGGCTGAATACCAATCACCCACCTTAAGATCCCAATAAAAAGCCACAGCACTTAATGAAGACAACAAGACATTCATGCTTCACTAAGTTATATAATCATCATTTAGATTAAACCGACGTTGGACTAAATAAACCAAACATAAATCCTATCTCCTCAACACCTAGGATTAATCACAATCCCCACTACAAAGTTTTAGAATAGGTTTTTACTTTCAGTCCTAATAAAAAATGTTGTTTGATTCAGCAAAACGCTGCACTGGCGTGACCTTGGTCGGTACTTGGGGGTTGAAAACAATCATCCTCATGGCGGCAGTCGGGGGGTGAGAAGACGAAAGAGAAAGAGGGAGGGAAGGAGAGAAAATCTCTCAGAATTGGATTTAGGAAGCGCTTCAAATTCTTTCCTGGGCTTCAATTTTCAGCACAGCAATTGAGCTTGGGGCCAATGGGGGAGATTTGAAAATGTAATCAATATAACCCACTTGCCGGGCCACATAAAAAACCCATGAAATCCGGCATCAGAGGAGAATGACATTCTAGAGGGAAAAGCAACTCTGGAGCTCAATTATCACTCTGTGCCAGGCTGACAATCAGGCCACAGAATGAGCCAATGATATACATCCTTTATAGCTTGTCCCATTAATGATATATTGAAGTTGGACATTCTCCATTTGTGTGTGCCTGCTTGTGTGTGTGTGAGTGTGTGTGTATGTGTGTGTGAGAGTGTGTGTGGGTGTGTGCTCCGTACCCATGAGGAGTGCTCCTTCATCTGATGCTGGTTGCTATGGGGACCGCTGGCATGGCCACGCCAGAAGCAATTCTGGCAAAGCTGGTAGCCGTGGCACTGCTGGCACCGGTAGCGAAAACCCATCATGCTTTCACTCCGGCAGTACGAGCACTCCACCGGATGGAAGACTGGAGCAGAATGAAGAGAGACATTTCATTAGGTTGTTTTCACACGTAGCCTTTTGCTCGGAGGGTTTTTTGTGCTGATGAATAAAAAAATGACTCACGATGTGAACACTGGAAAAAATAACAACAGAACAATATCTGATGAATCAGCTAGCAAGCTGTAAGTAGCTTATCAGATTCATTTTAGCCTACCAGCTAATCATATATGCCATTTCATGAGACGAATGAGATGAGCAAGATGAGCATGATGGGGCTGTCTATCATGTCTTGTCTTAATTATGAATTAATGTAACTGAGGTTCAAAAAGGCATATAAGACAAGGAGATTTTACAGGGCATCATAGTAGAATGACTAAACCGGCTTTAAAGAAATACACACACCAACCCCAAACATGTCATTCATTTTGTAGTTTTGTAGTCAATACAGTTAAAAATCTGATTTGTTTTTTACATTTCTGATTTCTTAAAAAAGGCTATTGGTACAGTAGTAAAAATGAGGGTTTTTTTTGTTTTGCAGAAAGCCAAATTATTTGTAGTTACAGGACAGGTCTGGCCTACTTGGAAATTATCTTTGAGCCTAAGTGTAACGTCCCCAGTCGGCGGCTGCTAGAGGCCGCCATTGGACAGGATTAGGGGGACTTTTATTATGACTCTGGGTTTGGTCTCGTCCTTGGTCGGCATTTAGAATAAGGGTTCTCAGCCGGCCAGGGATCAAGGAATGATTATGTTCAGGTGTTTTAAGTTAGTGCTTTGGTATAAAGATGCTTCTGTTTCAGTTTAGCTTTGTCTGTTCACCCTCACATTTACCCTGGGTGTACCTGTCCTTTGTTTGTTCTGGAAGAGAGTATTGGCAATTGTGCCTTCTGTGTTTTGTGTTTGGTTGAAATAGAATCCTATCGAGATAAATGAAAGTCTGCACCTGTGCCACATTTTAGGACGGGTATGCACCTAAGGAAGTGACGCTAAAAACTTTTCAAATGTGTTGACCTTTTTTAAATCCCTCATACAAACCACATAAGAGTAGCATACATCCTAAGCACATGCTATATAATGCTATACACTGATCAGCCAACATTAAAACCAGTTCCTGAAGTTGATGCATTGGGCAATGTAAGAATCCGAGTGACCCTGATGATTGTGATGGCTAGGTGACTGTGCCAGAGCATCTCCTTGTGGGATATTCTCGATATGCAGTAGTCAGTACCTATTAAAAGTGATCCAAGAGAAGACCATCAGTTAACCATTAAAAGGGTCCTGAGCCCCAGAGGCTTAATCATGCACCTGAGGAGTCCACCTGGTCCGATCTCACAGAAAAATTGCTCAAATAATGCTGGAAATGACAGATTGCTGTGTATGGGGCTCCGTAGTTGCAGACTGGTCAGAGTGCCCATGTTGACACCTTTTCCAAAGGACCTACAGTGGGCATGTGAGCATCAGAACTGGCCATGGAGAGTAAAGTGACCTGGTCTGATTTTCCATACTGCGTCCTGGTGCCATCTCTTCCCCAGGTTAGCGATACACATGCACTCACATGAGGTTAAAGGAAACATGATTCATCAGACCAGGTCACTTTGCAGACAAAGTACATCCCTACATAGCAATGGCAATGGCCTGTTTCACAATAATGAGCCCTACTGTACAGTAAAAATTGTTCAAGATTGTTTGAGGAACATGACAAAAAGTTCAAGGTGTTGATTCAAACTACAAATTCCCCAGATTTCCATCCGATCAAGCATCTGTGGGATGCACTGGATAAATGAAGTGACCCCACCGCACAACTTACAGATCTGCTGCCAACGTCTTGGTGCCAGATACCACAGCACACCTTTCTGAGATCTTATGGAGTCCAAGCCTCCATGGGTCAGAGCTGTTTTGTGAGGCACGAGGGAGACCTACACAATATTAGGCACATGGTTTTAATGTCATGGCTGATCAGCGTCTATACTTTGTACTGTACGAATACACTAATAAGGGTGTTGTACTTTTCTGACACAAAATGATAGTTTGCTGTTTTGGATCGAGCACAGGACTTCACGCAAAATGGTTGACTACATACAAATCAAGGAAAGCAGACAGGAAAGCAAGTTTCATTGAACTGTTAGGACACAGCCTGCATACGGACGCTTTTGCAGACTTTTTGTATCAATAGTGTATCTCAACAGTACATTAAAAAAATCACATTTTTACATGTGTCAGATAATGGGGGTAGTGTCTGGCAGGGTTTCACTTAGTTGTGTCAAAAGACGCTTCTATGAACTCACATTCAGAATGTACGATCTAAATCTAAAGATAGAGTAGGACTGCGATTAGTCTCACATAAGGTGTGTATTCGTGCATTTTTTTACCGGATATGAAAGTGTCTCGTGAATGCAGTGTAACGCTGTCAAAAGGTGATGCATCAAGGTGCACACACACTAGATAATAGAAGAATGGAGCAGTGAACATAAACTCATTCACAAATTTGAGAGTATCAGATTTTCCCTTTAGGCCACCCATGCATGTTTTCACTGGTTGATGTACCTCTATGCCAGAGACTGCTGCAGCAAAAGGTAAAATGGCTTAAAGACTTTTGATCAAACCCTTCAGTTAAAACGTGCAAACCATTATAACTTTTGCAAGTGTTCTTGTCTTGTCTAGTGTCTAGGCATAAATAGGCTTAAACTTATAAGCACAGAAGTCTACATACAACTAATCCTGACTAAAATGTTTGCTTCTGTAGTGGTGCCGACAAAGGCTGTGATTTTTGTATGAAACTGTTTGACAACAGCCTCAGGGACACCCAGACATTCCATACTTCTGTTCTATCCCTATTAGGCTGAAACAAAAATGAACAGATGTATGTATGTATGTACGAATATGTATGAATATGTATGTATGTATGTATATGTAAAACAGTAAATTGCTAGGCTAAACACTGAGCTGGGACTACAGTTAGATGTGCTATGCTTTTGCACAGCCTCAACTTTTTTTCAGTTCAGTTCGGTCCTGAACATTTTTTTCATTAAATCGGAGAACCTTTGACAGCAGTACTATTGTCATTACACCAAGTTAGTTCAGTCTAAATCCTAAGCAAACATGTTTGAGGGAACAGCTTTAGTTAGGAGGTAATTCTTGTAAACTAATTGGTATTCTGTATGCAGTTGTATGTGGTTTGTTTCACCATTACTCTGCAAGGAATGGTGTAATATGTCATTCAAAATGAGATGACAAGCTCAGGGGACTGTGAACAGCAGATAAAATGTCTGTATGATGTCTCCTCAGACAGCTAGAACAGCTTGTTTTTCTTTACAAGCCATTTCTTAGCATAACAGAACAGAAAGATGTTAATGACCCCAAGCAGACTGCTGTCATGCCGCTTATGAATCTGTCAGAATTTTTGCCGTATTGTCTGGTGAACACGCAGGTAAACGATGTCACCCATTTTGAGAAGAAATTTGGCCAGGAACAGAGTGGAATCATTTCTGATAATATGACATGCTGTTTTCGTATTGTTTATTGTTTGGGGTGGCTAGTGGCCTAGTGGTTAGCGATCAGAAGGTTGTGGGCTCAAATCCCAGGACTGCTATTGGCACCTCTGAGTTACCCTTAAGCAAAATACCGACAAGCTGCTCTCCGGGCGCCCCCCACTGGCGGCAGCCCACTGCTTCACTTGGTGAATGGGTTAAATGCAGAGAACTTGAGAAAACTTTTTGCACGCCTCTTTTTCTGCAGGCAGGTGCGTTAGAAATAACCAAAGGTCACAAATCAGCAATTAACCAATTCGCAAGAAATTATTTATTTATAAAACAACCACAACATTTTGGTCTTAGACCTTCATCACGTAAATTCTTAAATTTACCTGATGAAGGTCTAAGACCAAAACGTTGCATTTTTTAGAAATAAATACAGTAATTGCTTGCGAACTGGTCAGTGTGCAGGATTCTTTTCCTTAAATGCAGAGAACAAATCTCACACAAATTGTTCACACTGTGCTGTGTTGTGTTCACGCTTGACTTTACTTTAAGCAGGTCTAAGGCCCTCGCAAGGACCTGCTCTGGGCCGCATGTTCAGGAACAGCAGGTGGCTAGTAAACAAGAACAGCACACTGAGTACATACCGTTCTCTACATTGGCCAGTCGGTGCATGAGAGGTAGCCAGACGAGGCACTGCGGGGGAGGGTCCGCCATCATCACGTCCAAGAAGGTGTTTAGCAATATCTTCTTCTGGCAAAGGACAGGTAAGAGATGCACAGCTAGTGTGAGCTGGGCTGAGTAAGAGAAGCCATCTCATTTTGTAGGGGAGGGAATGGACACTCACCTGCTGAGGGAAACACGTCCTCACTGAGTGCTCTGTGTAACCGAATGAAGGGCCCTCGAACACAGCCGTAGGAAGCTTCAGCACCTCCCGCAGAAACTGGTCAAATTTGGCAAAGACCATCGTCCCACTGGAGTCCGATATCTGAGAGAAAATATCTGAGAGGAGAGGGAGGAAGGCACACAATCAGTTGTTCCATGAAAGGATTTGACCACACACAACAGCTAACGTTTAGATTTAGGTGAATTTTAGCAAATTTATGTTGACACAATGAAACAGCACCATCCTGTGTTCAATTAATGTAACTTATACACACACTGTGAATCCTTTACTGAGAAACTAAAGGCAAAAGTAAATATTTTGTCTCTTTGTTTTTTTATGCAAAAAAAAAAAGCTTCAGAACAAATGAACTGATTTAAAGGCTTGGATAGGGTGTGAAATTCAATTATGTCTAGTGCAATATTTTGCCTCACTAAGAATGTCAGGATTTATAAAACTACACAAGAGGGCAGCAAAGCGTCACTAACATGTTTTGCATCCAGCAGAGAATCCAAAAAAATGGATTTCATGCATTATACTGAATAGTTCCAGTTCCAAAATGAACCTTAAATGATGTTCCTTTAAAAGTGATTAATTTATCACATATGCCGAATGGAAGGTAAATGCATAATACTGCCAGAAAGCAGAAAGGTGTTCTGGAGGTAGCATCCAAATATATAAATGTAAATGAATGAATGTGAAAGTAGAAACACATTACTTACATCGTAATTTATCAACTATCTTCCCGCCACACATAGTCGCCAGCATGGACTTCATGGAAAAGACTGTGAGTTTACCATGGCCCTCACTGCAACAGAGACACACACTGGAGACTACTAGCAGCCTTCACCAAGCTTGTTACATTCAGGATCACTTGAGTGAGTGAGAACCTTCATTTAGAAAGTGATCTAATCGAAAACTAGGTTTAATCTAATTCTGTAAAATTGCTCTGTAGACTTTAAGTTGTCCTGTGAAAATAGGCGAGATCATTTGGCATGTTCTCCTGAGTTAGTAGAATAATAGACTGCCTGAAGTGGAGACAGTGTGAGTGCAGTTCGAGAGAGCTGCACTGAATACAGATTAGTTTAAAAGAAGTGCCTCCAAAGATTCCCCAACATTTAAGCTGCTCATTTAAACAAGTATCCTTAGTACTTAGAACAGGGGCACAAAACTTCGGTGCTCAAGGGCCAGAGTCCAGCACAGTTGACTCCAGTGCTGTAAAACACTTGCTAATCCTGGTAATTGATGGATGAGGTGAATGAACCGCTAATTAGAAAGGTTAGAAAGTGTGTTTTGAGCAAGGAATTGTGCTGGGCTGCAGGCTTTTAAGACCCTCTGGTACACCTAACTTAGAAATAACACCGGCCAGCAGCTATAGACTGAATTATAAAGAGGGGTTGTGAAAGGCACTCTATTAGTAAATATACAGGGGGTCCTCAAGTTATGGCGGAGATCTGTTCCTACAAAACCGATGTAACCCGAATTTTGGTGCAAGTTGAAATGCAGTGTAGCCTAAGTTAGTAACCTGTCCTAACGCAGTTGTAAAATCCATAAACACAACAAAGAAAAAATGACAAAGAATTAGTGTACAAAAAGTCGCCAAAAAAAGCAACACAAACGGAATGCTTGAGCTTAGATAAGCGTACTCCCTCACTCTGCATTACTGCGTATTCTGCGTATTCTTCCACCACATGCCACTAAACTAGTTCGCCCATGTGACCGTCGTAAACTCGAAACGTTGTATGTCAAGAACCTCGTAACGCGAGGACTTCCTGTAATACATAAATTGGATTTTTCTTCTTCTTCTTCCTATCAAACACAACATTAATCTGCACTTTACAGTGTGTTGTAATGGATACAAGTGCTTAAACAGATGCACAGTGTGAAAGGCCGGTTCTCACCTGTCATAGGTGGCCACCATGAAGTTGAGCAGCAGGCCAATGGACTGCTCCACATTAATCTGGTGAGTGGTGGGCAGACGCTTGTTCAGCTGGTAGAAGATGGAGGAGAGGATGGTCTCAAGTCGTGACACGTTGATCTCGGCATTGTGGTCGAGAGTACTGAGCCCGTTGTCACGGAACGCCTCAATCATGTTCCACACATCCACCAGGTGAACTGCAACAGGGCAAGAGAGAGAGAGAGAGAAGTCAGGGGAGGAGTATGAACAAAATAAGAATGAGGTTTATTGTGAATATCAGAGGAAAATCTCAGCCGAAAGAAGCACGGTCTCCTAAACATAACAGTGACAGACAGACTTCTCTGTACAATGACAGAAGCAACATGGTGGGTATTCTTTACAGGACTAGGATGATTCTTTAGAGAGCCTTTAGAAATCTGAAAGCACTTCCATGTAATGTAAAGTTCTGGAAAAGACCCCTGAACCTGTAAAGAACCTTTATATTGTGTGAGGAAGTCATGTGCTCACACTGTAAAATCACTGGCGTAACGTAAAGAAAAACAGCCCTTCTTAAGGAATAACCAGAGTCACTGAGAAACACTGAGAAATGACTTACGGTTGCATCTTTTCTGAACAAATCGTAGCTTGCAGGCCGTCCTATACGTCGACAGCCGGATTACGTCAAAGTTTTGTGCCCCTGGTGATTACAAAAATGTATTAATCAGCAGTTATTTATGCAGGAATTTCAGGCCTACTGTCAGTCGGTATCAATATTAGCTCGCACTGTTTCAAAATCAAACAATGTAGAATTTACATTTTGTACCATTAATGGTGGATTTACTCCTCTGCTTCTGTACTTGGTCAGTATCTTTTTCTTTTTTCCTCAAAAGACACAAATTTATGAAGTCATTTGGCCTGAGGAAATAGAGGAGCTAACATAGCCTCAGCCTCTATGAGTGTGTGTGCGTGTGTATGTGTGTGTGTAGCCATGTGTAAACAAAGCACTGCACAGTGTGTTCACTCACTCATCTCCATGAAGAGCTGCCTCTTCTCCACCGTGGCCTTACTGCTCTTGCTGCCCTCCTCAATCATTCTGAACATCACAAACACACCAGTGTTAATGACCACATTCTCTGGATTTCAAATTGAGTGCACACCAAACTTTGTGCGCATTATTTCATTGCACAGTTGCCTGTGGTTACATTCTTGAGGTATGAACTTTTCCCAGGGAATCCTTATAAAGCAGAGATGGACAATACCAATACCAAGCAATCCCAAACTTCATCCAATATGAATATGTTAAACAGACTTCCTGTTAGGAGGGGAAGTTTTTGTGATGTTCACAGTGAAAAACAGTAAATGCGAATCTTGAAATATTCTATTTGAAAGTCTTTGCATTGTTATTTAATAATCCAGCAAATAAACTGACTTGGAATACCATAATAACTCCATAAGATCTGCTACTCTCGAGTATTTAGTTCATCTGGGATTGTGTGCTTGCGTGTATATGTATGTATAAGCAAACCATAGGTAGAGAAATTACTTGCAGTCCTACATATTAACATATTACCATCGCTTTCCCCCTTTTTCAGCATCAAAGACACCTTAGGTTATATAAAAGGATGGATATTCAGCTCACTGCTCAAAGAAAACATTCTGAATCAGCACATTTGTGTGAGGATTGATTCTCAAAAAGTTCATTCAGGATTGAAAGGATCGATATTTCAGTATCGAGCCGCCCACCTTAATTATATTACACCCTGACTTATAAATATTAAAATATATCAATTCTTAATACCATTTTAAATACTGGCATTTTTATTATTTGTTGTTCTGTTTAAGTATATGTCAACACTGAGCTCTGTGAGAAACAGTATTTCAGTTCTCTTTACTGCACTACTTTCTGGTGACTTTTGTTTTCTGTGATTACAAGCAGTGATTGAAAAAATTACTGTTATTTTTATTGTTATTACTATCATTATTATTATGACTTTATTATTGGTCATACAAATTTACTGCACTGCTTTCTGGTGACTTTTGTTTTCTGTGATTACAAACAGTGATTGAAATCATAATCAATACGCATGTTTGGACTGGTTAACTGATACATCTGCGTAATTATTGTCTGCAGCATTACTATAATCAGTACTATTCTTATTCTTATTACTATTACCATTATTAGCACACATTTTCTGAACAATGTTCTGACTACTTTACAAGCGATTGAAATCATAATCAATACACATGTTTGGACTGGTTAACTGGTTCATGTCCATAAAGATCTACATACATCATATAAAACTATATATAGTGAGCAGTATGTGACCATCATTGATGCTGAGCTCCTAATTTCGTGACACTACCTGTTCAGTAAGAGAACTGTTTCATTTTATTCCTCCTGACAGCGTTACTACGAGACTTTCAACACACTTTTGACCCCAGAACACCTCACCTGCTTACAGCAATGAATTAAACAAGCTATTACTTACTTGTCAGTGGGCTGGTTCTCAGATAAAGGGAAGCAAATTTGGGCAGATCCTGTAAAAAAGGGAAAAAATAGACTCAAAATGACAGATGAAAAGCCTTACATTAGCAAGTGATGCAGCACCATCAAGGCCTTCATTAAGGTCAGCTGTGCTGTTTTTCTTGCGTGTAACAAAAGAGCACTCAAGTTCTCATCTAGTGTGTAAATGATGATTCCATCTGCCATTAGTTTGAACGAAGGCAGCATCCTGTGGGCTAATGATACAAAGGCTCCTAAAAAGGCTCTTTATGATGATAGACAGGAAGCACACTGTGGACCTTCTGAGAGTGAAAGCCAAGAGTCACGGATAGTCCTTAGAAAGTCCGTCTGCTCTCTGGCCTAGTAGAGATTTAGTTTTTTAGCAACAACAGCACTGACATCGCCATCATCATAATCATAATTATCACCATTATTACCTTTATACTATAGCCAGCGTTAGTATTGTTCTTATTAGTATTGCTATTATTATTCTTATTACTATTATTATATTCAGCCAATACATCTGCATAATTGTCTGTAGCATTACTAAAACTATTATTATTAAAATTATTATTAATATTATTACTATTATTATATTCAGCAGTTACAGCTCCACACGTTTTGCCCTACAGCACTATTACTATAATCATTACTATTATTATTACTATTATTGTTATTATATTCAACAGCAACATCTTCACCATATTATCGTCATCTGCAACACTACTATCATCACGATTGTTATTATTATTATCACTATTACTATTATTATTATTATTATTGTTATTATATTCTACAGCAACATCCTCGCCATATTATCGTTATTATCTGCATCACTATAATAACGCTAAAATAATATTAATAATATTGTTGTTACATTCAGCAGCCACATCTTCACCATTATTATCATTCTCATCTGCAGCATCACGATCATCGCCACTGCTGCTGTTATCATTATTGTTTTTGAGTGTTTTTATTATTACTGTCCTGGTGTCTCAGCTGTAATCCACATTATCACACATCAATTCAGAGGGTTTTACTACGGCTGTGGTCGTGAGAGCTGCTCCACTCTGCTCCTCCAGCGAGTGGAACACTGTCTCCCAGCATTATGTCATACACTGATCGTCCGTCGAGCGTGAATCACATAACCCGAGATCACCATCATCATCATCATCATCACACCATGAGCACTGCTGGAGCTCCTCATCTCCCCCACAGCCCCTCTTTTTCCTTTTTTCTCCCCCGGAGCTGAAGGTGCGGGGATTTCTGCGGCTCAGGAGGCCTGGAGGAGATGCGGAGAGAGAGAGAGACAGGGAGAGAGAGAGAGACAGGGAGAGAGAGAGAGAGAGAGAGAGAGAGAGCCGCACCTCTCTGTGCTCCGTAAGGGTACGAGCGTCAAAAACGCGTCCCTCAGCACCTCCACATGCCCAAATTACGCAGAGCCCCGCACGACTCACCGCAAACCCACCGAGCACACACGTCACTTGCGGCCATGTTGCACATTAACACCCCCCTCCTGTCTCTCTGTTAGTCGTAGCGAGTCGAAACACACAGGGATGTAAAGATGTGAGCGTTGAAATAAGCCGATATTCCCACGACGCGGGCCCGTACTCGTTAAACAGGCGTCTGCAGAGGATCTTACCAACTGGAAATCACGCAGGATGCGCTACCATCATCCGGAGCTGATGAGAGGGATAAACGTTCTCAGGCTCGGGCTCTGGAGAGGGAAACACTCCTGGCATGTCACAACCTCCTCTCCTCTCCTCTCCTCTCTCCTCTCCGTGTCTCCTCGCTCCTTTAGTGCTGCTCCAGAATAATCCGAGAATAACTAGCCCGCGTTTCGACGACCCTGCCTCTCTCCATCATCTCCATCATCGCGTTCCGCTCGATTCTGTCTCAGGATCTGCAGCAGCAGCCAGAGAAAAGTCGCCCACTGTGCGAGTGCACCGTTCCTGTGAGCATCAGTGAACAGCAGAGGACAGCAGAGCACCCTGCTGGAGCTGCATGCACAAGACTGCACTAAACTAAAAGATTGTGCATCTTAATGCGCTCATAATATTGCATCTTGGCCATTGCTACTCGCTACTTCGCCACTGAGCTGAATTTCTTTTATCAGCCTTCAGAGATCGATACACATAGGGTTGGCAAAAATATGACGTGATGCTTGATAACATTGCACTGTGGTTGCCCATGTCTTCTTTTTTCTTTTTTCAAGATTGTGCACCTAATAATCTTGCATCTTGGCCATTGCTACTTGCCAATTTGTTCTGGTTAAAAAAGCTTTTATCCTAATATTGTATTAAACATCACATGGTAATGCATTTAGACACTAATATGAATATGCAGATTTTAAAGATCATTTAAAGATCAATACACATAGTGTTGGTAAAAATATGACATAATGCCTCATGAAATTGCACTAAACAAAAGATTGCACATTTTAATGCACGGAAAATAATTGTCCATTTCTACTTTTGGATTAAGAGGCTCTTCAAGGCCCAGTCTTAGGCCCTACATTAAGAGGTGTTTGTGAATTAAGGGGTTCCTCAAGCCCTAGTCTTAAGTCCTAAATTAAAAGGAGTGTGTGTATTAAGAGGTTCCTCAAAGCTCAGTCTTATACCCAAAATAAGAGAAGTATGTAAATTAAGGCGTTCCTCAAGGCCCAATCTTAGGCTCTAAATTAAAAGAAATGTGTAAATTAAGGCGTTCCTCAAGGCACAGTCTTAGGCCCTAAATTAAGAGAAATGTGTAAATTAAGGAGTTCTTTAAGGCGCAGTCTCAGGCCCTAAATTAAGAGAAATGTGTAAATTAAGAGAATGAGTTCTTTAAGGCCCAGTCTTTGGCCATGACAGGACACCGCCTGCTCAGTATCACGGTGACTGTAAACGCCGGAGGCAGCGCAGATGCGCGGATTCATCAAGGCCCAGACGTAGGCCCTAAATTAAGGGCAATAAATGAAGGGGTTTCTCAAAACCAGGGGTGTCAAACTCTGGTCCTGGAGAGCCGATGTCCAGCACAGTTTGATAGTTCTCCCACTCATTCACACATTCACTAAACCTGACAATTAACTGGTGAGGTGAACCAGGAGTTTCTGAGCAGGGAAATCACCAAAACATCCTGGACCACGGCCCTCCAGGACTATAGAAAGGCCTATAGGTCTTAAGACTGAGCCTTGTGGTGCCACTTAATTCACACACTCTACTGGGGAACTCTTTTTTGTGAAACACCCCACCCCACCCAAAAAAAGAAAGAAAACCAGTCACCACATTTGTTCATTTGATGTATTTCATTCGTATTTATTGATAAAATACACTTTTGCTTACAAGTGCTGATTACAATAACTATATTACATTCACCTTTATTTTACATAAAATATTTGAAATCTTAAACTAAAAATGACACATTATAGGGAGGCACCCTCCACCAGGTTGATCTCCACTACTATGATAACACATTGCATCTGACATCACAACAACATTGTCCGGAGTGAATGAAGGAGACACGGCCACAAACAGGCATGTCTTCATTCATGTCAATATATTGTTTTATAATCATCGAGTTTTTGTCGAGTTTTATCTACGGAGGCTGGATGAAAACCAATGAATTGTTTTGGCTGAAGAATTTCGTATCATTTTCATTAGTATTTGCCCAGACAACGTTCACAGTGCTAATTCACTGCGGACCAAATTAAGAAATTATTCCCTATTTCCTACCAGTAGGGATGTCTAAAATTGATTTTCAGATCATTACATGGGTTACATTCAAATCACTATTTCCAATAACTAAATGATTAGAATCAACAGAATTATCACCGTTCTGTTATGTCTGTACTGGTATGTGTGTGTGTGTGTGCGTGTGTGTATATGTTTGCACTGTAATCCATACTGCATATACCAACATGAAAAAGATCATACACATTTACCCACTGACATGACAAGATCAAAGTCACCTGAAAAACACCCTCACACCCAAAGACATTCCATACAACAACCAGGCTATTTTGGATTGAATCCATACATCACAAGCAAAACACGACACAGTGGACCAATGCGTATATATATCCATATATGAGATAAAGCGAGAGAGACAGAGAGAGAGAGAGAGAAAAAGAGAGAGGTTAAAATCTTCCAGTCACCACCGTGACTGATCAGAAAAATTTGAATGATACCAGTTATTTTCTTTCATTGGAAATCCCGCTCGAGTAGCAGGTAAAATGTACACCAGGCAAGACTATCCACATAAAACAGACACACAAAGACACAAAGTCTCATGGGGGCATATATTCTTGGGACTTCTGGTACAAAAAATCTTTTATAAAGTGTTATGTACACCCTGGATAGAGGCATAACAAAAGGGGACAGCTAATATAAAGATATAGTAAATACCCTGTTTCTTTAAATGTTTTGTAAAATGATTTGTAAATATCTTTTTTTATATTAAAATATATTAATTAAAATATATTACTTTTTCAAAAGTAGACAGACATTAAAAACAAAATCTGATTATCTAATTCCCATAAATGGACTTTGGTATATTACCAAGTAACATCTTTTAAAACGGTCTTAAGTAGAAGGCAGAAAAAATTTCACAAAAATGATTGACACCCAGATGCATAACATGCACACCGTTTATGCACATTTCATATACTCTATATGTATCAAAATGTACCTGCTCACCTAAAGTATTCACGGACAGTTCAATATTTAGAGTTTCAACACAAATTACAAAATTATAGTGTGATTTGTCTTAAGAAAATTTGTGATGAAAAGCCTAAGTAATCAAAGTGGATATGTTCAAGCAACAGAACTGTAATAATAAAAATAAACAAAAAAAACAAAAACAAACAGAATTTCTCAGTACATCTCAAGGAAGCCAATATTTACAGAATAAAACCAAAAATCTTCATATTCTCCCTTTTGAGTGTTCTGCTGCACTTCACTGCTGAAAAATATATGCTAACATGAATTAGCTTTAAGGTTTTTTTGTTATCATTATTGTGTTTAAAACATAAATGACATGAACTTTAAGGAATATCTACAGTCCCAGGATTTCTTTAAGAGGCATTATCAACATGATTCAATGTATATAGTGAAATGACAAAGACCTGGGTTTGCTCCTGAGAGGGAACATTGAATTATTTGATTGAGAAGTGCTTCAGCTCCCATTTATAGCTGGTTAACAAGCAGTCCATTCAAGTTAACAGTTTTAGTAATAAAAAAGTGCAACCCTAAAAAGATACATAACATTTTCTCTTAGATGAGATATAAGGGAAATTTGACGCTCTTAGATTTAGATGAATTAGACTTTTTTTTTAATATAAATATTATAAATATACAAATTATTGCCACCTTCAATCACCAATATAAACCAGTTCTTACATTCCACCATATCCCTAAAAAATGGTCATTTTGAAGTGCTAGCTTGTGATATTTACTCCCTTCTGCTCCATAAATAACTTCATTTTCTTTTTAATCTATCACTGATTCTATTCACATCTAATAGTACCACTTTAGCCTAAACATAAGGCAGGTCAATAATAAAAAACCTTTTATATTCACAGTAATTCTTCAAAGTAATTGGTACTTCAGCTCTTGATTCTTGCCCTGCTGGGTGAGTACGTTTTAATCATCATAATTTTGGATCCGACAAGCCGCAGGTTTATTTTATTACTATTCAGAGAAATCCATGGGGGAGATTGTGATCTTCACGTCTACAAAAATAGTAGTATACTGTTACTTTCATTTGTAAAATCTTATGTTACAAAAATATTACAGAATATGATCAGCGTTTACCTATTGCCACTACTCAATGAGTCTTGCATCTAGAACAAGGTGCTCACTTTACAGTAAACTGACTGAGGAAGTATTACTCGGCATTGCACAATTTATGTACATGAACCTCTAGCATTCTTAACAGCATAAAAGCCTGATTCCTGTAAGAAAATAGTTATATGAACACATAACCACAGTGAGAACTTCAACACTGAGCTGAAAATTCACTATCTCGCACTACACTTTTTACTTGAATTTGTTTTTTCCAAATATTTATGATCACAAGTGTGAGAATTTGTCCTCGCCGCCGTTATCGTACCACTAGGCATGACACGCACAGCTTTGAGGGGCCAATGCAGTCATCGTGACAGAAGGCCCCACATCCTTTGCACATGATCATGGCCTTTAATCGACAGTAGCACTTTGACTGAACATCCTCCATTGCGGAAGCTTCTATGAAGGATTGCTCTGGTGATGTTTCACCCTTACTCTGATCTAGAAGGTGACCAGCAGGTATGGCAGTGACGGTCACAGAGAAAGACATCATCCCCCCATTGGCACTCTCACTACTGCAAGTAACTGTAGGAGAGGAGCCAGTGTTGGCAACGCTATTACCTATGGACTGAGGCACAGTCATGCTAATAGTGCCACCATAGAAAGTGCCCATCATAGGTTCTTTGCCATCGTGTGATTTCTGTGACTGGAGGGAAGTCATGTGTGGGTGACAGTCACTCAACTGATATGGCCCTGAGATACCCTGTTTACGACTGTAGACATCAAGGTGTGGTCTTGGAGATGTTTCTTTGGTTCCTGTAGAAGTGCCACCTTCTCCAGTACTGGATGAACAGCCGAGCGACGGAGACTCCAACTTGATTTGAGGACAGTGTTGATCTCTTGGTGTATCATCTGGTCTTGTGATGAGATATCCCTGCTGTTCAACTTTAACCCCGGAAGGGTTAGAGTGTCCTGATGAAGCTTGAGGGCCTCTGCTAAGTTCCGCCCCTTCTTTCTCTTCTCCTTCCACATTTTCCCTCTTCAGGTTGGCCAGATGGGGCCGTTTGTTACTCTCAGATCCTCTGCCATATGTGGAGATATTGAGGAGGTAGTGTCCTGTCATGGCAGGTTTGGCCACTCTCTTTCTTCCAAAGAGGCCTAGATGGAACCTTGGTTGGTTATTACATGTCTCTGGATAGCCTAGCTGATAGGGCTCAAGGTGAGAGGGCTGAGGGATTGATACTGAGATCTGGCTTTGCTGACTTCTATGCCTTAGAACATGAAGTATCTGCTCCTGGGTGTTCTTGTCTAGCTTGTCCACAATGATCCCAGATCTTCCTGACATCATAGGTTGACCTGAAGAAGCCTGTGGTCTGGATCTGCTACTGTCTTCTGGGTCTTCGGGTTTCTCCCTGCTTATTCTATTTGTGGAAACGCTCAAGGTCCCTTGATCTTGTGCTGGAGTGGTTACAGAGTGCACCTCAGTCTTAGCAAGTGGCTTTGGAAGAATTCTGTTTAGGGAAACGTCTTTACCTTGAAGGAGCTGAGTGACCAGAGGATTGTTTGCAGGAATCAAGGAGTAAGGTTTACTCACCGTGGTCCCTGACAAATGTGCTTCTTGTGTTCTCTGATTATGAGCCATTGTGTTTGAAAGTGATAACTGCATCCCACCACCTGGAAATAGGGTGTGATTGTCCTTTAAAAGTGGGTTTGATGCACACTGAGTGGTCTGGGAACCCATCAAAGACCTGTTTTCCTTTGAAAACACTTGGTTTGTGATGAGATTTTGGGGAAAGTCTGTTCGCCCAGTAGCACCTGAGTGAAGAGCTGTTTGTGAGAGAACCCCTGTTATCTCAGGGGCAGGAGAAACAGAGCTAATCTTTACTGGCGATACAGATTGGCTTCTGCTGCTTGCTGGTGAAAATTCCTCTGAAAGGGACCGGGCTGGGGAGGGTGTGGAAGCACCTCCAGCTGAGCCAGGTCCTGAAGTGGCTCCTCTGGCAGTTGCAGCTGCAGCTGCCGCAGCGCGCTTTTCTCGTGCTAATTTGGCTTTAGCTTTGATGTCAGCTAAAGTACGTGCACCAGTGCATCCAGGGCGGATACTGGTTGGTGTCAAGGGATGGGGAGTCCTTGGAGAAATTTGGCCTGCAGCTGGAGGAGCAGACAGGATTCGCGACACAGGGATCTAAAGACACAGAGAGAGATTCAGTGTTGAAACGACTGACAAACAACCAAAATAAAAAGCAAACCTGATTAAGCAGAAACCTACTTTTAGAGGGGGTACTCTCTGGTGTGCTGTTACTGAAGCTGTTGCTTGGGGCAACCCCTCTAGTGGGGAGATACGAGGCTTCTTCTCTTCTATTTCTTGCTCACTAGAGACTTTCCTCTTCAATGATTCTGCGGTAACAGTGGGGGTTGGTGATACAGTAACATCAGCTGTTCCAGATTCAGTCTCCAATGTATCCTTTTCTTCAGAGGTATTACCCAAAGTGTCCTGACGAGGCTGTGGCAAATCAGGTTTATTTTCACTAAATCGTGCATCTTCATTTGTTACAACTGGCGTTAAAGGTTCTGCTTTCACTGCAGATGTTGACTCCTCTTGTGCTACAGATGCAGTCTTGGTTTCTGGAGATGCCAGTGTTTTATCTGAGGTTGAGTGACTGGCTGTGACTGGCTTTGCATGGAAGGACTCTGGTTCTGGATGGCTTACAGGTACTGGTGGTTTCACATCTCTGGATCTCAGCTCCTTGTGGCTGACCTCAGCACTGTGACTTATCTCCTGTGCTTCTGATTTGGAATCTGATCTTCCAGGTGTTTTTGAGTCTTTAGCTGGTGTAGAAGTGCTTTCAGCCTCTGTCAGCTCTCGGGACTCCTCAACACTCAATCCAGACCTGGAATGAAAAAGACCTTGATGTAAGATTCTCCAGAATGGTCTTCGGTCTGATCTGACAAACATCTTCCCTGTGTACAGATAGACTTACTGTTCCCCATAGTAGTTTTCAAAAAAGCACTCCTTCCAGTGCTCCACTTTCTTCTCTTTCTCAATCTCTTGCCGCATCCTCAGTCTCAATTCAGGAGTGAACTCTCCTGTGGGGAAACAGGCACAAGTTAGCATGACATTCAAAGACATTTGCATGATATCTGGTTTATGTTTAACTGTCAAGACAAAAACTGACCCTCTGCCAGTCTCTCTTTCCAAGATTGTGCTGCAGATGTGAAAAACTCATTGTTCAAGGCAGAACTTGTTACCCTCAGGAGCCCATCCATAGATGACTAGAATAAAAGATGATATAAAGCTCTTGTTGCTATAATAACAATCAATGTTAGACAAACTAACCACCACTCTAACCACATTCTAGCCATCAATTAGTACAACACAATGACACTAATTCATCAAAGTTTGGTCACATCTCATATTCAAATTTCACAGACAGCTTTATTAGTCATTGATTTTATCTGTAGTGTATCATAAAACTCATAGTGCAGGCTGTGTGTTAATCTAACTCAAAATGTAATTATTAAATATGAAATGGGTTCGTTGGTCATTCACCTGAGTAGTAAGTACAGGCAAATCAGATACACAATCATTATAAAAGACTTCAGTGCTGCAGATAAACTACAGATAAAATCTAGAGTGCAGCAAATGCTAATTTTTATTTTTCAGTACTACTATTTAAGTTCCAGTTAAGTTAAGTTGTTTCCCCCAAAGACCACCGGCTCATGAGTGTGCTTTCTTTTTATTCGCTCATTTTTGTAACTAATACATATGCAAAAATCGGCATGCTTTCAAATGAGGGTTAGCTAAGCAAAGGCAAGTTCTAAGGCAAGTTGGCAATGGCTGTTGGACACAGAACAAAAACATTGCAGAAACTGGCATATGGTCTTAACGTAAACTACATGTTTATGAGTACTTTGTGCTTCTTTTTACACAGCTTTGATATGTAAGGGCCAATGTTTCTCTTTCTCTACCTACCTGCTGGTCAATTTCTGGCAATAGCTTCAAAAGCTTCTGTTGACACTCCGTGGGCAGCTTGGAAAATGTGTGCTTGTTGATTAGAGCCCGTAAGTTAGTGTTGACCAGGATGGAATCAGGCGTCTCCACGTCAATCTCACATTTGGTTCGCCTCAGCTGACCTACAAAAAACAGAGTGGGGGTGTGGAGTGTGGGAAAGATCACTTTTGACAATTCCAGACACAGACAATACAGACCATTAATCCTCAAGAACCCCTAGATGATCAACATTTTTGCTTCAACCCAACCTGCAACATACAGGGATGGAGTAAAAATGTGGACTGTCTGAGGGTCCCTGAAGACTGTTTTGAGAACCACCAATGTAGACAACTGAAAAGACTCACGGGCACTGAGCCGACTGGAGCGCTGAGACATCTTCCTGGCACCCGCAGTGTGGCACACATCTGCTTTGACAGAGGAAGAGGAGCTGGAGGTGGAGTTCTGGGGACTGGCAGGGCAGCGCTCACACTGTTTCAACTCCCACCCTAAAAAAGTCAGAGACATTCTTTTACTGGACTTTCATTACTGAGTCCACACAAACTTTTTATAAAATCAGTATTTTATATATTAAGGTCATAACACTGATGTGTACACAGATTTAAAAAAAAAAAACATATATTTAAGCAAGGGCATAATGTTATAATTATCATTTTTTTTTAATCTATTTATGGCCAAAAAACGTGATGTGCACTGGAGAACATACCAGATTTGGTGGATACAGAATCAGCCATGTCTTTGACAGTTTTGAGTAGCAGTCGTGGGTTGGAGGCTGTGGAAATGCCACACTGACGGCGCTGGTTTCTCTGCTGTTGTTGCTTCAGAGCCTTCAGAGCCAAATACAGAAAGAAGTCTATTTTATAAATTTAGTGTATAAAAATTACATATTGTTAACAAACTTATGAAGAGGAAGAACTCTTCATAAGCATTTCCTGCCATTTCTTGAGGGTTAAATCAATATTAAACATTAAATATTAAATCCATTTTGGAATTATATATATTGTAACTCTTGTTCACTGTCATCAATAGCAAACAATACAACTGCATAATAACTAATGAATAAATGCACTGTTGAAATGCATTGCTGAATGTTGAATGTATGAAAGCTTAGAAAAACGTTAAGACAAACAGACAAGGATTCTGCACCTGTTTTAGTGCTTTCTTGCTATGTTTCTGAGATGGAGAGATGAGCTTGCTGCTAGAGATTGAGGGAGAAGAACAGCGAGACTGTGGAGAAGATGGTTGTGACTGCAACTTTGCTGGCCCTAAGAAATAAAGCATAATGCTGCATTGAGTGTGTTGAAGCGTATACATGCACATACAAATGCAAACATACTCTCTCTCTTTTAAATTGAGGTCAGTACCCATTCATCCGCACCTACACTACAAATGCAATTTGTAAAATACGTAAAAAAAGTTATGCATTCTGCATTTACCAGTATCTGTACTTCAAAATAAAAAACATGAAGTACTTTTCAGAAAACTCTATATCCGCTACATTGTATATTCTGAACAATGTACAAAGGCGAACAAAGTGCATCACAATTTTGAAGCCAGGTATAAAAAAATGACACTGGTAGCTTTAAGAAAAATAAAGCAAGTTGAACAAAAACGGACTGAGAATCACGAACGCTACACTTGTGCTCAGATGATTATTTCCTGGTCTTTGTGGGACTTGCTTAACTCTCGCTTGCAGAGCAATATTAAGACTTTGTTAAAGTTTGACTTAAAAGCTTACATGGATATTTTACTTACTGTAAATACGTCTGATTGCCTCCTCCCTTACAGCATGCATTATTCTATAATATGCAGAACGCGTTTTGAAAGTCTGGGCTAAACTGTTCTGTTAGCTCTACAGCTATCAACAGCTCACAAGTATGAGATGAGGAAGTGGTCTCAAAAAAAAAAACATTTCCTGTTTAAAGCCTGATTTGATCTACATGAATAATGTGAGACTCAGCAAATATCACATATGCAGCAATGACTTGAAAAATGCTGTGAACATTCAAAAGCTCTCAGACAAAAAATGAACTGCATGCACCACTTCGCCTCTAATGCATCCTCTCGCCTTAATGACAGCACCGGTCTTGTCAGATAAGGGTCACAACACTTCATTGTACTTCACTGTACTGTTTTGCTGAATCCTGCACAGATATAGCACTTCATGTCCAAACAGAACACAACACTGATACCCCCTCATTTCAGGATGTCAGCTGTAGGGTCTTCTGTGTGTGACTGGCTCAACAGACATTAAGGAACACTGAAACACTTTGACTGACCAAGAACAGCAGGTAAAACGGTGTATTATGCACACACAGACTGGGCAGGGCAGTCTAAAATGGATAGGATCTCAAGAGACTGGTATAATCGTTACCTGACACAATCGACACTGCAAGAATTAGAAAATAAATTATGGATGCAACTAATTTTTGTCCAGTGAGCTTATTTGGCCTATCCATTAAACCCCACATCGATGCTGTAAGTGATAATACATTTGCTACTATACTAACTCATGTTTCAAATTCAATTTTAACTTAAAGTGAAAGTTCACTTTGGTTAATCACAAAGTAGATTCAATTCCCCTTTGCTTCTGGGAGGTACATCTAAGAACTAAAAATCCATCATTAATAACCCTCTCTCTTATCCTTGGTTATTGGGTCATCTTGATTAAAACTGCATTGCTTGCAGAAGCAGATGAATGCATTTAACATGAGTTTGTTTTAACATAACTGTGGAAAGTGGTGAGTGAAATATGTAAAGTACCTCTTCGTTTCCACCTTCCTCTGCGGCCCTCTTTGCTGCTGGTACTGTTGTTGTTTTCTGTGCTTCGGGCGTCAGACATGTTATCGCTGCTGTCTTCGGAAGCCTCCTCTGATAGTTCTTTCACCACATCTGCAATGTCCTTCTGCGCAACCATTACAGATACACAGCCCGCACAGATGTCAAGGCCTAATTTCTTCCAATGACTCACTGTGCTGCTCTTTAGTGTTCCTCCAACTCAGTGAATTGCTTAGTCATTTTTGTATGTCAAACATAAACACTTGTGCAAAACAAAGGCCAAAAAGGCAACCAGAACTACTTTCAGTCACACAGTCATATAGTAGTGTCGCATTAAGCTTTGTCAGTTTGCTAGCAAGATAAACAAAGTTGATGGGGTAGTGTTGTGGCAGGGGTACAAGTCACGAACAGTGCACCAGTGTTACGTGCTAGCACCTTGAACACGGTTGTGAAAGAGCTCTGTTTAGACATATTATGTTGTAACATTTACACATCTTCCTGTTTGAAACATTAGCCAAAGCATGCGTGCAAGATGTTACATGTCTTCTAAAGTCCTGCTAGGTTTTGGTTTCTATTTTATACAAACCAACCTTCAGTGTGTAGACTCCCATTCGACCAGGGACTTTGTAGAAAATTCCCTCTTCGCCCCGGGAGTTTGTGTGAAGCATGGCATTGAGGCAGGCAAGGGGAGACGTCCCACTGGGTAAAACGAAAGAAAAAAGAAATGAAAAACACTGTAACCTCTAAGAGACCAGTCACTGAACACCACAATAAACAATTAATTAAGAAAACATTAAGAAAACATTTACAAGACCACAATCTGAATTTAATAAAACGTTTTTTTAATTTAGCAAACTTGTTTTAAAAAATGAGGTGTGATTTTAACAAAGACACCATTCCTAAGACCTGCACTTTCTCTGTTTCTAAACTTTTTCAGTTAATTTCCTGGGATGTTAAAGTGAACCTCTCCAAGACCTGGAGTAGATCACATTTCTTTCTATGATCACAGATGGATCATGTAAAAATTAAGCGAGACCAAATGACAAATGAGATCAGGAGAAGGAGCAAAGAGCATTCCAGTCATGACTGTGCATTGTATTCTGCCAGTAAAAATAGTGAACAGGGGATTGACTAAGCCATAGATTTGTTGTGGGGTAAAAACAAGTGAATCTTGGTGATGTAAATGATGAATTACGTAGCCAATAGTCTACCCAACCTATGGTGAATCTTTATAACAAAGAGTGGAATGGCTCATCTTATCATCCAGTAAGTTGTACTCTACCTGAGAGGACATTCATGGGTGTACAGGTGTGACCAGGGCATGTCCCTTACTATTCTCCCTCTTAAAGCTGGCTAGTCATTTTATTTCACTTAATTTTTGTACAATTAACACGTTGTAACAGAAAGAAACAAAATGCAGTCCAAGCAGACTATAATAAGTAAACTGTAATGGGTACGTTTAGCTATTTAGGTATGCATGTTCAGCACCCCATCTTAGGACAAATGCAATATGTCTTTGTGTTGCATTTCGAACTGATTTGCATATCACATCACTTTTTAAGAAGCAACACGATATGTAATAAACACATCATCTTTAGAGTGAATTTTCTCCAAATAATGATTTATATGTCAAACAATCTAAATAAAAAAAACATAGGTAGCCATTAACTTTGTGACATATGGATAACAAAATGGCAACTCTCAAGCTTGCAATACCTTCTTAGTTCAAAGTACATACAGTAAATAACTAGGAATAGTACATTTGCTTAGAAGAACTGACACAAAGGTACAAGGCTGAGAGCTATTGACAGGGCTGAAGGACAAGGGAGAGAAATATAAACAGACAGAGCACAACAGCACAACAGTAACACTCTCTTTAGATTCTGATGAAGAAGCACAATTGTGAGAGCTACAGCCAGTGAGTCCTCTCTTGTTTTACAAAGTCCTTTGCATGCTGTGTCAATTAGAGGAATGTTAATAGCATGCAAAGGTATGGAACTGGGCCTTCTAGATTGGAGTTAGTGTGAGGAAAAGTGAGGGATAAACTCTTATTTAATCTTACCTTCTGGAAGACAATAGGAACAATGAAACAAAAAAGACATGTAATCATTAGAAGAGGTTTGTTTTGTGTGTGTGTGCGTTTGTGTGTGTCCTAATCAAAATGAAAGTGACCTACAGAAAAAAACAAACAATTAAAACAAAAACGCTTTCTCCAGCCTGCATCATCTATGCTGTTTATAAAATGTGTATCTGGATACGGAACGGAGACAGTAATATGTGGCTGCTGACAAACAGCACTCGGCAGGAGATGACCTCACCTTATCTCCTTGAGTCGCTCTCGCTGAATCACCTGGAGGATCTCTTTATGACTCATTGGTGTGTTTGGGTACTTCTCAAGTACCTGCAAAAAAGATGAGAAGTAAGTGGTGATCCAGAGTGCCTCAGCCCAAACAAAGGACAATGTCAAAAGCAGAGCAACAATTTAACAATAAATCCATTGTGATAATTATCAAACACTGTTTTCTTTCAATCTGCTCTACTTTTAAGTTCACTATGAGTCAGTTTCCTAGACAGGGATTAGTATTGGTTCCTTTTAATGGACAAATTCCAAATGGGGTATTGTACAGGACTACATCTCTGTCCAGAACCCAGACATGTATTCATTCCTTCTTATCATAAAATTCAGCAACTTTAAGGAGCACTACTGACACAGGTGTTCAACTGCACACAAACACAGGTTGTGTATTTTCTACAGAAAAGCACTGTCAATAATAGGGGACATTCTGGAGCAGCAGATTATAAGTATAATGTCTCTACATCCGATGCCAAGCGCTGGCTAGAGGGGTATAAAGCCCCCAGAACTGTTCTGTGGAGTAATTTAACTGCATTCTCTGGGCACCATCCAACACACCTGGGCTGATTTGAAGTGATGTTTCTTATCCAGAGCAAATCATCACAGCAATGTTCCAACATCTAGTGTCTTTCCCTAGGAGCAGGGACTAGTACTGTAGCAAAAGGGGGGTCAAATTCCCTGTTTGTACCCTTCAGTTCAGAGGAAATGCCAAACGCGAAGGTGTCTATAAACGTTGTATGTACAGTCTATTACACATTATCAGGTTTTCTGTCTTTTCATTTAATGGTGATTTAACATTGGTGACATTTGGTGAATGTCATCAAAGGAAACCAATTCAGAAAAAAATCTATGGATAAGACTTTCAATTCAAATTTAAAGAGTTCAGTTTTAAATGTAATAGTCTGTTTGGGTCTCCATTACCCAAACAGACTCCTACACCTTGGACTAAATGATCAAATTGTTGTAATATTTTAGTATCATTCCTGTGAGAACAACTAATTCTATAGTATTGGCTTACGTGTAGCTTTTCGGAAAACAGAAATCAGTTTTGGCCATGTTCACCACAGCGTGCAGGAAATGAATGCCAGCATGTTTATCTGTGGTTTGAGTAATGCAGACACCTCAGCTGAACTGGGACTTTGCTTAAAGGATGAGGTCAGTCACTGGACCAGCGCCTGAGAGCTGCTCCTTCCCCAGCTGTGTGAGTGGTGTGGTGAGATTTCTCATTCTTAGAGCATATTAGTAATACCAAGTCTTCAGCCAAGCATGAATCATTTCCTTTGTCTAAAACAAGGTGAAAAGACACAGTTCTCATAGTTTCTCAAAGTTATATATTTAATCACAGGCCAAGTCATTCTAACCGTTTTCATTTTCAGACGCCCCTTCCCCCATACTTTTAATTTTAAAGAAGGCTCATGTTCACTTTCTACCGTGATAACATGGCCAAGAGCATTTTCTCAATTACATGTAAATAAATTATGTTGTTTCCTAGGAAATGTCAATGTCCAGACTAGTATATTTATGAGGATAGCAATCTACTTTTCACTCTGTTATATTTCATCCAACAATTGGGTAGTGTAAAAATCTGTCTGTAAAAAATGTTTAGTTGGCGAAATCATCTGTACTGCCTTACAGTTTGTCACACTATTGATTGAAACAGAAGTAACACATCCAAACACCAAGGACTGATAACTGAAACAGTTTCTTTTGTGTGCCATATTTCTGATGCAACATATGCAACTTTTCAGGTATAATATTACTGTGTGCAATGTGCAGTTGTTCAGGTGCATTATTCCTGTTGGGTTTTATAGCTTTAATTATATTAGTTATTTTAATTTGCGGATTCTATTTTCTTATTTTGTACTGTCCACTTCCTGCTGTAACAATGCAAATTTCCCATTATCTTACATTATCTTACGTTATCTTAAAAATACTTGTACTTCGTTGTGGATTTTAAGCTACTCTATCAGCCTATGGCCAAGCCCTTTTCAACACAGAGACACTGTAACACATGTTAACTACTACTTAATTACTGTCTAATCTATACTTCATATCATCACCTCTGCCCTGTAACATTTTTAGTGCCATGCTTGTTAAAAATGAAACAAACATTCACACATTTCTCAGGAAAATGTCTTCAACTTCTCATGTTATATGTTCAATGTCACATGTTAAAGCAAAAATATTGGCCGTAACCTCTCCTCCACAAATGCTTAAAAAAAATACAGAATTAGATGTGTCTGAACTTTCATTCACACATTTCCCAGGAAAATGTTCAGTGTCTTCACCTTGTCACATGTTAAAGCAGAATTACTAGGTGTTCAAAGTCACACGTTAAAGCAGAAATATTGGCCGTAACCTCTCATCCACAAATGCTCGTAGTTTAAAAACCTTATAAGATGTGCCTGAAACATACATTCACACATTTCTCTAAACTTTCAACGTTGTCCACATGTCACCTGTTAAAGCAGAACCCATAGCCTCTCACAGAAATGCTTGTAGTTTTAAAATGTAATTCGATGTGCCTGAAACACACATTCACACGTTTTCCAGGAAAACAATTAAGTGTTGTCAGCTTGTCACCTATTAAAGCAGAATTAACGTTACTGGACGTAGCCTCACACTCACAACTGTGTTAGCAAATTGCTAGTTAGCCCGCCAGCTTTTTCTACATGTTTATCCAACAAAACGTGTCTCAAAGTGGCTGACATGATTCGTCGAGCTCTAGAAATGTTTAGAGAGAAACATAAAGGCGTCTCTTCGACAGGTTAATCAAAGTGTGTGTTTTGTCTGCTAGTGTTTAGGTGTAGCTTAGCCTAGCTCAGCTAGGAGAGAGAAATGTCATGCGCGTTGATACGTCTGCATGAAAAATAGTCCCTGGAAGAAAAGTTTACAGGCTGAATGTAGGGGCAAGACGACATATGTTTGCATATATGTGTCGAAGTGAGTCTTATTTCATTATTTTGGGCTATTGGGCCCCCCAGGCCTTAGGCTGAGCCCCCCACAGTGCCTGCACCACCAGCAGCAGAGGGTCATGAACTCGTAAACACAGTTTGTACACAAGAGAGAAACGAAAACAAGACACACAACCGCACAACAAAAGAGCTGTATTACCGTTTTAGCCGCCTCTGCCCACGTCCTCCCCTTTTTCTTCGATTGCCTCTCTCTCATGGTTGCTGCCGGGGGACGAGATGCGACTTGTGAGACTGTTAAAATGGTAAAAATGTTGCCTTTAGTTTATCCTGCCAGACTCACCACCTCTGCCATATTGGGTGTTTTACTGTAAGTGGCGTGTCACGTGACAGTCGACGAGACGTCACCTTACTGTACAGAGTAATACTCACACTCTCTGTTTACTGTGTTTACACCGTTTACTGTGTTTACACTGTTTTTGCTCAGAATTGCTTGTGGTGATGCTGTTTCTCTGTTCAGTTTCTTTATAATTTTAATTGTTGAGATTTTCAGAGGAATATCATGTGAAATGGTTAAGTGCAGAGATATGTATATATTTGCAACAGTGACTGTAATTCAATTATAGAGATGCTATTTAATATCCAAAATGCTCAGTGAACCCACACATCTTTATATTTTGATAATGTTAAAATAGTGGTCAATCCCAAAATAAGTTTACGTTGTGTACCATGTTTGCGTCCCACAGGTACCT
>JBBPCY010000001.1:43741515-43755805 GCA_037974405.1 Brachyalestes nurse
TATTTATACCCCACATAAACTTTGGGTCATGCCCAACATTTTTCTAATTTACAGTAAGTCTCTATCTTTAACCCCCTATAAGCCACAAACTTTTGAAATATTGATGTAAAAACCTAGTATTTCTTTTAAAAAAACCTGGCGCTTAAAAGGTTAAATATCTTTTAATTTCTTTTATTGATTTTCTATGTATTCTATTATTTCTTTTATTCTATTTTGTTTTAGTTTGTATTCTATCCTGTAAAGTGCACTGAATGCCTGCATGATAATGTATTGTGTGAATAAACCCAAAGATCCCATTTCACTAGGAAATATGTTACTTTAATGAAAATTCCCATTCAGCCTGACTTTAGAACGCTCTTTCTTACACGTTTACTCTCTTCACTGTCCATCTTTCTCACGCACACACACTTCTGTCAATCAAACACTCTGTCACAAAAGCACAAAACACACAAGTACACTCACACTGGCTTCATTATTACATATCAGCTCCAGTGACGTAAAGCCTCATGCTCTACTGGTGCAGTGACACACACTGTGAGCGGTTGGACTGTGTGTGTGTGTGTGTGTGTGTGTGTGTGTATGTGTGTGTGTAATTCGGTGTTAATGCTTGTCCTCCTCTTGTCCAAAATCCACCCAGCCCCCAGCGCACGAGGCCTCCACAAAGAGACCAAAATAAAGACACATTATGGGGGGGCACTGAGCCGAAATAACACACACTGACATCTGAGTCAGCCCGAAGCTAACGGCATCACGGAGAGATGGGGAGAGAGAGAGAGAGAGAGAGGGAGGGAGAGACAGAGAGAGGGAGAGAGAGGGAGAGAGACAGAGAGAGAGACAGAGAGACAAAGAGAGACAGAGAGAGACAGAGACAGAGAGAGACAGAGAGAGAGACAGAGAGAGAGAGAGAGAGAGAGAGAGAGAGAGAGAGAGAGAGAGGGAGAGAGAGACAGAGAGAGAGAGAGAGAGAGAGAGGGACAGAGACAGAGAGAGAGAGACAGAGAGAGAGAGAGAGAAAGAGAGTGGGAGAAAAAGTGAGAGAGAGTGAGTGGAGAGAGAATGGGAAAGAGAGGAGAGAAAAGAGAGAGAGAGAAGAGAGGAGGGAGTGAGAGAGAGAGAAAGAGAGTGAGGGGCGAGTCTGACTGCAGGGTAACTGACAGGAACAGAGAACAGAATAAATGTTTCCTCCATCACAGCAGAACAAAGACTGTGACAAGGAAAAGTTATTAAAATTGTATTTCAGCTCTTTTGAAGTGTGGCGTTTTATCAGAGAGTTAAAGCAGAATGATTGAGGGTGGTGGGGGATTCGGGCCGGGGGATGTGTATGTGGGGGGGGGGGGGTCAGAGTCTGGACCTTTTCTGAGACTGAATATATTTTTATATTCAAAGCTCCTTACACAGATACCCCCGTCAACTAAACCCCCATACCCAAAATACCCCCACCCCAAATACAGCGTGAGGTGAGGTCAGGTCCTGATGTTGGAACATATCTATGAGGATTAGTGAGGTCAGGTACTGATACTGGAACACTGCTGTGAGGATTCAGTTGCAGGTGCTCTGCTGAGATCCCTGCCCTAATTCATTGATGACTGATGAACCTGGGGTGCTTCTGGGCTTGGGGGGGTGTTGTAGGACCCTCAGGTTCACCAGTCACCAATCAATTACAGCAATGAGGTCATCACTGTAGACCCCCCCAGTCTGTTCTAATCTGCTCATTCTGTTTCAGTGTCTGCCGTCCATCTATAGTGTGAGTGTGTATGCGTGTGTGTGTGTGTTTGGGGGGGGGGGGTTACTGATTGACCACAGTGAGGCAGAAACACGTCCAGTACAGGGCAGTATTGATCCCTACCTTTAGATTTATAACTGAATTATTTACACAAAGACACACTTGACATACCGTCTTGACTCACCTCTACATCCGAACATCTCCAGCACCTCCACTCACCTCCTCCTGCACCTATATTAATACAGCTTATTGATACAATAATAATAATAATAACAACAATAATAACAATAATAGTAATAATAATAATAATAATAATAATAATAATAATAATAATAATAATAATAATAATAATAATAATAACAATGGTAATATTAATAGCAAACACTACACTAAAATTTTATGGGTTGAATTGGCAGTGGGCTTGTGTTGCATCACACAAACTGATAACACTGAAAGATAGCACTTTTGCTGATGTAACATTTTATTAACGGAGACTTTTGCATCCTGAACCATTTTTAGTGTAAATAGTTCACACAAGTGTGCATTGTGTTTATTTAGGCTTAACTATCTTTGTGTTCCCGGTCACTTTTGTCCAGGAACATTTTAGTTGATTATAAATCCATAATAATATATATATTACTACCTAATGCTGCGTTGGAACTTTCTACTAACTCAAATGTATGTGAACAATACAACTTTTGAACTTTCATTTGCTATTTATGGCTTGTAGGCCTCATTTACCTAAAGTCATACAACTTGTTTTCTTTAAGAAAAAAATAGATATAATTTTGACTGTAATACATGCTAAGATGAAACATTTTGTAGTGTTTATCACAGAGTACCTAATTTCAATGTTTACCAAGGTCACTGTTTTAAAACCATTTTAATTTTCTTAAAAGTGGCACAAAATGTTGTTCCCGGTCAAAAGTAACCGGTATGATTTACTTCGTGAAGACAAAAAACGTTTTTTGTGGCTGCAAAGGTATAAAAGGTGGTTGCTAAGTAGTTTTTAGACAGTTACTACTGTAGAAGGTTGTGGCTAAGGAGTTTATATATGGTTGCTATGGAATACCATGTGGTTGCTAAGGTTTTTCTAGGTGGTTGCTTGGTGTAGGAGGTGGTTGCTAAGTGGTTTCTATGCAGTTCCTATGGTGGATGAGGTGGTTGCTATGGAGTTTTTAGGTGGTGGCTATGGTATACAAAGTGGAGTAAAAATTTTAATTGGAGAGGGAGAAAGGGGACGTGTGTGTGTGTGTGTGTGTGTGTATTCATATGTGAGTGTGCTCAAAGCCACCAGCATGGTGGGCTGTGGGAATATTCTTAAACTCTTACTAATTAATGACCGGTCATACCTTGAGTGTTTAAAAAAAAAAACACACAGAATGTAATAAAAATGCTCCAAAAAAAATGCATTTCAGTGCATAGTGTAAACAAAGTCATGGAACCTTAGAACAAACCGACGAAATTAACTGCATTTTCTAGAGAGAAAACGTGAAAATCGGAATTTGACCGGAACACAATAGGAGGTCTAGGGAAATATGTTGATGTAAAAATGGGTCTGTGTTCTGAGAGGACGTAGAGAAGTGAAGGGGGGGCTGTGTCCAATGGGAGCCGGGCAGGGGGCGTGTTCTGCCCGAGAGTGAGTGCAAAGTTAGCCGGCAAAGTGCAAAGTCTCTTTAAAAGCTGGAGAAGAGTGAAGGAGAGTGGCTCTTCTTTCTTTTGGCGGTGTAAAACGCGATGCTGTCCGTCCTGACTGGTTCTCGGGCGTTGTTATAATCTGCATTTTTGCGCCGTTGCCCGTGGCGACAGCGCGTCCGGCGCTGTTTTTGTGGCCGAGCGCCGGAGAGCTGAAAATGTAAGCTCGACCTGGAGTTGGTCCTAAACTTGCTGTTGGTTTGGCACTGCTCGGGAGGTGGAAGGATGGGTCTTGGGCAGAAGCACGTACGCCTGGTGTGCATGCTGTGCCTGACTTTCGGCTTCTTCGTGGTGGAACTGGTGGTGAGCAGGGTGACCGCGTCCCTGGCGATGCTGTCCGACTCCTTCCACATGCTGTCCGATGTGATCGCCCTGCTCGTAGCGCTGGTGGCCGTGCGCTTCGCCGAGAGGACCCAGGCCACAAGCAAAAACACGTTCGGCTGGATCCGGGCCGAGGTCATGGGTGCCCTGGTCAACGCCGTGTTCCTCACGGCTCTCTGCTTCACCATCCTGCTGGAGGCCGTGGAGCGCTATGCGGACCCCCACGAGATAGAGAACCCACGGGTCGTGGTGTGGGTCGGCGTGGCCGGGCTCCTCATCAACCTCCTGGGGCTGTTCTTGTTCCACGGACACGCCGGAGCCGGGGGCCACGGACACTCCCACGGGGGACACTCTCACAAAAACTACGAAAAGTCTGATAAATCAGCAAGGACGAAAACTCAAGAGGAGGCACACAACCTCATGGTGAAAAGCAACTGTGGCCATGCAGCTGAGCACGCTCTCCAGATTGAATCAGGTGCTTTTTAGAGTGACCAGAGAGATCTGGTGGATTTAAGATTTTGTTTGAATGAATAAAAAAACATGAGTAAATAAATCGAAGAGAAAATTGTTTTTGCTAGACTGTGCAGTCACACAGAACCACAAAGACAAAAACAATATATGCGAAGACAAGCATGATAATATAAAGAAAAATAGAACTTTGAAACTACTAAAAAATACTCTAAAAATATGTTGTACTAAGTACACTGTGCTAGTAGTATAGTGGTGTATCTATAGTAGTGTAAGTAGAATATCTATAATTACTACTGAATGAGAAGCCTACATGTAGTTAGTAATATAATGTGGATTTAGTAAATAAAATTAGTATTAAAGTTTCATGTAGTTACTCAGTAATAAAGAGTGGATTCAATAAATAACATGTCTACTAAATGATAAGGCTTCATGTAGTTACTAAGTAGTATAGAGTGAATATATAATGGTCATGTAATGGGCTACAGGACACTTTACTTACTGTAGGACTTACAGGAAGTTAACATTTAAAAAGTAACATTAAAAAATGTTTAGGGAGTCATTGAGCTGCTTTATGTTTACACGTGAATGTTGTTTTTAATTTCTCTTTAAATTACACACTTCTGGCATTTTTCAGACATTATCCTAAGCCATAAACTGGAAGTCCAGATGAATGGCAACATCACACCAGAGCAGCTGGAGCGCGATTCGGAGTCGGCCGCCCAGCTGAACATGCGCGGGGTCTTCCTGCACGTGTTGGGTGATGCCCTTGGCTCGGTCATCGTAGTGGTCAACGCTCTGATCTTCACGTTTGTGTGGAGGCCGTGCCACGGGGAGGAGACCTGTATTAATCCCTGCTACAAGAGCCACTGCTCAGACCACCAGCACACACATTCGGAAACGATGGGCTCGTCCAATGTCACTACAGGCACTGCCTCGACAGCCGGACCCTGCTGGGTGCTGTACCTGGACCCCACATTGTGTGTGATAATGGTGGTCATCTTGCTCTACACCACCTTCCCTCTCTTGAAAGAGTCAGCTCTCATCCTCCTGCAGACCGTGCCCAAGCAGATCGACACGCAGAGGCTGAACGGTAAGTTGAGGAGCCTGGAGGGGGTGCTTGCCGTCCACGAACTGCACATCTGGCAGCTGGCCGGCAGCCGGATCATCGCCACGGCGCACGTTAAGTGCCACGACCCGACTTCCTACATGGACATCGCCAAACGCATCAAAAACTTCTTCCATGACGAAGGAATCCACGCTACCACAGTCCAACCAGAGTTCTCCTCTGACACTGTGGAGTCCAGCATCTCCGAGTGTGACCTGCCCTGCTTTAGCCAGTGCGCCCCAAAGCTCTGCTGTGACACAAACTGGAAATGTGAATCAGAGACAGAGGCACTGGGGGACACAGAGGATTCCTCTAGCCAGAGCACTCCTCAACGGCATGCCGTCAGCTGGAACATCCAGCAGGAGCCAAAAGCCGCCCTACAGGCACACATGGAGTCCACGGTCTAAGATCAACATGGACATGAAATGCTGAATTTCTATAAGATGCCACTCATTAGCTGTATTTTAATGACATTTATTACCTATATTATCAAAGCAACTGTGTTGAATAAATCCAACACTCCAGAGTGTTGAGATTCAGATCTGCTTATGGCAGAATTACGTTCCTGAGAACACTTCAGGTCAAAGCCATGTTACTTTTCTTTCAGTGGTACTGTATGGATACCTGTTTTACAAAAGAGCTAAATACGGTACCTGAGACCTGTGATCACATCTGGTTATTGAGCTATTAGATTTTTATAAAGGACGAGAAAAATGTCTATGCAAATAAACTGTGAATAAATGGAGATACTACTGTTCTGACAAAAGTATACATGTTAATAGATTAGTGCAATAATGAACTATTTTTTTGTAGCTGTAATTGCAAGAAGTTTGGAGCACTTTATAATGTTCGCTTCTTCTACTTTAAGTCAACAATATGTATTATTATTCAGTTGTTTAATATCACAGAATTAGTTTAGTTTTAGGATTATGGCGCACTGAATTTCCTCAGATGAGAAAACACTGAAGTCGTTTGTGTTTTATTGGCATTGACTGCATATATTTTTGCACCAACTGTGTTGTATTAGCCTTTAGCTCCAGACAGAGTCAGAGCTGCTTATGCCATAATGCTGTTTCTGAGAATAGCTAACATAAGTCTTCACGTTGTTTGTTTCTTACCCTCAATATGGTATGTACTCCTTCTTAACAAATGAACTAAATACAAAAAAATCAAGATTGCTTCTGTTTTCTGATCAATTACATGCATTTAAAGAACACAATTGCTAAATGAGGGAGATACGCTGATCTGATGAACGCTGACAATAGTAGCGTTGCTTAAGAAATAAGCTCATTATTCTGAAGGTGCAATTTCAGAGCACTTTATAGTCATTGATGGTCACTCCTTAGAGCAAACACATCTACTAAACCTGGCAACTAACAGATGACTTGAATCAGGAGTGTTTGAGGAGGGAAATCACCAAATTGTGCTGGAAACTGGCCCTCCCTATAGAGTGTCCTTTATAAAAATATGTATTATAATAAGAACAGTATCAATATGTGCCAATAAAAAAAGGAAAATACTCAAATTATGTGTTATCATTACATTTTGTTGGTTGAGTACTACACATTTCAAAAGGAGGTCAGTTGGAATCGGTGTAAAATCTGCTTCAAAAATATAGGCCTCGTTTCACCTTTAGCTGGTTGTTAATACCTGGAACAGTTCCATTTACTCTGCTGCCAAGATGCTAGGTACATATAATCTGATTAGCTATTAACTGCTATAAATGACATTAATTATTGCAGAACTGCAGAAAAACAAAATATTAATGACACTGAAATATTGTGTGGCCTGTAAACGCTCAGAAGCGACCGCATTGAGTTTTCTACGAGTAAGGCCAGAGATAAATGTGATATATACTCAATAGGGAATGCCTGAGTCTCACACCGTATGACACCCCCCAGCACAGCTGTCCAAACACAGCGTGTCTCAAATGGACCTTGACACCATCTACACATTCAGACATTCATTGTGGTCCACTACACAAACACTGTGATTACAAGGATTGTTTAAGCGCCTCTCTTAACGAATATCCACTCTCCATCTCAGTAGCCATTGAGAAACAATGTGTTGGGCTAAAGGAAAGAACACAGTCGTGGTTTCACTTAATGAGGGCAGTGTGATGCAATCGCTTATGCAGTGTATGGGGCACTGTGTCAAAAAAACAATGGAGAATAGGCCTTATTCAGTTTCTGCAGTGTCGTCCAATCAATCCTCCAGGATAAGAGACCGAAAGTGATGTCTAACATTTTGTGCCTTTTAAAAAGAAGTGATTGGCAACTACACAGCTATCAAGCAGTGATGGATCTTTCTGGGAGCACATGGAGTACTGCTAGTTCTGAGAGGGAAGCATATGGTTTTATGTATGACTCCCTTGTTACAGATTATCATGTGAGAATATTCTCAGGGTGTACAGCCAGGAGTATTTCATACATCGTATTACAATGGAGTTACTGTGTTCTACGGATAAACAAAAAGAAATTTGTCGTTTGCTACAATGATGCGTTGTCTCTATTAAGGGCACAACCCTGTTCATAAGATTGTGGAGCTTACACTCTTTCGCACTCTCCGTTAACTTTGACCTACTCTTTAGCATTCTGTCAATAGTGGATCTTGTGTTTTATCTTGATATAATCACAAGGTGTCCCTCAGGACTGTTTGAACGGTTCCACTTGCATACGCTTACATTTTTAAAGCGCGGAGTCATCAACAGCAAAAAGCTTTTCTATGTCTTCACCCTTGCTGCAATAGACCTGGAAAGGTTGTGGAGGCCTTAAACGCTAGCCGGTTGGTGGTCAGAAGAATAAGGAGCTGATATTCAGTCTGCAGAGCTAATTGTGACTTGATTGCTTTTGTTTTTCATTCTTTTTGTTCCTGATTGCTGAACATTATGTGATGCTATCATATACTGTAAATGTATTTTGTTATATGGGCCTAGGATTTCATGACACTTTCTCTGATATGACAGCAAGTTCATGAAGTAGGCCTAACTAATTTATAGTTTTAAATTCTGAAAGGCCACTTTAGTTATTTGAAAGGCCAGTTTTCTGGAAATCCCTGTTTCCCTAAATAATAATGATCATCTGTAACATTCTAACATATTATTACACTGAATGATCATTTGTTATATTAATATAACAACAGCAATAATCATATTGGACCACAAGTACGTAATTAAGGAGATCACAATTCATGGTATGCATGGTAGCAAATGTCATGAAGTAGGCCTAACAAATTGAAAGTTTATTGATTGCTGTTATTTGAAAGGTCATTTTTTTTGGTAATCTTACCCCTAGTACCCTAAATAATAATTATGATTGGTATCATTATTACATTAATAATCATTTATTACATTCATATTACAACAGCAGCAATCATACTACAAGTACATAATGAAGGAGATAATAATTTGCCTTAGGAATTCATTATTTGTAAGGAATACCAAGTGTAATACTGAGAGTTTAACACTAATGCTACAAATAGAATAGAATCTCGTATTAATTCTCTTTTAGTCTTTGAAGGTAGAGAATGTAAGGCTGTAAGAATGGAGTAAGTAAGAGGAGCAGATGAAATGGGCCTATTTTGAGAGCTGATGTTTCCCATGTTGTGTGCCAACATTGAGCACAGGTTTGGGATTTGAGATAGGACTGGGTTCTTCATAGTTTCTCAAAGCAGATCCTTTGTATTTGCCTGCTCTACTAGAACATGCATCCTAACGATTTGTTGTTAAGCTCGCTGTTAAAAGAGTAAGCATGAGATTAATCATGTGCAGCATGAGATCTGTCATTTGCATGAGTCTCGCGCTCACCATGTTTGTTCCTCTGGCGAGATCTGACAACATGGAGCAACAACAGATAAAACAGAGGGAAACTGAAGACAGAGTGTGTTTATGTGTGTTGCTCGTGAGCCTATTTTAGTTTAATACAATGTGGGAGCGCCACACAGCAGAGAGCAAAGATAAAAATGTGTAAAAATGTAGACAGCGTGTTGCTGGAAGTGAAGAGAAATAAAGTAAATAGACAAAAAGCAGTAACTTGTGTTTTACATTTCAGGTCCAAACCCAAAAGCAGATGCCAATATAATGAAAACAGGCGTACAACAACACAGTAATGAACCATTACTGTGGAATGTCTTCAAGAAATGTGCTAGTGTTCTGTGGTCAACGGAGCTCCTCATGCTGGAGTACTCATTCAATTCCCCGATTACACTGTTGAGTAAACACTTCATTCTCCATTTTATCAGCTTCAGCTTCAATCCTTCATATATATATACAAAATATATATTATATAAACAAAAGTCTTGAGATGCTTAACCATTACAACAACAAAAACTTTAATACCATTGCATTCAAATACATAGACTTTAATATGGAGTTTGTCACCACTTTACATTTAGAACAGCTTCCACTTTTCTCAGAAGGCTTTCCACATGATTTTGGTGTTTCTGTGGGAATTTGTGCCCATTTATTCTGTAGAGCGTTTATGAAGTCAGGCACTGATGTTGGACGAGAAGTCCTGGCTCACAATCTCAAAAGTTTTGGATGAGGTGTTGGAGTTCATCCCAAAGGTGTTGGATGGGGTTGAGGTCAGGACTGTGAGCCAGTCACGTTCTTTTTACACTGAACTCATCCAGCCATGTCTATCTGGACCTTGCTTTGTGCTGGGACACAGTCATGCTGGAATAGAAAAGGTTCTTCCCCAAATTGTGTCCACAAAGCTGAAAGCATGTTGACCAAAATGTCTTGATCTGCTGGAGCTTTAAGATTGCCCTTCACTGGAAGTAAGTGGCCCTCAAACCCTGAAAAACAAGTGTGTCCCAAAACTGTTCATATAGTGTAGGTGCACCTTGGAGTTTACTGTTCCAGACTGTAGTCCATCTGTTTCTCTGCATCATTTATTAGTCCTATTTTACCCTCTTCATCAGTGGTCCCACAGGACCACCAGTGAGCAGATGTTATTTGGGTAGTAGATCATCCTCAGCCCAGCAGTGACACAGACATGCAAGGAGCGGTTCTAGGATCAGACGTTTAGGTGAGATCAGACTCCTAATGAGAATGTCACGTGCCTACATTGTTCACATTATAGCAGACTAGCTCAGAAAGCACACATTAGCCAATATGCTTAAGAGAACTATGTTAGCTCTTTGACACTCTCACATAATGGAACTGTAACCAGAAACTTTCTGGTTGAGTCCTGGTCTGGGAATAGACCACCAACCAAAAATATCCAGACAACAGTGTCCTGTGGCAAGAAACTGAACCCCGAAGGACCGGAGGAAGGCTAACACAAACTGTGCAGTATCTGATGAACCATCATCAATAATCTCAAATCTTTAAAGTGGTCCAACAGGTTAAATGTTTCTAATAGTGTGGATAGTAAAGTGGCCCTCTAGTTGTTTATCAGTGGTCTCTTTCGGGCCACCGGACACTGTTGGCTTGATATTTTGGTAAGTGGACTTTTCTCAGCCAAGCAGAGACACTGTTGTGTTTAAAATCTCCAACAGCAAAGCTGTATGTGACGCACTCTGTGGAGCACCTCATATTTCATCATGGTCCTTTACTGTCTGAAATACCACCGAATGAAACCTACCATTATTAAATGGAAAACTGGCAGACCAGAATTGAACCCTGATCGGATTGATGCCCTCTAGCGGCCAAGCGAAGAAAAACAAACTGGTACAGCGTAGTCATGGCCTGCACCACCTGTAGAACAATAGAGCCAATTCCAGCAGTCAACACATTTCAGCTTTTTTACTGTCTGGGAGAAGTCAAAATAGGCTAAAGGGGCTTCAGAAATTGTAACACAATATCACTATACACTGTCGCGGCATAAGTAGCCGCTGAAATCTAAAACATTTCCTAAAAAAACAACACTGTATTAATTTCACTGAACAATTTAGCACACACACACATACAAACATAATGACTTACTTCACGTTCTAGAAAAATGGATTTGGGTTTATACTGGCCTACATGCGCCTTGCAAAATCCCCACATTTTAGTGTTTCGGTGCTCCCAGCATATCTGAGAGCCAAAAAGCCTCTCATGAATGTGTGAATGTGTTACGCAATAAAGACAAAAGCTACATTCCATTCCACAGGGTCCCTAAACAGTGCCCCTATATTCCCTACACACTGAGCACGGGACACAGGTTCAGCGGTGTGCGCTTAATTAAATGCTTACCACCAAGCTGAGGTGCTGTTAAGTGACTAAAGAGGTCAAATTAGGATACCAAGTGATGTATGAAAAACAACTGAGGAAATGTAAATGAAATTAATCTGAGAATTTTTAATTAAACAATTCATGAATGATGAGTGAAATATAAAGGCAGCAGTATGTAACTGACACTGGTGCCATTATATGTATTTAAGTACGTGGTTTATACCAGTATATTATTACCAATCTGTGGGGAAAAGCAACCAGTTCTGGTTTTCCTTCCAGTTCAGTTTTAGTTTTATAAGGATTCCAAATGTCAGTGTGAATATTGCAGCCCAGAGTTCATACACAAATCAGAACCGTCCAAGATCACATACAAAAGCAACCCAAGCTCAATCAAAAATCTCACACCTTAACATTGCCCCTAACTGGCCTTCATTTATTCTCCTAAATTATGAAACTTCACCTTGCATGGGATTCTGGGAAGTGCTGTTTTATTAAAAATGAAGGAAAATGTTGTTATGGACGGAGTGATGACATGAAATTCATAAAAAGATTAATATGTTTCTTAATAAAGAACTAAAAGTAATTTGAGAGGCAAACCTCCTCTGCCATTAATGTGATTCTTAATATTTAATGTTTTTGTCTTTAATGTGATTCCTAATATTTAAGTATGTTACTAAGTAGTTTGTGGAATTTTAAATAATTCAGTTCTGTTTCCTGACATCCCGGTTCAATTCCATTTCCCTCCAGCTGCATGCAATTCTTATTCCAATTCCAATTTTTCCAAATGCAATTTTTCAATTCGGTTCATTAATGACCTCATTCTTGCTCTGTTCTGGGGGAAATTTAAGCTCTGAACATTTCTGATGCCCTAGTGATGTGTAACAAACGAATGAAACATTAGTCACCATGCATGTTAATGCCTTCTTGCAGAAAAAAGTTACCTGACGTCTCACTGTATTGCATTTTATATTTGTCTTCCTTAACGGTGATCTTTTAGGTCATCTTTTAAAAGCCCTCATTCAGAACGTCATCTCCTGGTTTGGAAACAGCTCTGTACAAGACATTAAGGGACTACAGAGAGTAACCTGGGTGCTGGACGTTTATCTCTCCCTTATAACTGCTTGTTTGAACGGCTGAAAGCAGGAAGATGCTTCAGGGGTATTATGACCAGAAGAGAGAGGCTCAGGAGGAGCTTCTATCCTCAGGCAATAAGACTCCGTACCCAGGACACTCCATCACAACTTTAAACCATTCATTAAAAGTCTAACTGAACTCTCTTTCTCACTGTATCCTACGTTTGTTATTTATGTCTATATACATCAAAAGCAACGTACACTTTGCACTACAAACTATGTTAGAGTTTGTACTGTTACATTTGCACATTTCAGATCTTGTTTGAGCTTGTAAATCTTGTAAAGTTAATTTGAATACATATTTTTATTACTTAGTTGAAGCCTTGAATTTTGTCTTTCAGTCTTTGTAACTATATTGCACAGTCTCAGACATTTCAGGCACACATTTGACTATATGTACACTATATTGGCAAAAATATTGAGACACGCCTGTTTGTCAGGGTTTTGGCTAGCCCCCTTATTTCCAGTGAAGGACAATCTTCATGTTTCAGCATACCAAGACATTTTGGACAACGTCATTCTTCCAACTTAGTGAACAGTTTTGGGAAGAACTTTTTCTATTTCAGCATGACTGTGCCCCAGCGCACGAAGCAAGGTCCATAAAGACTTGGCTGGATTTCAGCGTGGAGGAACTTGACTAGTCCGCACAGAGCCCTGACCTCAACCTCATCCAACACCTTTGGGATGAACTGGAACGAAGATTACGAGCCAGGCTTTCTCGTCCAAGATCAGTGCCTACAGAACATTTCCCTCACAAAAAACACACCAACATCATCTAACATCATCTAACATATCTAACATGGGGTCTAACATATTAAAGTCTATGTATTTGAATGCAATGTCAAGTCTCTCTTGGTGTGACGGTCAGGCGTCCCAATACTTTGGTCCACCCTCTTTGGGCTGAAAGGGGCGGGACGAGCTTCACTAGCTCGTTTCTGATTGAACGAGCTGGTTTTAGAAGGCTTTGTGCCCCTCCCTTCTTCCGTTTGTCAGCATTGACCTACCAAGATGGCAGGAGTGAGAGCACTGGGTCTTCTGTCCAAACTCACAGTACGGCAGAGATACACACTTTTTGCAGGTACCCACAATTTACAAGCTTGGATTTCTGTACAGTTCTGTACGTTGCATGATTTTTGTTTTTTCTCCTGCGGTCCCTTTGCTGGGGTGTACAGCCTGTCTGTCTGAACTGTGGTTGAAACATTAATGTTAGTTTCTGTTCGACTTTAGTGTTTGACCCCTGTTTTAACTCCTTCAGCACAACAACATTTCGGTAACTTCTTGGTGCTACAGTGCCCATATAATAAAATATTTAAGTCCTTCAGTTAATTAGCTACTCCAATTCACCTAATTAGCCTGTTTAGCATGTTAGCTTCCGTGTCTGGAATGCAGGGGCTAGCTGATAATCATGAAGGGCTATGGATGAATGAATGAATGAATGAATGAATGAAATCCACCATCAGTCCCTCTTTTGCTTAGTTGATTTGTTCTAAGACTGGGTGTATGAGTTACGTTCTTAGGTGCTTTCTGGCCAAGTAACCACTTGTGATATTGAACATGGAGAGAATATAGGTTAAAGTTCATTCCAGTGTCTGCTGTCAGGACTTCTTGCCCCCTCCTTTCCCTTCAGCTTGGCTTTAACTAACCCAGCACCATATGTCACATTTAGTTTATATATATACACACAC
>JBBPCY010000001.1:43755905-43779503 GCA_037974405.1 Brachyalestes nurse
TATATATATGCAGTTACTAAATACTGTTTACTGTTTCTTTTCTGCAAAGATGCTTCCAGAAGAAGCTTCAGTGTTGCATCCTTCCTAATGGGTAAATATATGTTGGCTACATTGTATTTATTTATTGGATCTTATTTGTCGCATTAAAGTTGCATTTATTCAACTTGCCATTCACTAGTGACCTCAAGTGTTGTGGTATCCTGTTTTTCCCCGTTTATGTTTGAAATAATTTTTTCCACTTCAATGTTTATGCAGCTCGTACACACGTAAACTATGAGATCAAGGAAGATGTGGCTGTTATTCGTATGAATGACCCAAGTTCGAAGGTAAACTTTGTTTTGACATATTTTTGTTCTTCATTTTAGCTGGATTTTTGTTTAATTGTGTTTTTTTCTTTTGTTGCTGTGTTTTCCAGGTCAACACACTGTCAGTTCAGATGCAAAAGGAAATGGCAGAAATTTTTGATGAAATTTGGGCCAACAATGCAATCAAAAGTGCCGTGCTGATCTCCTCCAAACCTGGCTGCTTCATTGCAGGTGCTGACATTAAGTAAGTAACCTGCTCCCTACATGCGATTATCGTTTTTTGTCTTGCAATCCCATTTGTTTCCTGGAAGATGGGAGTTAAATTTCTAATTCTAGGATGTGGTTGTATTATGCAAGTGTTTATCCATGATTTATTGTTAAGATTTCATATCTTTTATCCATCTGTGTGCTTTTAGCATGATCCAGTCCTGTAACAGTGCAGAGGAAGTAACTTATATTTCTCAGGAGGGGCAGAAGATGTTTGAAAAAATTGAGAAGTCCCCAATACCTATTGTTGCTGCCATCAATGGATCATGTCTTGGTGGTGGGTTAGAAGTAAGAAAGAATTGGATTTATTATTTTTAATAATTTTCTATTCATTGATTTCTTCTGAGTTTACCTATTTTATTGATTATTAATTACCAAACAGTTTTATTGATGAATGTTTTAAACGGATTGTAACTACAAATCTGTAATGGAACAACTGCCTAAGAGAAGAAGCTGAAAGGGTGAAATTCTGTTTTGTGACACATTTTCTATGAAGTGCATGTAATCAGTAGAAATGCTGATCAAAGAAAGCTAGTTTATATGCAGTGTAAATTAATTCTGGAGTAATGCTAGATCACCATTTGTATATTATATATGCAACACTTGTCTATAGAGAAGTACCACTGTTTTTTGCTTGCTGAACGTAAACAGATGTTTCATGTACAACCTGATTCTGAGAGATCACTCTAGTTTCACTTTTCACTCTAGTTTGCCATCGCCTGCCAGTATAGAGTGGCCACGAAGAATAAGAAAACAGTTCTGGGCCTCCCCGAAGTTCTCCTGGGTCTTTTGCCTGCTGCTGGAGGAACACAGAGGCTGCCAAAAATGGTCTCTAGTAACGCTCAAGAAGAGTCACATCTAATAGTGTTATGTCCTCAACTCAGTAAAATGAATGCACAACCTGAAATGCAGTTTTCCTTAATGCATTAATAGATTACAATAATACTTGTACTTTTAGCCATTTCTAATAGATGACTCTGTATGTTAACAGGTTTTGAATGTCTATGTTTTACATTTAGGTTGGTCTTCCAAGTGCCTTTGATGTTATGCTAACAGGAAGAAACATCCGTGCAGATAAAGCCAAGAAGATGGGCCTGGTGCACCAGTTGGTGGACACACTAGGTAATCATTTTTTTCATTTAGTTTTTCAGAATTTCCTATGACACGGTTGTTAGGTCCATCATCTTCTCATATCAGGAATTTGAAATGTAACCCAGGTCCTGGACTGAAGAGTCCAGAGGAGAGAACTATTGAATACTTGGAGGAAGTAGCCATAGACTGTGCCCGTGGAATTGCCAACAAGAAGATCCCACTTACTAAAGAAAAGAGCATGATGGAAAGTATGTTTGTCATTGCTTTTTTTTTTTTTTTCTTGATGGATTTTCTCTCACTGGTTCTTGTCCTGCAGATGACTAATGCCCCTGTGCTGAAAATGTGTCTCTTTGCAGAAATACAAGACTACATAATGAGTTATCCATTTGTGCGAAATCAGATCTACAGTACTGTCCAGAAAAAAGTTATGAAACAGACAAAAGGCTTGTATCCTGCCCCCCTGAATATCATTGAGGTATGCACTAATTCATCTAAATATTTTTTTAAAATAATGTTTTAAAATAACAATTTGTACATAATACGTTTTACACTTTCTCCAAAACAAACAAAATGCAACAAAACTCCTGGAAAGAAAGTGTGATTTTAAGATATTTTTTTGGGCATTTAGTGTCTACTAATTTCCTTTCAATTCTTTCCACAGTGTGTAAAGTCTGGTGTGGAGCAGGGGTTAGATGCAGGATACCTAGCAGAGTCGCAGGTAAAACGAATTTCACTTACAGAATATTTGTGTGTTTCCTTGTGTCTATAGAACGATGGAATTCCTTTAACAATCAAAAATCAGTTTCTTTCATTCACTTTCCACGTTGCAGAATTTTGGCAAATTAGCAATGACCTCTGAATCCCGAGCACTTATTGGACTGTATCATGGTCAAGTCGTGTGCAAGAAGAACCGATTTGGAACCCCGGAAAAGGAGGTTAAGTAAGTGCTTTTACTAACTCTGAGGATTGAGGTCAGTTAAGAATAAGTGGCTCTGGACTTTGACCCACTGAACGTCCTGATTTGCTGACAGACTCGCTCATGTTTTTGCTTTTTTAATTAATATTTTCCTTAACCAATCATAGGACACTAGCCATCTTGGGAGCGGGACTGATGGGGGCAGGCATTGCTCAGGTGACTGTGGATAAAGGCGTCAACATCATTCTGAAGGACACCACACAGGAGGGCCTAAACCGGGGTCAGCAACAGGTCTACAAAGGGTGTGTAAGAATTTACCTCTGTTGCTACTTTATAAGAGGTACATAAGTATGTACCGCTTCATAAGAGACAAATACATTTAAAAAAAAAAAAACAACACCATGCATGTGCTTATGCTACATTGATTCTGGATGTCACTCCCAGACTAAATGACAAGACGAAGAAGAAGAGCATCACCTCATTTGAAAGAGACAGCATACTGTCCAACCTTACAGGACAGCTGGACTATGATGGCTTTCAAAAGGCTGACATGGTGATTGAGGCTGTGTTTGAGGATATCGCCATCAAGCACAAAGTGATAAAAGAGGTTGAAGCTGTGAGTAGACTTTCCGTGTGAAGTGTGTACAGTTCATGTTTTTCTGACTGTGTGTCAGATCCATAGCCTGGGTCCTGCAAGGCACTTTAATTATGCTTTTTAATCAAATTACTGCATGGCCTTAGGCTGAAACTGACTCGAGACTCTCTCATTCATTCCCTCACAGAGGCAACATATAGATGCATGTAAAAGCTTATTACCTGTGGCAAAATATCTTGAAAAAATCTATTCATTCGCCATATTCATAATTTACTACAGCTTTGAAAACAGGTCTAATGAGTGATTATTTGATTTTTTTTAATTGAGTTGAAAATGAGTTGAATACTTTAGCAGATGGCAGTTTGTTTAATCACAGTGAGGCAGGTTTCACAGGACTGGTCAATGCAGAATGCCACTTTAAGAGGTTTTACACATATCTTTATATGCAGGATGTGCATTATTATCGATGTTTTTATCTTAACAGGTCATTCCTCCCCACTGTATATTTGCCTCCAACACATCAGCCCTCCCAATCAAAGACATTGCAGCTGCTAGTAAACGACCAGAAAAAGTAAGTCGACTTTCTTGCATTTTGAGCCATTATTATGTAACTTGTCAGTCGTATAACCTATTCTGTTTCACTGTAGGTAATTGGAATGCACTACTTTTCCCCAGTGGACAAAATGCAGCTTCTGGAGATCATTACTACTGATAAAACCTCTAAGGACACAACAGCCTCTGCAGTTGCACTTGGCCTGAAACAAGGCAAAATCATAATTGTTGTTGGGGTGAGTTAACGTGGCTAACATCTTGACTAAGTAAACAGGTTTTGTACATTTTAGAAATTTTAATTTGTGGCTAAAATGTTGGAACAGCTGCACTAAATTGTATAGTATGTTGCCTTTTTGACTCACAATTAACCAAAATAATTGAATTTACAGGATGGACCGGGGTTTTATACTACCAGATGCTTAGCTCCTATGTTGGCGGAAGCTGTCAGAGTATTGCAGGTTTGTTTAATGTTCTCTAAATTCAGTTTTTTTGTGCCACAATTTGTTCCAGTTGATGAGGAGGAGAAAATGTAGCTGTATGACGTTTATGAGGATTTTAGTTTTTCAGTTTATGCCCTCAACAGACTGTGCAATTTCAGCTATTTTATGAGATTATTACAAATTAATCTAATAAATTTAGGTATGACATGTAATTAGATGTACAGCGATGACATCTAGTGAATCATAAGTTATGAACAGGATGACTTGTGCTGTCACAGTCATGCATTTAATGTGTGTGGAGAAAAATCCAAAGAACAGGTGGTGTACTGTGACCATGTACTGGTATTGCTTTGTTTCGCCTCCTGTTTAGATATTGCGTGCTGTTTGGATTTTCATGCTGTATTTTTATTGGCTAGTCAGTAGACGTAGGTCATAACAGCACACACACACTACTTTGAGCCCCTCTCACAGTACAAAGTAGGAGCTCAGGTTAGGAGCCACGACCAAAGAAATCGCAACAATTATTTCACGATTGTCATCTTTTGTTGGGGACAGCCCAAAATTGTACAATGCATACCAGGCATTAGTGTTTTTAATCTGTTGTGAGTTACTGATATTGCATTTGAATATGTTACACAGTTGTAAAATGCGTAGCTCGTTCTATTAATCTATTTACTGAAAAGTCTGTAGTTTATGACTTGAAGAATCAAGCGTCAACCTTTTTTGCCACATAGATCCAGCAGTGATGTATCAGAGCTGTTTTTCTTCACAAAATATGAAGGAACTTTTATTCAAAATATAAAGGAACGTTCTTTTCTTCTTAGTTTTGCTGCACTGTGGACACTAGGGTGCTAATCCATGGCACTCAACCTTCATTTAGCATTTCCTCATGTAATATTGTTTAAATAATGTTCTGTGAACACAGGAAGGAGTGGACCCCAAGAAGCTAGACTCGCTGACTACAGGCTTTGGGTTCCCAGTGGGCGCTGCCACTTTGGCTGATGAAGTGGGCATTGATGTGGCCGCTCATGTGGCTGAAGACCTGGGCAAAGCTTTTGGCACTAGATTTGGTGGAGGAAATCCTGAACTTCTAAAGACGATGGTGGAGAAAGGTTTCAAAGGTAGATGGAGTACAGCTTTGAATTATAGTGCTTGTGTGACAGATGTCAGTCATCGTGTTCATATCGATCCTACACTTTTTCCTGTGATATTTTCTTAGGCCGCAAGTCTGGCAAGGGATGCTACGTCTACCAGCCCGGACTCAAACACAAAGATGTCAATCCAGACCTTGTGGACATTCTTGAGCAATACAAGATGACGCCAAATCCTGCAGTGTAGGATTTTCTTTCTCCTTCATGTTAACAAGGCTAGAAAGTTAATTGCATATATGTTTTAGCTCCACTCAACTGTAACCCAAAAGTGTATGCACAGCAACAACAGCCTCTGTATGTCTCAGTAATCCATGAATATTGTGAAAACTACCAGCACCAGCACACTAGAACCTACTGAGCTTCCATTTTAAACATCACTTACATGGTTGTGCAGTCTACAGTTTTAATGCTCAGTGACTCTAGTTCAACTTCTGTTCTGTTCCACATGACACATGATGATGGCCATGCTTCCACTCTGCAGGTCGTCAGACTCAGACGTGCAGTACAGACTGGTGTCTCGTTTCGTGAATGAAGCTGTGATGTGTCTACAAGAGGGAATCCTCGCTAACCCTGTGGAGGGTGACATTGGAGCTGTGTTTGGTTTGGGATTCCCCCCATGCCTTGGAGGTGAGAGTCATAAATCTGTCATTTCCAGTTTCCAGAGGAAATGTTTTGTTCCTCTGGTTTTTTTTTTTTTTTATTTGAAAATGACAGCTGCCTTTACATTGTTTAAAAATTTCATGGTGAAACCACCAGAAATGCATGATCAACCAGATCTTGTCAGTATTTGTTTGTGCGATTGTACAAACACAACTTTTTATATGAAATATTGTGTTTGTATATAAACCTTTACAAGTACTAACCAATTCAGGTTGATCAGAACAATGTGATCATGGTTAAATTATTTTATTCTGCTTCCACAGGACCCTTCCGCTTTGTGGACACCTTCGGTGCCGACAAATTAGTGGAAAAGATGAGAAGGTTTGAGGAGGTGTACGGGAACCAGTTCACACCATGCACGCTTTTGCTCGATCATGCCAAGGATCCAAGCAAAAAATTCCATAAGTGACCTGATCTTGTGCCATTATTAACACTTGTTGAATGAATTCTCTCTATTCATGTTGAGAACAAAACTCACTGACTTGGTGCACTTACAGAGGGAGGCCCGAATGTGCTCTCGTGAAAGACCTCTGGAGAAATACTATGTGCATCAGTAATATCAAATTAGCCTTTTTATTGAATTATAATTTTGTGGCGAGTTGTTTTGTAAATGTAACATATTTGATAGATTTGTATTTCTCATGACTTGTAATGATGGTGAGATTTCAATAGGTTTCAGCTGAGGACATTTTTGTACAGACGCTAACAAGAAAGACCTTTTGAGTATTGTAATTTCTCTCATGCTCGATTTAGTTCAAGTGTGGAGCATTCATCTGTCTGTGAAACAACTTGATTTTTAATATTGGCACCTGCTCAAATCTTACTTTGTCTGGTTACACAGTCAGTCCAGTGAAGAACAATGAGAAAATAAACATGAAATATTTGAAATTGTGTCTTGTCATCAAATCATATGCATTCTTGAAACTTAAAAGGGGAAACATTTCCTACAAACTCAGCGAGCTACTGGATGTAAATGCATCACACCTGGAACAAAAGCTGGACATGCTGGATTTGCTGTTATATTTTGCCCTCAAACACAGCTGGGGAATCAAAATATGACTCTGGAACTGCTGGAGATGGAACACTTTCCCAGTATATTCCCCTCAGTTGGTGTTGTGATGCTTCTAATAGTGTCGTCAAAAGTTGGTCCAAACTGTATAGATGTTAAGTTTGGATGAATTCTGGTAAAAGCACAAAACGCCATTATATGATTACATCATTTTCAAACTTACCAAGCATTCTGTGACCTCTCCTGCCCTGTGAATGGAGGTATTATCACTCTTGTCTGGATAAAAATGTTTTGTCATGGTATAAAAAAGATCAGTTAGAGTAATTTTGTATTTCCTTACTGTGACCCTTTTCTCTAAAGCGACCCAGGGCTCCCCATTATATGGCCTTTAGTTACCAGTTCCAGCCTGTGGATTTACATTTATGGCATTTAGCCGACACTTATCCAAAGCGACTTTCATTCCCTAACTATAGGACAGTGGTCCCTGGAGCAATTTTGGGGTTAAGGGTCTTGCTCAGGGACCCAGTGGTGGTATGCTGAAGGTAGGATTTGAACCCATGACCTCTTGGTCCGGAGGCAAGTATCCTAGGCACTGAGCAACCTGAGCAACCGTGTATAGTTGTTTCAGTAGCTATAGGCCCAACACCTGATTCTAGTGTTCATGTCAACATCTACATTTTCACTGTATTAAAATATCCATACTAAAGAACAGCGCTGAGTTACTTAGTGTATCACCTCTTCTGCTTGCTTGATAGCTTAATTAAACACAACAGGCCTGCTGTTTGTGAAAAGTGAGTTTATTGCACTACAAAACTAACACCAAAAACCCATCACTCTTAATTGCAATTATACAGAATTCCGAAGGCAGAAAAACTGGCTTGTTTCGCTATTACATCACTACGCTAGATCATCACAAAACTTCTTTCATCAGTATGATTTTTCTGATTTTAGAGCTATTAAAATGTAAACCAGGGCTGGTTCTTCGGCTGATTCCGAGCCAAGAAAGACACGAGTCCACGAGTTATACCTTTAAAACAGTAACCTAATACGCATACTGCCCACAAGTGTTCAATTTCAAGCGTTTGATTTCGAGTTGCCAGTGTTAACCATGGCGAAAGGAGCCTAGAACTGACCCCGACACGAACCAGGATCATTAAACCGTCAGTATAAAAAGTGCAAAATGCATCAGTAAGAAGTTACAATAAAGCTGTTATTTCAGAATCAAATGGAAGGCCATCATAAGCGATGTGGTTCAATGAATCCACTCAACACAGTAAATACTAGATAAGTCCCATTTAGGATAGTATTAAGAGAAAATGTATAAAAATGCACCCCGACCACTGTAAAGAACACAAAAATAAGCATTTAAAACTCAAGCAATTTCCCATGCTGAAATACCTGTGGTTAGTGTAATATAAATGTGATTTGTAGCTGCAGCCTATCCCAAAATGTCCTAAAGAGAAAAGAATGTCATTAAAAGATGCTAATGGTGCTGAAGGGAATTAAAGGGAAAAAAATGGTCAAAAGATGCTTTAAAGAAAAGAATGCAATTTAGTAGCTAAAGAGCAGGTATTTAACTGAACATGATAATAGCAGGGCAGGGTTCTTTTCAAGAGCCTTAAGCTCCTTTCATATTTCCACAATGGACCTTTGCAACTGGGACGTCAGGGAAGTCCCTAAAGTGCATGATATCACACACGGTCATTGGGCTACAGCAGCATTTGTTCACTTAACATTCATCACTGGGTTTCTCTACACGAGGGAAGTTCAAAGTGTGCATAACCGCACTTTATCTACCAAGAAAGGGAGTAACCCAGTATGATCCATATTTTTAGAACCAACTGTAAGATATAAAGTTCATTTGTTGCTGTGAATGTGACCATTTGCACTGGCTGCCTATAACAATAAGGCTGTTAAGTGGATGAATTTTTTTATTTATTAAAAGTACAATAAACTTGACCAAAGCAAGGTCAATCCGTGCCTTCACAGCTACTGCATGTGCGCCTAATAGACCTCACTGCTGAAGGTGGTAAGGCACAGATTTGTGGTTAGTGAATTAGATAAGGGGAAGTGGTATAAAAGTGTTTATTTGTAGTTCAACAATTAAAACTATCCATAAACCTTATCATGACCTAAGCTACCACATCTCCAAGTGACATTTTAAGGCACAATTAGCGTTAACCACGACATGAATACTGAAGTGTCCCTTTCATTTTTAGTTCTCATTTACACCACTCTGTGATTAATCGTAGTTTCTCCCTAACACACTGCTTCTGTCAGATCGTCAGTAATGCCCTAAATGCCCTTTTTGTTCATTTAAATAACAGGAAATCAGGAAACGTAGGTGTTCTTTCTTTACATTTTTAGAACAGCTTATCAAGTACAGTGAAAGGTAAAAGTCTTATCCAGCATAACGGGCATTTAGGCCAACATATAATATTCATGCTGTAAGAGACTAATCAGGTGTGGTATAAATCATGTGAAGGGTTTTGGAAGGTAAACAGTGAAACTGCTGTTCAACTGCAACACCTGGCTCCCCCTGCAGAGCCACTTTTGTTGTTCATATCCACATTTTCACTGGTGGCCTCCTTCCCAGGTGTCTGAAGAAGAGTAAAAGAGTTTAAGACAAAAAGTGAAATTGTCAAGTTGGATTGTGTATGTGCATCTGAGCAATTGAAGAGCAAATTTCCAAAACTCACCCAGTCCATTTTTTGTGATTTTCTAGGTAACACCACTATTGGCATATTTTTACATTATCTCTTTATGTACCTCTTTAATAGTATAACCGTCCAAACCTCACTCAGTCCTTGCATAATACATGGTACAAGATTAGGTGAATTTCCCAAACTCACTCAGTCCACTCGCAGGCGGTAGATCATGAACAATCATGTAGGATATAAATCATGCAGGATATAAACTTGTACATAATTTTGTGACACCGAATATCGATTCTCTTAAAAATAGTTTTCATTATATTTTTTAAACAAATTTGCCCATACTAAGATGTGCAGAAGTTGCACTTCAGAAACAGACATTGAAAAATGACAAGTAACTGTAAAATTTCAATTCAAAATATTATTTCCTGGAAGAATTGCTTTCCAATAGGTAAAACAAGTAAAATGCGATTTTCAGAAAAAAAAAATGCTTTGGACTGAGTGAGTTTTGGAAATTTGCTCTTCAATGATGACATTTGCATATGGAAGACTGGGATAGACGTACTCAAACAAAATGTGCCTTGATGCCTATACAGTATGTACTTATACTGTAGCTAATAATGCAAACTGCTTAGAAGACTGCACTATTTTTGTTGCCTTGAGGGATGCAGGGTTAAAGGGTGCAGTAAAATAGTGGAGCAGTCAATACAATTGTGATGACATAAAAAGAAAATAGAGATCAGTGTTGAATAAAATTACCTACCAAAACATTCTACATTTTGGGTGTTGCCTGCACACCCACCCCTTCACCGTTTACTGACAGCTGGAACAGTATAATTCTGTTATTCTGTAAATATTCCTTCAGCAGATAACTGAGGATTGTGCCTCTGTCCAGCCTCTGTCTACGTCCGATGTCACTGTTACGGGGCACTCTCCAATTGTTTAATGCACTCAAAGCTTTATCACCAAGTTAATATATGACATGGTTATGAATATACTGACTGATGCTTGAGACATTTTTTACAGTAGTTTTGAGGTTTTCTGCTAAAACCCATTCATATTGGGGGGGTACACGCAGAGTAATTTAAAGCAAAACCTCTATTTTACTACTGTCATCATTACATATAAATATCTGTGGGTTTACTGGTTGTTTTTTTACTTAAAACTTCAACCACTCTAAATGACTTTGTTTACATCACCATACCCGAACTACGCCGATTTTCTTTTTTATTTGTGAAATTCCCCTTTTAAGGAAGTTTCACAACACACCTTTGCAGCACTAGTGGTTACACCTGGTTTTCAAAAGTAAAACTGACTTCCAGCAAAAGCCTTCGAGGGAAAGACACAGTGCATTTAAGCTCGTATAGCAGTTTGGTATACAATAAGAAGACAAAATGTGTCCTAAATGTGCCTGAAACGGGTTCAAAATGTCAATCACACCTAGCCTTTAAATGTGGCATGGTGGGCCAGAGCTCTGCAGAGTTTAGTGAACTGCCCCAATAACCACAACTAATAAAACTCTGATCAGAATTCATGCTGAATTTATCCAGCTTTAAGATGGCTTGACAGATCTCATTTAAATTAAAGCACTAGACTGATAAAACACACAAATGAAACAATGCAAATATATAGGTTCTGTACTTTATACTGGAATTTCAGTGACATATTCACACTACAGAATGACATACAGATGACTCACCTTTCGCAGTATGTCCTCAGCAAGCGTCACGAAAGCCTTTTCAATGTTGATGTTTGCTTTAGCACTTGTTTCAAAAAAATGAATATTGTGCTCTGAAGCAATCTGAAAATGAAATGTAAAGGTAAGGCAAACTCATCCAAAATATTCAAAACCTAAACCTCAAGCTTCGACAGAAAATCTCTCCCTTAATTCAGCTGAACTTGCATGAAATGTTCCATGTTTACCTGTTCTCCTTTTGCTTTAGGTACCACACGCATTTCCTCCATATCACACTTGTTACCGAGCAGCATTCTTTCCACATCTTCATTGGCATGCTACAGGAAAAACCAAGAGCGCTGTTATCAAGTGTGGCATCCACTGCTACTCTTCGCCATTTCCTGAAAACTGATCTCTGTGATGAAAACTGTATTTGCCCTGGGGCAATACTGCACATTAAAAATGCAAACTCTACTTCTAAAAATAGTATTTGAAAGAATAAACAGGCCAAACTCCAAGTATTCTGTAAAATCGAATCTATGCACAGAACACTGTGAGGCATTACAATGCAATTACATGCATCATTATTACAATCGTCATCAAGATTAATCTACGATTTGCTCCACAGCAGGAAGTCATATCAGTCTGCGGAATGTGGATACTGACCCACCTCTTCAATGTTTCGCAACCATTTGCTGATGTTCTCAAAGCTTTTGGCATTGGTTATGTCATAAACCAACATGATGCCCATGGCTCCCCTGTAGTAAGATGTTGTGATTGTGTGAAAACGCTCCTGTCCAGCAGTGTCCCTGAGGAGTGACCATTTGAAATGGGTGAATTAACATCATTGACAAAGTTATGTTTAAGCATCCATTTCAAATTAAGAGAGTAAAACAAATGACTACAAATTATTTTTGTTAACACAAGAAACACCATATGAACAAAAGTATTAAGACACATGACGATTACACCAACAGGAACTTTAATGACATTGCATTCAAATACATAGATGTTAATATGGAGTTGGTCCCCCACTTTGCAGCTATAACAACTTCCACTTCTCTCTGAACGCTTTCCACAAGATTCTAGAGTGTTTCTGTGGGAATTTGTGCCCATTTATTCTGTAGAGCATTTATGAGGTCAGGCACTGATGTTGGAGGGGAAGGTCTGGCTTATAATCTTCGTTCCAGTTCTTCCTAAAGGTGTTGGATGGGGTTGAGGTCAGGGCTCTGTGCGGCCAGTCAAGTTAATCCAACCCAACATCCAAACATGTCTTTATGGACCCTGCTTTGTGTACTGGGACACAGTCATGCTGGAATAAAAAAGGTTCTTCCCCAAACTGTGTCCACAAAGTTGGAAGCATGGCGTTGTCTTGGTATGCTGAAGCATTAGGATTGCTTGTCAATGGAATTAAAGGGCTGAGCCCAAAACCAGATGCGTCCCAATACCTTTGTCCATGTAGTGTACACTCTGGCTTAGTCAACCTAGATATGCACATAAATGTCCCCTTACTTCAAATAAAGTCAGCCAGTCAAGACAAGTTTGGTCCTGCTTTTGTGCTGCACTGGTGCTACGAGGCAAATGTAGCTAAGAAGCAATGGAAGCCTACGCACTTCATGACATACTGTTATCAATTTATCATCATCATGTTATACTTCAGGTTCCAAAACAGTTATGTTGTATATGATTTTGATGATCTGAATGATACATTGTACAACTTGTAATGCTATGGCTTCCGTCATTCATTAGCTTTGAACCTCCAGTGCAAAACTAAAGATTCCAGACATGTCTTCATGATCAGCTAGAACTATGTTGAAGTGAAAATATTGTGCAAATGTTTGGCTGAACCATTTATCACATCGAAACACCCCCGACCTTAGTCCATAACACTAGAGTATAAACAAGAGCGTGTGAACAAAGGGAAAACGCTTGATACAGAGACGTGTAATGGATGATAAAGAACAGGAAGTGAAGAAATGAGTTTTCACCTCCCATGCCCAATAAATTCTGTATTTCTGCTCTATTCCTTTGTTGTGACTGGGGCTAGGACAAAAACGTGGACTGTAGGAGGCATTGAGGGCTGATTTGAGAACCACTGCTAGTACAAAATTTGAGGTCTTGCAATAGTGCAACCCTGTTTGGGGCTATACAGAAATATTCTACGGAACCAAATTGAACACTATGTGGACAAAAGTATGGGGATACACCTGTTCTTCAAGGTTTGGGCTAGGCTCCTTACTTCCAGGGAAGGGGAATCCTAATGCCATGCTTTGTTAGTTTAGGGAAGAACCTTTTTTTTATTCCAGCATGACTGTGAGGTCCATAAAGACATGGCTGGATGAGTTTGGTGGGAAGAACTTGACTGGCCCACACAGAGCCCTGACCTCATCCAGCACCTTTGGGATGAACTGGAACGGAGATTGTGAGCCAGACCTTCTCATCCAACATCAGTGTCTGACCTCATACACGCTCTACAGAATGAATCGGGCACAAATTCTTACAGAAACTCCAAAATCTTGTGGAAAGACTTCCAAGAAGAGCGGAAGCAGTTATAGTGCCCCAATACATTCGTCTCTATAGTGTACTTCTTCAGTTTAAAGAAGATAGTCATGCAGATCTTTTTCATAAAACTTCTCTCAACCTGCACAAACAGAGCTCTCCAAGTAAGTGGTATATGCTTGTGAATGAGGTCTAGAACACAGCATGACTGACTGTGAGCTATAAAACTTGACTGAACTTCACAGCTATAGACAGCCATTTCGCATAACACCAGGAATCACAATGACTCTACACACTGATTCCGCCTCTTTTTCCTTGCAGTTAAAGTAGGTGGTCCATGGGAAGGTTGCACTGCAATCTACCAGAATCTCTAGCAACAGAAATTCTAGCCAAGCAACACCCTGTCCTGGGACAGAATTCCATTTCTGGACACAAAATCTCCCATAATCCAACCAAGTGTAAGTGTAAACTGCTTTTTTCCATTCTTTTAAACCATCTGTACAGAAAGAACAGATCTGATTGTTTCAGACTGCACACAATATAGGGCCTAAGATTAGTCTCTGTAGCTGAACTGACCTCTGTCTACTTTAAACTGCATCTTGATCCAACATGGCATAAAGCCAAGTGACTGACTGCGTCTCCAGGAGTTTTATAGGACTGAGATGGCGTAGTACTTTACTACTTGACTAGGTATTAACAGAATGACTTTAGCTGGATAGCCCAGCTCGTAACTAGTGTTTAGGTTATCGTCTGGTTACCGGTGTCTCCTGACAGGCCGATGCCGTTGGGAAGCTGAGAGAGGCTGTGGCTGAGCAGGGTGGGGGCAGAGAGGTCGATCTTGGAGGCCTGCTGCCGAAACTTCTCCAGCTCCTGAGAGAGCAGCCCAAACTGCTCACTCTGACTCCGGCACTTCTCTTCCAACTCCCGCACCTTTGACTACACGCACCACACACACACACACACGCACACACGCACACACGCACACACGCACACACGCACACACACACACACACACACACACACACGCACAAATAAGATGCAGACCTGACCTACAAGATGCAAGGATAGCTGTGGCCCGGGACAGACCTTAAATAAAACACAGTTACACTTCACACAAACAGTAGGTCTTAGAAGGACAACAGGGGCATCAAAACTCTACAATCAGGACCCACATAACAAGAACCGACATTACAGGTCTGATTCAATCCATCCTGCCACATCCAATCAGCTCTGTCCCATCACGCAGCATGATTACTCTTTACAACCCACCGCTGAGAACCAGACCTGGAGGGGGGGGAAGTTTTGGAATGCAGATTTTTCTGAACACTACTGGTAAATTTATAGCTTCAGGAGGAATATCCAGGAATAATTTCACCTTCAGGTTCCAGACGAGTCCAGAATGCACTGAAATAATACTACTGGAAAAGTACAAAGACACCTTTGCGCTTTGCACACTATCCTTACCCCAAATGAACTCACCAGGGGCTTGGTAATTACAGGTATGGTAATTATGAAGGTATTTTATCATACTGTATTGTTTCTCATAATTAGTCTGATTCATTTTTAGCCCAGTGTTGAAAAAAGAAAACTTTTTTATTGTATTTTTCATTTTTAATTGTTTGGGTGTTAATCCTACCTCAGGGAAACATACTACTGATATATACTGATGTAGGGAGTGAGTGAGGCACAGTCCAGAACAGCCAATCAAAACAAAGCTTTAAAACGATTAGGTTTCAAGGCAAAGTCATGAGAACAGACTTTTTGTTCTAAGTAATAAAGAGAGGTTGAGAAATGCTACTTTTTCCAAAAAGTGTTTCATAATGTACAAATCATTTATGTTTTGGTACAAAACCCCACACAACTGGGGAAAAGTTAAAGTGGGGAAAGCAAAAAATACAAAATAAAGAAATAAATGGCCAGAAAAATGTAGGAAATTGTTCTTTGTAATGGTATCAGCCTTATACTCAGTTTTTAGGAGCTTACAAATCTCAGGCAGGCCAGGCCATCTGGTGTAAGGTCTAATTTGGGTGATGAAATGATGAAGTTTGCTGGGACACAGTGTGGGATAATCGAAAATTCTCTGCTAAGAGCCCTCATCATTAGCTGGTGGGTGTAGAGCGAGTGACGTAAGTGCTTTCTTACACATGTACTGACCCGTGCAAGAGACATCCTGAAGGGAACCGATTCTGAAGATGGCTCTTTAATGCTCTTCATATCATTCCAGTCCCAAACCCCCTGAAGCTATAGCCCAGTTACTGGCCTGTGCTAGCCTGGTTTACAGCTGCGTGGTTGTTTATGCTGGAGCACAGGAAAAATTTGATTACCTGAGTAATTACCAAGAAGACATCAAAAACATCTGGGTAACTGCAAACAACTCTGATGCTACTTTCGATAAACAGAAATGCACTGGAAATCCAAGAACATCTCAAAACTTTTGGAACAAAACCCCTATCTCCAGTTTTGTCATCATTTTTGCCATAATATGGACAAGAAAATTGACATTTTGTGGTGAATGGATCAGTAACAATGGTCCAAAATGACTTTAAATGAAAGCACAGTTCATTGCCTTCCATTAAAAGCTTAGAAAGTCTTACCCTCTCCTGTAAAGTTGCTTTTCCCGGAGATAAAATTTCCTACAGCGCTCATATATTCCTCTTGACGATAAGTCTGCGGTCACTAATTGACTAATTGACTGATTTTTATGTAACATATAGAGGTGAGGGTGCATAAAGGCCAAGCTCTTGTTCATAAGCCCCTAGAGTATGTCCATGTTCCCCTTCCATTAGTACCAATGAACTCATGGTCTTCACATCCCCCTTGACGCCTTTCAACACTATTGAGTGACTCACGGCTCACTCTAGTTCAGACATCGGACTGTGTTGGAGCTGCTAACTTCTATTTCTGTTTGTGGGCATTGTTGGCTTTCCGGCAGCCTCCGGGGTCATTAGCAACAACTCCACTCAATACTACTGATATGCAAATGGCCTTAATTATGCCACGCTTTGTGTTTCTGCCCCAGGCTGCATTTCGATCGCGCTCGCCTCCTTGTACTCCTATGGTGGGCCCAGCGGTGGAACGGCAGACACAGCACAAAGCCAGCAGGTAAAGCATGTCTTTAGTGCCACGAACTCAAGGTTAAAACCTCCACTGTGTATCAGGGCAAAGCACCGCTCATGCATTGTGAGAGGACGGAGGCTTAAAGCTTTTGACTATTCAGCAGATGTCTTATTGAAACAATGTGTGTGAGGGCTGTAAGCATTATTTCCCATGACACAAAACGCAGAAAAACTGAAAAGCAAAATTTCACCTAAAAGTCAGTTTTTTAGGCAGTATACAACCGCTTGGAAAGAATATGCCAGGCTCTAAAAGTATTCTGGAGTACAAAAAAGTGATTCTTTTTGCAAATCAGGAGCAAGAAAGGATGAAAATGATAAGTAAAAATGGGACATTTTCCAAAGAGCCATTTAAAAGGAACACTGAAATTACAGACAAACAAGATCTTGACAGTTTAATGCTAGCTATATTGCTGTGTTGTCTTGATGGGTGGGTATAGGTGGGTATCTTGTTCTTCATTAAATGATCTAAATCTGGGCAAAAATAATTTGAATTTTCATTCTTAATGTAGGCATTGCATTCTCTGTTTACATTGCATTTTCTGAAGCTTCGTCCTTTATTCTCAGCAAATGCCTGAACATTGATCATCGCGTTACAATGACACCTGTCAAGGGGAGGGATATTTTCCATAGCAAATTAACAATCAGTTCTTGAAGTTGATGCGTTGCAAGCAGGAAAAAGTATGTTAAGTATAAAACAAACTTGGTCAACTAACCCAACAACAGGGTCATGAACACCTAAGGCTCATTAATGTGCATGGGCAAGGCTAGTCTGTCTGGTCTGGTCCCACAAAAGATCTACTGTAGCACAAATTGTTAAGAAGGTTAATGCTGACTTTGAGACAGGTATCAGAACAAACAGTGCATTCCAGCTTGCTGCATATCAGAGTGCCCGAGTTTGACCACTGCCCACCACCAAAACTGCCTATATGAGCATCAGAACTGGATCATAGAGCAATGGAGGAACGTGGCCTGGTCTGACGAATCAAGTTTTTGTCTGAATAACTTACCTGGCACCAGGATACACTATGGAAAGCAAGCTGGCGGAGGCAGTGTGATGGCAAAGTTATGCTGGGAAACTTTGGGTCCTGCATTCATGTGGATGTTACTTGAATGATGATATGCACTTCTTACCTAAACATTTTTGCAGACCAAGTACATCCTTCCATGATATTAGTGTTCCTAATGCCAGTGTCCTCTTTCAGCAAAATGTGTCCTTCTACACTGTAAACAATGTTAAGGAATGATTTGAAGAACACAGCAAAGAGTTCAAGGTGCCTCCAGGCTCTTCAGATCTCTGTGTGATTGAGAATCTGCTGGACAATCTAGTCTAATCTGTGGAGGAACTTACAGAGTCTTGCGGAGCCTGGAGGAGTCAGAACTTGGAGACACAAGGGGGACTGCTTAAGTTATGACAAATGTAATAGAGCATGCATGCCGGAAACTTATTGGAATTATCTATTGCTGATAATACTTTATTTGACTTTGAGTAATGGCAGGAATAGCATTACAACATCAGTGCAACACTAGTGATGTCCTTTTTCTAAATGTTTTTAACAACCGGGGCCACGTCTGAACGGATAAAACCTCCACAGTCCTTGCTCTTTGGTTGATTTCTCTGCAAAACTATGGAACTCACAGGATTTTAGTCCTTGTCTCTAGTGTAATACGAGTTGTATTGTCTCATATGAGCTTATGTAACCCAGACAGTTTGAACTGTGAATGGCAAACCTTGAGAACAGGACACCTCTTGGCAAAACTTGCAATTTGCTGACACGCCCAGATCAAAAGCTTTGTTATGACTGAGGATGAGGAACAAAAAAAAAACCTAAAAGCGTTGGAAACTGAAACGCCCTCCCCATATCAATTCAGTACCGTCTCCCTGACTTTGACCCTCTTGCACCTGCTGAGCCTGAAATCCCTCTGTGGGAGATTAAACTGCCAATGCATTCAGACTTTGTCAATGGGACATGTTTCCTCTCCCTGTATCAATGCCAGTCTTTGACCTGTGATCCTCCCAAAAAGCTTTCTCATCAGCTCTGACAACTGTGCTAGTCCAGGTATGGAATATCGCCACAATATGAAGGTGGTGGAGGCAACAGGGAGCAAGAAAACTGCCCTGCCTCTGAAAAAAAGTCCAAAAAGTGGTGTGGGAGATCAACAAATCCACCAAATCTTCAGGGCTGGGTGGGCAATCTTACTTTTACGGTTCTTAACTTCCATGCAACAAGTAGACATGCGTTCACTGAAGGCTAGAATCTGTGAGCTTTTCATAAACCTACATAGACATTCATAAAGGCTTACTCCAATGAGCACTGGTTGTCATAAAGACTGATTTTGGTGTTGATTCCAAACTTTGGAATACGCCTACATAAATGTTTATGTAGGTTAATTTCAGCTTGAGAGATTTATATATGTGTCATGTAGCCATAGGAATACTGGCCTTGGGTGTGGTGTTGCCATAATAAAACTTTTAAATTAAATAACCACTTCAAATACATTTCATTTGATTTAAATTTTAAGCTGTGTTTACACATTCTTCAGGACAAAGAACCATTTCAAGGATTTTGCTGACGCTAAGCATGAAAGGCAAAGTGATGAATACGCCACAGAACTAGACTGCTTTCTTAGTTCTGAAAGATTGGTTAATTGATGACCTTCACAAGAACATCAAATATTAAATGCAGAGTTGAGAGATTAGGGTGGCTCAACAATGAGTCATATTAAAATGCCTGTGTTTGCTCCATCGTACACCAAAGAAGGATGATTCGCAAAAGACGATCATCTATGCTTCATTCTGTCCCAAATGAATTTCAAACACTCCTTTGCCTCTCGTGACCCACCTCTAAGACATCATAAGCTTCTTATTCTGTACTTCCATATCAGTAGTACAGTTTTTACAAAGTGAAAATGATCCATTTTATATAGACATTTTAATGAGGCACCTACCTTTTAATCGACAGCTGAAGCTGGAGGTCTACATTAAGTTCACCTGAGGACTTTGGTATGCTGAGGCAGGGCCCCGGTGATGGCTCTTTCTTTGACTGATGTGTAGATCAATAAAACCCAAACACATCGTCTGTGAGCTCTATCCCTTATCATCATTACATCCCTCCTTCTCTCTAAGTCACAATCCAGAGTCCTCATCCTGCGTAACCTGGGCTCCCAAATAAATCCACCAAATTAAGCATAAAGGGCAGATTTCCTCCACATTGGTTTCCTCGTCCAATGACAATTACGGAAGTAATTTTCTGTGACATCTGACCACCTGGTCATGGAAATACTCCTGCTTGCTGTTGAGTGAACAGAATAGAAATGTGGAGACATATTTGAGACCATGCAGGGTATCAATGACTGTAGTACACAGAGATCAATGAGCAGTGCAACCAACCGGTCAGCGTGGGGTGGTAGTGGCCGAGTGGGTAGGATACTTCCCTCTGGACCAAGAGGTCATGGGTTCTGCGGGAAATGTAACTGCGGGTTCAGCTTCTCGTATCAGAGAATTCATGCACTGGTTTCGAAACCTTGTTGTGACATCCACAGAGCGGCGCTTTGGGGATATAGGGTTATTGTTTGTTTTGTTATTGGGACTTTTATTTTGAATTTATGAGTGTATGTCTGTGTCAGTGGTCACCCTGTCAGCTGTCTTGTGTTTAGTTTTGTGATTGGTTCATGTCTGAGTGTGTTTGGTATTTAAGTTCTTTGTGTTCAATAGTTTTTTGCTGGTCAACTGTCACATTACTCCTCACTTTCCCGTTCTGCTTGTGTCTATGTTGTTTTGTTTGAGTTAAAAGGCCCTTGAGCCTTCTTTGGTTTGGTTTCCCCCTGTCTAGAGTCAGTGTTTTATATAATAAATTCCATCAACTGGAACCTGCCACCTGTGCCTCACTTTCACTCCCCTGCACCAGGCCGTGACACTTCGTAACTGCCAAAGATCACCCATCCAAAATCCCCATATCAAGAGGAAAAAAAAGTAAAAGAGGTAAAACATAAATGCCATTAATCTTTCAAAAATACTATTTACTCTGAAGTCCATGAGGCCCATATTTTCCAATACAGTTACCTGTTTTGATTTTCCAGAATGTCACGAAAGTCAATGCATTTACATGTATTGACCTATTCAGCCTATAGCAGTTTAATCACACCCATCCATTATAAAGTTACACGGACTGCTTTTTAAATGAGGCACAATACAGAGCAGAGGTCATTTAGTGTGGTGACAATCAGAAAAGAGGTCATTAATACAGAACGGTCTTAAAGCCACAGTAACAAAACCAGCCTGGTTATTTTAAAGGGGTAAATAAAATGAAATAAGGTCTTCATATGACATTTGTGTGGTTTTTTTTCACTTTTGGTAAGTTGTACCTTTGGGTAATGACTAAAACTGTAGAATGCTGAGATGCTGCTGTGGATAGAATTTCTCCAGGTCCTGCCATTTGCAGTCACATCATCCATAGAAACTAGTGATTAAGTTCCACCAGCAGCTATAGATGCCCATTCCAAATGGTGGCTGCAAGCTTCCATCCACTGATAGCAAGTCCACTGTTAGGACTAGTCTTTTGGTATTCCTTTGACTTTTACAAAAAAGAAAAGTAGTGATAAAATGTGCATAACGCAAATTTAAATATCGGGCAACACATTTATAAGGCTACATGACTTCTACATAAGTCAAATACAACAACAGACATGAACCTACATCAACATTTTTAAAGGTTTATACCAACAAGGATCACTTTGCATGCCACCTTGTACTTTAAATTTCAATTTTATTGATATTAGAAAAATATCAAGAAAAGAAAAAAGGACTCTATTTGTTTTGCTCTAGTTTTGACATTCAAAGTTAAGCTCAGTCACTCGTTTTGCCAAAGGTTATATAAGACAAACCTAAACCTAAGCATAGTAGGCCAATAGATCTGATTTCTACAGGGTGCAAAATGTAATTTCTATTCTTTCATTTGATTACATTTCATTATAAACTCTGGAGAACCATGTCAAGCGACCAGTCCCGACTGTCATTTGTGTTAGCCTATCCATATTTACTCACTTAAAATATTCACATGTTTAATCTGCACCTCCATATCATTCCTGCTATCTAGGTGGTCCTGAACGTCTCAGCCTATAAAGATTATTTGTGTAAAACAAATTCTGAAATATTTTGATTTAAAACGTTAAATATCTATGTAATAAAATATAGTCTGTTACAAAACTGCTCAGTAGGGTCAGGAAGAAGATAGTGACTGCCATAGGCGCTACCATATTTCCTTCAGTATATACAGAAGCTCAAACCTGGATGCTGTTGAATAAGCCTTCATTTCAACACTGGGACAATAACAATTATTGGGTTTTCCAATTTTTCTACAAATAATATACTGTTCATTATTGTACATCCCCAATAAAACGCACTGCAATTGCTATATGTTTCAGCCAGTACAGATGTGTACACCACCACATGCTGCACTTTAACTCCATAGTCATCTTTCATTTCAGTAAGTGCTTGAGCACAGTTCCGGGACAGACATACCACTGTTCTGACAGCTCCTTCCTAAGGTTTTAAGGTCACGCTACACAGAAAAGAGGCCAGTGGAGTATCACACGGGGCAGGCAAGACATGGGCTCTGACTGCTTTTACATTATCGCTTCACAGTCTCTTATTACTGGCCTCATTCTAAGTAAGGGCAGCTTCCATTTTTTTATATATATCTAAAAAAATGAAGGGAAAGAGGAAGATAAATTAAAGCCGAAATTTGCCATTTGGTGTCAAGCTTGCGAAATTAAAAAAGTCAGATCACGGGCGCGTGGGCAGTGGTAATTTGGAGCAGCATTTGGAGGGCAAAGAAAGTCATTTCAAGTTGGAGACAAAGAGGACACAGAACAAACAGGAGGTGACGAGGAAACTTTCTTATTTCATAACTTCATCCACCACTGATCAAATTCCCCTTTGATGTCCGCATGATTTAAGAGCTGATGAATATTTCTTCCAGTGCGTTCTCATCATACAGCATAATGAGCCTCCAACAACTCTGGGATCACAGAGCCTGTGTTTAGATGTTTCATATTCAAAAACATTGTTTCTCTATGAGGTCTAAAGTGGCTCCCGTAACGCTAGGCACTCGGCAAAAGCTCTTCAGCCTTCTGATTGTGTCACTTGGGTCTGATCAAACGAGAGCACCGGCTGTTCGAGTTAATGCCCGTGTTGAATCACTCTATGCAATATTTTAATCAAAGGTCAACAGCAGAATTGCAGAATTATGCTGTCTGATAAGCACATGTGTGATTTAACACTTTGTGAATCATTCTCCTCCATTAGGCTGGAGGTAATGAGGCTTTGAGGCAGTCTTCTAAAATCAACTAACACACAGGGTGTGCAGGCTTTGGAGTGAGGTCCACAAAATGTGACATTTTTGCCTATATATACTTCATAACCACCTAAGATACAGTATACAGAAATGGTACCATTAGTACATTGATAATAAGTAACTGTTTTGTTTGCAGCGTTGGTGGGATTAGAACAGAGGTGGGCAGTAACTAAGTACATTTACTTGAGTACTGTACTTAAGTACAGTTTTTGAGTATCTGTACTTCACTTGAGTAGACTTTTTTTTGGAAACTTATAACTTTCACTTCACTACATTTGAAAGACAAAACCATACTTTTCACTTCACTACATTTC